>OX637348.1:7446130-7823959 GCA_951799405.1 Agapetus fuscipes
TTATCATACATATTTATTAGAAAACCATTACAGAAATATTATATTAATACGTTATTACAAAATTAAATTTAGTCTTTCTTTGTAGCGAACAAATCAATTACCTCCTCGGTGTCGATGTCAATTCTGCGGTGGATTGACATTAACGCCAAACCTGTGGAGCTGTTAGCCTGTGGAGTTTCTCAAATAAGTTTTGAGGCGTTTCAGATAAGAGAAAGTCCTCTCAGGAGTACATGTAGAAACAGGCAGTGTCGCCATGATTTTTAAAAGTTTGTAAAAGGTACAAAAGAATGTGATGAGATGGTTTGGGCATGTGGAAAGAATGAATGATGATAGACTGACAAAGTATGTATACAAAGAAAGTGTGAAAGGAAAAAGAGGGAAGGGACGACCGAGAAAAGTATGGAGTGATCAGATTGAGGAGATTGTGAAAGAATGGTATATACAAAGTGAGCGTAAAAGAAGAAAATGCATGAAAAAGGTGATGGATATGAATGAATTGAAAGAGGTATGTAAGGATAGGAAAAAATGGAGGCAACTCTGCAGAGGCTCTGGCCACCCCTAGCGGAATGGCGACAGAGTTACAGTGAATATTTGGAAATGTGTATAACAAAGTGAGACGGGCAGACTGTAGATAATAGCTGCAGTCTCATGAATACTTATTAAAAGTCTAAAATAAATATCTTTTTTTTTTATTTCGGGGGGGGGATCAATCCCCCTTGATCCCCCCCTGGCTACGGCCTTGATGGCCATAATAGATGTTTGGAGAATCATCGACGATGGTCTTCAATAGCCAGACCGTCAATCTAATTTTTAAAATATGTATCATCATTGTGTATCTTTATTTCTTGATGTCAATGTACATACTATTTGCTTGCTCGGCTGAAATAAATATGTGATTAAATAAATGAAAGAAATCAATAAAAAAATATTTTACAAATTCAACTTTCACTTTTTATTTCAAGAAGGTACAAGTCTACAACGATAGTTGTAACAAGTTAACAATGATAGTTACCTACAACCATCTGAAAATGGCAGTACACAATGGCATATAGTTACTGAATTTGATGAATGGAAGTGTCTATTTTTTGGTGTAAAAACAATTATAAGCATAGAACTTTTGCAATGCATATTGCTCTTTGACCCTTCGCACACTAGACGACTTGTCACCGCGAAAGTCGCCGCGACTAGTCTAGTGTGCTGCCGTGTCGGCGACAGTCGCCGCGACTTGTAGTTGTGACGTCGTGCAGCAAGCCATGCCACAGAGTATATGGGTAGGTATACTGCGACTGTCGTCTAGTGTGCGTGTGGGTGGCGCGACTGTCGCGGCAACAAGTAGCGAGCGGGCACGACTCCCGCAGCTAGTCGCCGAGTCTCGGCGTCTCAGACGCCAAGTGTGCGGAGCTTTGAACAAAGTGTTTGAAAACTGTCGGCCGCAGCCTGTCGCCACGAGAATTCGTCGAACTGTCGTTGCGTCTAGTGTGCGCCTAGACTTAAATACATCTTTTAAAAATGAGCCATCTCCTTCAGGCCGATGCCCCCAATTCCCGAAGTCAGCTGCTTTTATGTACGGAATGGTGGTTCCGGTGCCCGCCATTACTGGTCTTTTCCAGGAGCATTCAACAGAGGTTCTGCTGGGCTCAATACTTCTGCGGTACAGCCAGTATAAAAAAGCAACTGCGTGCTTACAGCCACCTGTAACAAAAAATCTTCATAAATGAATATATTGACTAATGATTCAAGCAGGAATGACAAGTATCCCGCAACTCGATCATCTGACGTCACAATTATCTCAATTCAAGTGCGGACCCTATTACCCCAAGCAAGATAATATGGTTCTCAACATTTCATCTATCAGTATACGTGCCTACCTTACTCATGCACAAAATGAAATATTCAAGGAATCTTAAATTTTTATGATTCTTAATTTTATTCTAACACTATCAGTAATGATTTCCCGTTTCAGTGTTTATTTCAAACCCCAAATAAAATACCGGCAAGGTTTACTCAGCCTTCACAAGAAATGAATACCAGCACTCTCGGGAGCTGGGAAACCTCCACTTCAACTGAAGTGGTTGGCGTAAGGCCGGCCCCCTTACCTGTAAAAATAAATAGGCTCAACTCGCCACATGCGACTCCTTTGGGGGTAACGCGGCATGAAGTTACACTATATGTGTAGCTAAGTTGCGTTTTTTGTTTTTTTTTTACTAGACACCAGGCACCCACGACAAATCAGGTGATGAGAGATATGTATATGTGATTGAATAAAAGAATGTCGTTAAGGTACCTTGGGATGCAGGACAGTCTTCATCCTGACATGATAATATAATCTCCTCCGCTTCATTGATGATGGCAGCCACTCTGTATGCTTTCTTGTGGATTTTGTGTTTGGGTGTTATCCGACATTTTGTGACGCACAATTCACTTTCCCTTTTAGCTTCCACATATCCAACAGCACTCGCTGTAGTCTCCTCTCGTAGATCTGAAAAATACATAGAGTTATAAGGAAAAATATGAAAAAATAGTTGAAGTTTTAAAAGAAGTGAGTTCTGCAGTGAAAAAATGGCACTCATATAACAGAGAAAAGTTTGAGTGAAAATATGCACTGCTTCGAAGGCAAGAGTTAAAAGATTTGAATTTACTTCAATCCTATCAAAAAAACCTATTATCCTAATGTGAGGTTAGGTTTTAGCTTGCCCTTTTTTATCACAATGAGGACCGCACGTGAATTGGCATAGAAAAAAATGTGCCTTATCACGGCCGGGTTGCTAAAGAAAAGGAAAATAAATACTTTGTTATTGGTTGCTAATGACTGGTGTCCCATACAAGTGTGACGTTTACCCGCCTATAAAAAAGTTCTAAATTCCGATTGGCTACGATTCTATTCGTATAAAAGTTTTTACAACTCCTAAGCTATATGATTAAAGTGTAAAATAAAACTATTTAAAGCCACACAACAATCAATCCTTGAAACTAAGGGTCATAGAAATTGACAAACTTACCGGTTCACTTTGACACCGCGAAGTTCCGCGTAGCAGAAATCAGGATTATCCGTGAAAAACACACTTAACATCTCTTCATTTATAGTAGGAACATTGTCTGATTATCCTTTTGCAAATCCTGAGTCCATCATTTTTACATTTACATGCAAAATAAACATGGTAACTTTAAAATACCAAACGCTCCCACAGCACGCATACAGTATTTCAAACTTTGTACCGCTTTGTACTTCGCCTCACCAATTAGCAAGAAGTGAAACGTCTCTTTGCATTAAATTTTCAAGTTCTTCTTTCGTTTGCGAATGATAAAAAATGATGGTATCGTCTGCATATAGTTGTAGGGTACCTCGTATGTCCCATATAGTTATATCAACACAATAACATAACCTCAAAATGTGCACAGCATAGAGCAAAGTTTTTTTTTTCATAGTGATGTTACCAAAACTTGTAAAATCGTTATTGCAGACTTGTAAAACGATAAACTTGTAAAAAACAGAAATACCCATGAAAATGGAATGTTAGAAATACACTAGTAATTGTAACTTGTTAGTTACAAGGCTTGTTACTTGTAAATTGTAACTTGTCAACTTGTACGTTGAAAATACAGGCCCCAGATGGCACTCTCTTACTTTTTTTCGACGACACAACACTTTTCAAATGTCAATTTTAATGTTTATTGCATTATTCAGTGGAGTTGCGTAAATTGTTGTGTATTTTAATTCTGAAACCTGACACAATCTGTATTGTATATTTAAAGGAAGACACACACCTGACATTCATTAATTTTATTTCCTTTTGTCGAGGAATGTCCGATTCGGAAGACACGGCGCAGTTACTGGATTCGAAACCATCAGACTTCGACACATCTATCTTGAACGCGCACAATGTGAAGCCTTTTCGGAACGCTTTCAACTTGAATAAAGGCAGTTTGTTTATTCCAAATGCCCGCAATCATGTATTTGAGCCGTTCACGCCGGTGCAGTCGTACTTGTGCGCGTCCGTCTCCATCTTGGCGGGACTGGCGTTTGGGTTTGATATGACGATAGGCAGCAACCTGCTCTTGTCTCTGGGCAGCATATTGGATCTGAACTGCTTCGAACATCGTATGCTCATTAATGGTTGGATCGCTGGAGCTATCATAGCCGCATTCTTCTCCGGTAAGAATTTAACAATTTCTATTAAGTAGGTACCTATAGTCGTATAGAACAATATAGATTTTAGATTGTATTTGTCATTCCTCTTTTTATTGAGTCTTTCTCAGTTCACTCCTGGAGATGTGCCTGTGCCTTTCCATGTCTTTCAATTGGCTGCTGTGCATAAATTCAATATTTCAATGTTTATTTGGGACAAGTTGCCAATAAGTTATCACATTTGCCAGATGAGATGGTGACTACCTGTTAGTCCGTATGGACTACTTAATTTCATCGCTACCTTCCAAACAAGCCTGGTTAGCATTCCCCTGTTTCCCTATGTCCTGGTATCATCCCATCCTGCTGTGTATTGAAGGCTTGTTCCTGTGTCCTCCAGGCATCATCATAGACTGCTGTGGCCGCCGAGGCTGCATCCTGGGCTCCTCCCTCATCCTGTCAGCCAGCTCCCTGCTAGGAGTCTCCAGCGGGGCCTACCTGATCCCCTTTGTGCCGCGCTTCGTGTCTGGCTGCGCAGGTCTGTAACCCTCAAAATATTGATAGAATTTAATGATATCAATTGAATTCATATGTAGAAAGTTTCACTAAAGATGTCCATCAAATTAAGGGATGAAATAGTACAAAAAACTTACATAGTTAAGCAGAGTTATGTTGCGCTTTGAATCAATACAACAAGAAGAATCCTGAATTTAGACAAGGCCCACTCAGGGCTGTCAATTTCATGATGATGATGAAGGTTCACTTTGAGCAAACAACAACATAATTTTACATAAACAGTGTGTATCGCTAGCTTGGGGAACTTAAATGCGTACGCAAGCGAACCCACTGAAATCTCTCCCATTAACTGTGCAGGCTGTTCTTTTCCTTCTTTTAGCGCCACTTCTTGAGTTACGGAAAATATCATATCTGGGCCGTATATTGTGCGTTCTGTTAACTAACTTGTCCCTGTGTTCCCAGCCTGCACCCTGGTGCTGTGCCAGTGCGTGTACATCTGTGAGACGTGCGGCAGTGAGAGGCGAGGCAGGTGCTCCGTCCTGCCCCAGGTGGCCCTGCAGGTCGGAGTGCTGCTCTCTGCGGTGGTGGGCCTGCAGAACACCAGCAACCAGGAGAGCCAGCTCTTCTATGTGGTCACCGGTGAGAACGCAACACTCAATCTTTATAAGAGTTTTAGGCTTACACGGCCGGCTGATGATGCTGGAGAGAGTTTTCCGAGATCTGTTGCCCATGTCTACGATGGGCTTCTTCAGCGTAAAGTATGATGATGAAGATGATCTTTATGAAAACTGTGATGAAAGTGTGTGTACACTCTAGGTTTATAAGTGAAAAAAACGTCCAGAAGCTCCAGCTCTCATAGACCAGAACCATCTCCTCATACTTTTTTGTACTTTCTCTCTCATATTCTCTTTTATACCACACTCATTCTTCACCCAATCAGTGTGGACTCTTATCGTTCAGTGTCTTAATGCTTTCCTATAAATATATCTCATCTGATATATTATATATTGTTACAGGTATGATTTGCGTGTTTGGCGTGACCATCTTCTTCGTCACATATGTGTTCCTTCCCGAGTCCCCGCACTTTGTGGTCTCGCAGGAGAAGCGCAGCAGCCTGGCGGAGCAGCAGCACCTGGGCAAGAGAGAGACGTCCTGCCTGAAGGGTGTGGCCTGGCCGCTGCTCATCTCTGTCAGCCTAGTGCTGCTGGTGCAGTCGTGTGGGCGCTCCTGGGTGCACTTCTACGCCCCCAGGGTGTTCACGCTGACAGGGATCTGCACCAGTATTGCTGATAGCACCACTGCCCTCACCATGTCCATTATAAGGGTAAGTAGTCCGTCAATACTTATAGATAGATCATGCTTTGAATGTCATTTTGTAGAGTTTCAGGGCTTCACACACATTTTATATTTAAGATACTTCTTCTTCCTGTGCCTCTTAAATGAAATTGTATACTCTTTAATTCTTTTGCAGATTCAACCAATTTAGTAGGTGTATCTATTTCATTATTTTGCAATAAATCAACATGCTAACCTCCATGAATCCTAACCTCCAAAAGATTTTACAGATAAAAATGCTTTGTATGGATTGGAGGCTAGCGCCTCTGACGGTCAGATATGGAAATAATCCGGCCCAATGGCAACAACATTTCTCCCGGTATTTCCAATGTTCTGACTCCACTGTTTGTCTGCAGATCCTCTCTGCCAACATCCTGCTGTACACGGTGAACCGTCTGGGTGTGCGCGCCTGTGTGCTGACCTCGCTGGCCATGATGACAGTGGCCGCGGGGCTGCTCAGTGCGCTGGCGGCCGTGGACGAGGCGCACTCAGCGCACCGGCCCCTCACGCCCGGGGACAGGGTGTGCAACGTGCTGCCCGTGTACTCTTCAATCGGCATGCTGCCTCTCAAGCAGCAGACGCAGTTCAAGCTGTCCGACTTTAAGACTGTCATCACTGGTAAATACACACGCATTGAATGTAGCCTGAATATTTTAAATGAGGGAAGCGTAGACATACTGGTTGAAGCGTAGACACACTGATGTCTCTGATGTGGTACGGCGAGTGGCCTGCTTAAAGTGGTGCTGGGCAGGTCACATTGCAAGGCAGAACCATGACAAGCAAACGAAAAGATGGTCCAGTGGCGGCCCAGGATGTCCAAGCAGGGAGTGGGGAGAGGATGGCTAAGCACAGCAGCCGATAGATAAACATGGAGAAGATTGGAGGAGGCCTACGTCCAGCAGTGGACTAGGAAAGGCTGAGGAAGGAAGACAGGAAGGTGGGAAATAAATGTAATGTGTGTAAGTCAAATATGAGGGTGGGAGAAAATATTGTGTCAGTAAAGAGACGTTGGTTTTGCAACAAACATAATCCTTTGCTGCACAACAAAAATCTCCTGAGAGCAGAGGCCACATTTTCTTCTTCTTCTGGTGCCACTTCTATCGAAGATCGGCAATCATCATGGCTATTTTCACCTTGGATGCTGCAGCTCGAAATAGGGACTTGGACTCACTACACCAGGGGTGGCCAACCGGTCGATCGCGACGATTAGTCTAGTCGATCGTGACAAGACAAAAAAAAATGTCGGAGCTAGAGCAGACTCGAAGGAGAGTCGGCCGCGCGAACATTAAAAATTTCCAGATTACCAAATTTGGCATTGCACACTGACGTAAGGTGGTTGAGTCGAATCAAGCTTTTGCAAAGATTTCGAGGTCTATTGGACGAAATAATAAAATTTCTTGGAGAGAGGGGTGATGATTATCAGCAATTGCGTGTTTTAGACTGGCAATGTGATTTAGCATTTTTAGCAGATTTTACTGGAAAACTGAGCACATTAAATCGCACGTTTAATAATAAAGAGCAATAACTCAAAAAACATTAATGTTGGGAAATCACGTTTGAAGTTAAGACAACCAGTACAACTTGTATGGGATGAAAAAGGCGGCCGATGTTTTATCTCGGTCATATTCGTTCAAATTGAACGGCTGTCGGATTCTACTTATTCTTCTCACATTGTTCTTGTGTTTATTACAAAATCTCGATTTTCCCAATTTTCGAGTTGTTTCTCTTTTTTATTAAGCGTGCGAAATCTGGAACTACAAGACAAGAATAAAACAGTAACAGAAATGATTAGTTCCATTGCAGCATTTCAAAGTCAAACAGCATCTATGATAGTTGACATCGAAAAGAAAAAAAATCAACAATTTGTAAACATCAAGAATCATATGGAAAAACATACTTCCTACAATTTCATTCCTGACAAGTACAGAAATTAAGTCAGTGGTATCAGACACCAAAATTCGCTTTAGTGATTTCAAAAAATGAGAAGTTAATAGAATTGATGAGTTATCCGTTTAATAATTCCATTGATCATAGTGATATCTCTGAAATGGCGAGTTTTTTTGTCGTAGACAAAATTTCTGACTCACTTCCGGTCGATAGCTCAGTTGGTAGAGTGCTTGCATTCCATGCCGTGAGCTCGGGTTCGAATCCCACCGAGGGTTTCCCGTTTCGGTGTTTATTTCAAACCCCATAATAAAATACCCGCAAGGTTTACTCAGCCTTCACAAGAAGTGAGTACCAGCTCCTTTGGGAGCTGGGAAACCCCCACTTCAACTAAAGTGGTTGGCGTAAGGCCGGCCCCCATACCTGTAAAAATAAAAAAGGTTCCACTCGCCACATGCGAAACCCTTCGGGGATAATGCGGCAAGAAGTTACACTATATGTGTAGCTTAGATGTGTTTTTAGTTGCGTAGTTGCGTTTTTTAGAGGGATTGTAACACACACAAAACCTCTCTTACCTGTGGTTTGAAAAATGAATGGTAGGAATTTTACGCAATGATTTTTAGATTGTAATGATTTATTTGATGTGATTTTCCAGGAGACACCACCCCTCCACCTTTCCCGCTACTTCCGACTCCAATAGCCCTGCACCAGAGCCGATACGAGAACGACAACAACCCCCTGAAGTGCCCGCAAGAGGAACTCCTGGTGGGGGCCGATCTTCCTCCGAGCTTCCGCATGGGAGGAGTGATAATGCTGCTGACCTACGAGGCCGGCTACACTCTTGGATTTGGATCCCTGGGCTGGCTGCTCATCTGTGAACTGTTCCCCACCAAGTGGAGGGCAAGGGGGCTCGGCATTGCAATGGGATTGTTCTACATATTGGATCTTGTCACACAAATGGTCTTTTTGAAGTTTACCTGTAAGTTATTTTTAATGCTTTGAAGATTTTTTTTCTAAAGCAACAAATTGTACAAACTAGTAAATATATTTGCCGAGAGGAATCTGATTCCTAAATACATTTATTTTTGCTTTAAAGACAGATGACCTGGAGCAGTAGGCTAGTTACACACTAGCGTTTGTTAGGTACTTGAGTGAAATGGTGGTGTCGCCAGACGTGTAATAAGCCTGGACGACCGAAGCTCATAGAATGACAACTAATCTAATCTAATCTAATCTAAGCTGCAAAGATATATATCATTTAAGATTTATATTAAAATGCATTCCCACAAGCAGACATGTATAATTTCGCGCTAACACATGCCACCTGTGGACCTACAATATAAAAACCCAATCTCAAATGAACATAAGCTCTGCAACTCTTGCCGTCCTTCCCTGAAACAGGGGTGACATTGGCAAAGTGAACCATTTTTTACAGTATGGGTGGTCAGCCGCATACCAACCTATAAGTCAAGGAACAAACATCGCAAATTACATTTTTAAATCAAAAAACAATAATATAAACATGGACACTAAAAAAAACTAAATCATAAAACCAATTTCACTTTAATAAACCCTAGCCGCCAACATTACAGATCAACCGCCATTTCTTTCTATCTTTTCTAACAACTGCAGGAAATAGAAAAGACTTCACTCCCCAAGCACCTGGCTGGAATCCGAGAACTGAATCCCAAGACTCCCCCTGATCTACTTTTCGCTCCAACGCGTGGATTATTCTCAGCGATTTATAGATATGGATGAACTTTATGTTGGAGCCCCAATGACGATCTCCAAAGTTCCAAATATGGCATGAAAAGCTCTCAGCACTCCGTAATGACGTGTGACAGTGATCACTTTTTTTCTTGTACTGCTGCGAGGGATCCCAGGCGACAATAATATTTCTCCATACAGTCACCATAGAGAAGCAATCTGTCAAAATTCCCTACAGCTGTTATTTGTTTTAATAAGTACCTATCAAGTGATAGGTACTGCCACAATGTATATCAAATGCATAATATTATATAATTAAGCTAATGGCTTATCCCAGTGGTGTCATAAGGACAGCCATCTGTGAAAATAAATGTGTTCCATATGCTACATACAGCCCCTTTGCAGACAACACTCCAAGAAGTGGCACTATATTTGCAGCTTATTCTTCTGTCTTTATCAAAGAAGGGTCACATTCTGGATATCCAGCCTAAAAGCCGATGGGTATTGTTTTAAATCTGGCGCTTTCTGTAGTGGCGACCACGCTCGCAGAGGGCTCTTGAAGTGTGATTCACACAAAAGCCACCTCAAGAGTGCTCTTTAATTACATCATTTGTGGTTGATGAAAAAGTCAAGAGACACTTATAACAAAAATATTCACAGAACAAATACTTTGGGAACAATGTTATAAGATGTTGCACTATATGTGCAGCTAAGTTGCATTGCATTTTATGTTTGTGATGTGATGTTTCAGTGCCGCTGTGTGGCCTGTTTATGGTGTTCAGCGTCACCTGTGGAGTCACATTCATCGTCTGCTTTGCCTTGCTGCCAAACACGAGGAACAAGACCCTCTCGGAAATACAAAACTACTTGAATGAACGGTAATAAACAATGTTATCTATTTTTTTCATCCACCGGCTCAACTGTAAGATTGGCATGCAGCAATGTTCATCAATATTTTTCGCCATTCCTCCTTATCTATGGCAATACTTTTAAGCTCATCCTATAGGAGGCAATACTTTTAAGCTCATCCTATATTTCATCCTGTAGGAGAAACAGCACAAATTTGTTAATATATCCTGTAAACTCTCGGCGTGATCGTTCTTGAGCGATTGTCCCCACGATAAAACTGAACACTCTTGAGGGTTCCGTTTACCTTGGATAAGCCAGCTGACATTGTTAGTTGTGTGTTTCAGGCACAGCATGTGGTGCGCCCACCTGAGCAGCGTGTGCTGTGGGGCCCAGGCCAGCTGCCCGCCCACACAGTCGGCGCACATTTGAGACGAGGCCGCCCTGTGCTACGTTGGCATGGCAACGGAACACGGGGGCATCGCACCCTACGACGGGGCTGACCACTAAGCTCAACAGTCAACGCACACAACAAACCCCTTTATTCACAAATACTACTAGCACTTACCACAGGCCGCACTAGCACTTAGATTGGATTTCATTTATACGTATGGTACATCGATCAACATAAAAGATATAGATGGAGCATCTGAGCCGTTTTGTGTGCCAAAAGGAGTGCACCGTAGGACATCATCTTTGTACGAACGAGATCTTCTTTTAATCAGTTTCCAGGCAACTGTCATGTTTATGTTTCTTCTTCTTGACGTATCATATTAATATCTTATGTCTCATTTTTTCATTGTTCACCTATTTTTATGTGTTCATGGCACATTTGTTACTATTGGAAGAAACTAATGTACACTGTCTATGTCTTTTATATTGACTGATGGTATGGTGCATGAATAAATATCATTCTAAGCGCTAGTGAGGACTAAGGTGAGTGTTGGTAGGATTAATGAATACGGGGGTAACTCTTAACAACTCCACACACTAACACTACTTCTGACATTCCTAGTTTTTATTTTTTTATTTGCATTTTGGTGTGGAAAGATACACAGTAAGAATAAATTCTTTATTTTCTACCACTCACAGTGCAAATAATCTACTACTCTATAAAATATGATATAAATATAACAATAGTACCTATCTTGATACAGTATTGTCTGTGGGAGACTGGAACTTGTTTGAGTCCGTTCTCATAGGTCTCCAGATAAGATAGTGTTAGATGCATTTCAAAACACCTGTTATTGTTTAACTTTACGCAATTGAATGCTGAGGAATTGTATTAACAATTATTGTATTCTTAAACTATTCTTTTACCTCTTCTTTACTTGCAAAACGCAACTAAGCTATGCATATAGTGTAAAGTCTGGTCGCATTGTGCTCAAAAGGGTCGGCAAGTGGAATCTATTTATTTTCACATGTGAGGGGGCCCGCGTTATGTCAACCACCTTACTTTTAGTGAGGTTTCCCTGCTCCCAAGGGATCAGATTCTCATTTATTGTCAAAGCTGAATTAACTATGGCGGTATTTTGATTTTGGGTTTGAAATAAACACCGAAATGCAAAATCATTTCTGACATCATTTCTACACGGCTTAAGCTGAACATGGTGAAAATCACATCTGACGCAGCCATCTTATAAAACGACACTTTTGATAGTTCCATGTGAAGTTATCTGAATTTTTAAAGCTTAAATATTTTGATGAAGAAAAACAAAATGATACCAGTATATTTTGTTAGTTTGTAGGCCCTTCAGTCATAACAGTGCCCTCCTTCAGCTGTCATCTACATTTAATTTAAGCCATGTAAATCTACAGCTCTCTATCAGCTGAGCTATGGACCAGACTCTAGTCTTGTTATTCCCATTTCCTAACTTAAGTTTGTGTGCTTACTTTGTGGAGGTTTGTTGAGCACTAGTTGTGGAGTCTCCTTATTTAGTCTCTAGATGTTCTTGCCACACATATTGCACCCAGGCAGCATATATCGTGTGCACACTTCACAGTAGGAAGTAGAGCGCTTCATCCTACACACTTCAATACTTAATATTGATAGAACGCTGGAAATTAGAACAAACTTATTGTTACACTTAAACAGCCAGACTGGCTTTATTTTAAGGAAAGAAAGATCTAGTTTGTCTGCTCAATTGTTAGCATTTTAATGTTTTATGTGAAAAATATGTTTTTGTGAAGTTTATGTGAAAATCTGAAATTGTTAGGAATTGTATTCCCTATGAGAAATATTTGATTATTTCCTTTTCATGTATTTATTTCTTGTCCCAGTCTGGCTTTCAGAATGTCATACTTAAGTAGTTAGGAAGTAATGCAACATTAGGTAACTCACCATTTATTATCTTTACTTTGAGTATAAAAAATTGCGTAAACATCGCTCTTTCTATAATCTATCTATATATTATCTAGGTTGCAAAGATGTATTGACATTTAAGGCTCATATTTAATACATGCCCACTAGCAGGCACATGTAAGTTTGTGCTTACACACGCTGCATGTGTACATGTAAAAATAAACCAAACCTCACATGAACATAAACTTTGCAACCAGAGTGGAATTGGCAAAAATTATTGCAGTCTTAAATATTACACCCTCGATTGCGTAAATAGAAAAAACTTATGGAAGATACAGCAGCACTCCTAAGGAGTGATTTAGTTTTCATATATTTTTACGCTTTACGCAGTGGAGGGGAGTTTACTCAATGTTTTATGCTCGGGGGGGTATTTGTGCCGTTAAAAACAAGTTAACATTTGTATCACAACAAATTATTTCATTTAAATCATTTTTCAAAATGAAAGGGCTTTCAAATTGTTAATCCTATTAGATTTTAAATGTTGCATTTCTATTATTAGTCTGCCACAAATATGACATTGCCAATTTTAAAGATGTAAAGTTATCATTGAATTATTGGAATCTCGACAATATTTTTTGTATTGTGTATTTAAAACAGGGCGTTGGTTTATATACTATTTTGAACTCTTCCTTCAGTCCATAATAATGTAATTTTTTCAAGCAAAAACCATTTCATGACAGTCATTTCATTTCATCTCATCAATACAATATGGGTTTTATCATTTATTTTTTAGCATTCCTAAACACAGTGTCAACATCTCAATTTATTCTCTTACTTTGTGAAAAATGATGATAATTCAGGAATATTGTATGTACTCGTATGTGCATTCAACCATTATTTCAACTTCATTATTGTATTCAGTGGATCATAAAAAAGTACATTCCTTGAAAATTCTATTCTCGGTGTATGATTCACATATAATCAGCGCTCACCAAATAAATTGTTCTATTATTATTATTAGTTCCTAAAAGAATTCAATTTATGGAAATTCAAAGAAATTCAATGGTTAGTCTGCTTGGTAATTTTTGTTTATGATTTGGCTTGTATCATTTTAACATTTACACTACATATCTGATCTATAGAAAATTGCAAGAGTGAGTTATTTACAAGGTCAAATTTTCCTTGTGTAAATGAAACACTGATTGAAATAGTCATGAATTAAGTGCTAACATGATTATTAAGTTGTGAGCTTCTTCATAGTCCTACTCCTCATTGCTGAGGGTTGTGACCCTTGTAAAAGCAACCACTCTTCTCCGGTCCTCTCTGAATGCGCTGCCCAGTGCTCCAACCACCAAGGTGCCTGCTCCTGTCTTCACTTGATTAGCCCATCTTGTAGGGCACCTTCCTCATCCTCTCTTTCCCCCTAAGTTACTGATTGAAGCCAGTCGTTCCAGGCTATCATTGCAACAAACAAGGTGCCCAAAGATCTGAATAATATGTTGTGTACATATACTGGCCGCAGTCTAGCCATCCAAATGTAGCTCCTGAAGAAGTGAACAGGTCAGGGGAGAGTATGCATCCCTGCCTTATACCTTACTCAGTGGTTTTTGTGCGCTTTACTCAACAAATACTCTTTTGGCACACATTCATTTGCGTTTTTGATTTAATTGATTGCAGTAATAAATATGGATTGATCCTCTGAACATATATAAATGAAAAACCATGTTGTTGACATTACTGAAATATAACTCATTTTACTTATAAATCAAGTATAACATTTCTACAATGGGAAATACCAAAAAAATGAATTTACATTTTTTTTATAAGTATGTGAATTATGAATAGGTGCTGCTTTAGAATGTTTATATTATCCATTAGATGTTATATGTAACTCAATATGTAGGGTGGAAACAGTATCAAAAAACTACCATGTTGATTGAAGTCAAAATACCTAAATAAAACAGTGTCCGAGTATAAGACATTGACAAAATTTCCCTCAGTCAGATAAATATAAAAATGCATGGAAGATACAATAGCACCCCTAGGGAGTGATTTAGTTGTTATTCATTTTTTCAATTCAGGCGAGCGAGATAGGTTCCGCTCGCCACATACGGCCCTGTCGGGAAAACGCGGCAAGAACTTACACTATATGTGTAGCTGTAGCGTAGCGATGGTATAGTATGCAATGTTGTATATTTGGTGTAGTGTATCCCGATTATAAAGCATTGCATAAAGCTCATCTCGTTCGTCTAAATCTGGTTTCGATTGGGTGAATGGAAAATGTATGGAATATACTGCGATCAATTGAGGGAAATTTACGCAATACTTTATACTCGGGGTACTGGTGTATTTCTTTCTATAGAAAGCATTTTGGTGTATCGTAGGGATAATGTTTTGCCATGATAGAAGTATTGTTTTATGTAAGGTGTTGTAATATGTAAATGTATGTATTGATAGTTTAATAGGCAGCAAAGTGTACAAATTTGTTGAACATCTAAAGTGTTACTTTATCTCTTGACTGTTGCCATTTACGTTGTGCGCAATGGCTCTCGGTGGAATTTCACATTTGCGCTCATCACATTGATCATCCCATGTGGTTTTAATTGTTGTTGATTGATATTTTTGCCATTTTAAAGTAAAAAACATTGTTGAAGGATCTGTCCTACCTATAATAATACTGTTTTTGTAGGAGAGATTTCAGTGTGGATGCTGTTCTTGATAGTTATAAAAGACAGCAACATTATATTATGTATTAGGTGCTGTCTGGAATGTACTTCATTATTTGTGAGAGACGACATAGCGCCACCTTAAAGGTAAAAATGAATAAGTGCGGACTCACTGATTTGAGAAATCATGGATTAAACATTTTATTGTGTGTAACTTCTCGTAGTAAATGAACCAATTATAAGGTGCTTATGACAAACTTCTAAATTACAGGATTTTTACACTTTTGTAGTGTTTTCTCTCGTATGAAATAGAAAAACAGGAGCATTTATCTGAGAAACCCATGTAAGCTAAACCTTTTCGCTTCGGAATATTCCGGCTATATGAATACCCTCAGTACGAATATTTTTTCTAGCACATTTGTTGTTTCCTACTTTAATTGATTGACGACACTTGTGAACAAACTATGTGCACAATCGCATGCATTAGTTATTCAAGAACAAAATCACAAAGCTTTAGCACATTTCACTTGCAGACTTTTGAATTCTGTAACAATGTCAGGGATAAGTTCAAAGTTGGATGACGTCTATGATTGACAGCCGCACTGTATGCAAGCTTACACTTGGCGCCTATGCGTGTCACCCGCAGTTCTAATCTAATCTAATCTAAGTTGCAAAATATAAGTGACATTAGAGATTATGCCTGTTATGCTCCTGTTGATTCAGAGTGTATGGAGGTGAGAATGAGTTTTTGGAATGAATTGAATGCGGTTGTGCATGAAAGGAAGAATAATGAAAACATTGTAATTTTAGGTGATATGAATGGATGGATAGGTGCACAGAGAGATGAATGTTTGAAAATAATTGGTCCTGGTGGGAGAGGTGTAGTCAATGATAATGGGCGACATCTGATTGCTTTGTGTGCGGAGCACAGTCTTTTTGCATCGAATACTTGGTTTCGGCATAAGGATGTGCATCTGTACACGAGGCAGATTGTGGGAAGTCGCACAATCATTGACTACATCTGTGTGGATGAAAGATTGAGAGGAGCCGTAAGAGATAGCCATGTCTACCGGGGGCCTGAAATAGGCAGTGACCACTATCTCTTATGTGCTAAAATAATGATTGGTGAAGTAAGAAAGAAGAAACGCAAGAGGCAAGTAAGATTGCCTAGAATAAAAGTAGAAAGGCTGAATGAAGAAAATGTGAAAGAGAAGTATGTATCAGAGCTCCACAAAATTTTAAGTGTGAGTGAACTTGAGAAGAGTGTGTGTGGAAAAGATATTGAAAGTATGTGGAAAGATCTGAAAGAAGGAATGACTGAATGCGCTAAAAAAGCATGTGGGGTAACGAAAGGTGGAAGATTGAAAGGAGATGCCTGGTGGAATGATAGAGTGAAAGAAGCTGTGAAAGTTAAGAAAAAGTGTTATGAAAATTGGCTGAATGATAGAAAGCTAGAAGACGAATATAAGACAGCTAAGAGAATGGCGAAGACTATAATTTATGAAAGCAAGATGAATGAACAAAGAAAGATTGATGAAAGGATTAACAGAAGTTTCACCGACAGTAAGAAGGAATTTTGGAGGTGGATCAATGCGGATAAAAATAAATCTTCTGCATTGACCACTCCAGGAGTCAAAAGTGCTGCCGGTGAGATGGTATGGGAGAATGAAGAAGTATGCAAGAGATGGAAGAACTATTTTCAAGAAATTTTTGGTCAGGGTGAAAGAAGAATTTATGAACAGATAGATGAAGAGAATGAATTGAATATTTTGAAAGAAGAAATGAAAGTGTCTATTTCACGTCTGAAGAATGGGAAGTCTGCTGGGTTTGATGGTATAAATGGTGAAATGTTGAAAGCAGGAGGTGAATGTGTGATAGATTGGATGTACGAATTATGTAAGCTTTGTGTGAATGCAGGAGTAGTACCGATGGATTGGAGGAAGGCAGTCATTGTTCCCATTTACAAAGGTAAAGGGGACAAAAAAGACTGTCAGAACTTCAGACCAATCAGTCTACTCAGTATACCAGGAAAAGTCTTCTGTAAGGTGATTATAAAAAATGTGATTCTGACTACTAGTGAAAGGATTTCCGATATACAGTCAGGCTTTATGGCCGGTAGAGGCTGTGTTGATCAGATTTTTACTCTACGACAACTTGTTGAAAAACAATTGTCGATGAGGCGGAAGCTGTTCACGGCCTTTGTAGATCTGGAAAAGGCTTTTGACTCAGTAGACAGAGGTATGTTATGGGATGTTTTGAAAGCATACGGAGTGAATGGGGCTCTCCTAGGTGCGGTGCATGCAAACTATGAAAATAGTAAGGCATGTGTCCGTATTGATGGTGAGTATAGTGAGTGGTTTGAAGTGTATAAGGGTGTGAGGCAAGGATGTGTGATGAGTCCATGGCTATTTAACATAGTTATGGACAAGTGTGTCAGGGATGCTAGACTTAATGATTGTGGATTGATGATAGGAGAGAGCAAAGTGAGTGTTCTACTGTATGCAGATGATGCAGTTCTTGTATCTGATTCTGCAGTAGAATTGCAAACAATGCTCTCTAGATTGAATGAAGCTTTGTTAGGTAACCATTTGAAGTTGAATGCAAGTACATAAGACGAAAGTATTGATTTTTGAAAGAGATGATGAAAATATGAATTATGAATTTAAAATTAATGGAATGAATGTTGATGTCGTAAATGAGTTTGTATACCTGGGAAGTAAGTTTGAAAAAGATGGAAGAATGACCGGTGAATTTGAAAGAAGAATAATGAAAGGCAGGTGTGTACTGGGTGCGACCGCTTGCATCGCCAGGAACCAAAATCTCTCAAAAAATGTTAGATTGGCGGTGCACGGTGGTATACTAGTGCCAACCTTGATGTATGGAAGTGAAGCCTGGACGGTGAGTGAAAGGGAAATTAGTAAAGTCCATACAGTAGAAATGGACTATCTAAGAAGTATGATTGGGAAAAAACGAAGTGACAGGGTGAGGAATGATTTTGTAAGAGAAGAATGTGGTGTAAGGGAAAGTGTGAAAGTGAAGATTAAAAGAAGTATGTTAAGATGGTTCGGGCATTTGGAGAGAATGAGTGATGAAAGATTGACGAAGAAAGTGTATGTTGCTAGAATAGATGGATGTCGTGGTAGAGGAAGACCGAGAAAAGTATGGAAGGATCAAATCTCTGAAATAGCGAATGAATGGGATATCCAGAGTCATAATAAAAGGAGGACTTGTATGAAAAAGGTTATGACTCTGGATGAAATGAAAGAAGTATGCAAGGACAGGAAAAAGTGGCGGCTAATCTGCAATGCTGATTTTTAATGTTGGTTTATTGGCTTGCTACATTTTTTGCATAAGACATTTCTTTTTTTTTTTTACTTTTTTTGTATAGATTTATTTTTAAGGTTTTGTTGTTTTCTTATACTTAAATGTTATTTTTTACTCGTATTCCTTGACTTATAGGTTGGTATGAGGCTGACCACCCATACTGTAAAAAATGGTTCACTTTGCCAATGTCACCCCTGTTTCAGGGAATGTCGGCAAGAGTTGCAGGGCTTATGTTCATTTGAGGTTTGGATTTTATTTGTAAGTACATAATCAGCATTTGTAAGCGCGAACTACACGTGTTTGTTTGTGGGCATACATCTGAGAGCTTTGAATGAATATATCCTTGCAACTTAGATTATAGATTATAGATAGAGATTCACATTATATGCATTTTCACAAAACAGACATGTTTAAGTTCGCACTTAAACATGCCGCATGTAGTCCTACAATATAAAAACCCGAATCTCAAATGAACATACACCCTGCAACTCCTGCCGACCTTCCCTGAAACAGGGGTGACATTGGCAAAGTGAACCATTTTCTACAGCATAGGTGGTCAGCCGCATAACAACCTATAAGTCAAGGAGCAGTTAAAGGGTTAATATGTCACTTTTTCAGTTTTACCTTTAAGGCAGTGGCGGCTCTTCATTAGGTGACAGTGGGGAACATCCCTATGAATGAAATTGGAAACATAAAATTGTATGAGAAGAAAAAACTGAGAAATCTGTAAATAATAGTGTGAACGAAGTATATTTTTCAAAATATTTTACTGACCGAAGATGTTTCACTATTTCATAATAGAACGGACGCAGTGAGTCACACGAAGGTTTTTGTTGATAAAAATATAAAAATATTTGTTAAAACGTTAGGTACATGTGTATTGTGTACATTCGCTAAGATTGAAACATGATCCACTATCCATCGTTTCCTCGTACCTCGTTCCCTGCGCGGACGCAAGCGAAGTCATATTTCGGGCTGTTTCGGGTGGAGCGGGACTTTTATTCGGATCACCGCGATAGTTGCGCGTGTGTGTGTACATAAGTCTCTGTAAGTACGACGAATGTTCAATACAGAAGCTTTTGGCGCCCGCGTGTATGGGTTTCCCATTGTACGTCTGTAGGGACTTTGCCGAGGAATTTACGAAAATAATAAGTTCATTCATTCAGTTATAATATCATCATGTTCATATCACACAAATACAATATTATTTTATTGGTTAAAAGTTAGTGCTAGCGCGTTTTTTGCCGTGGGGAGATGTTAATAACAGCAGTGCTTCCCGAAGTCGAAAATATATCGTTTTTCATGGAAAGTTTACATTAAAATTTTCTTGCTTGTTTTGTACAATAAGGTCGTGGCCTTAAAAAGTGGGTGGATTCGCATTGTTTTATGATAAATGAAGTATACCATATTTTGGTTGACTATGCTCTTTTTGGTGATGACCAAGTGTGGCCATGGATATTCGGATTTCAAGTAAGTAAGTATGTACTTGCTTTTTTCAACCTAATTATCGTCTAACTTACAACAATTCAACAACATAAAAAATCTACCAATTGCAAACTCGTCTACACATTTTTAACTTTTATGTATTTTTTTAAAATACAAAATAAAAAGTAAATACATTCAAATTCAAATTATAAAAACTTCCACAATTGAATAAAATTAATGAAACAAGGGCTTGGTTTACATTTTTAGATAAAAAAATTGTTAATGTGTGCTGCGTGGGGTGCTATAGGGTGGTCATCAAACTATCATCCAAAGTCATCCCCTCTCTGGGATTTTAGTTAGAGCTGCTACTGCTTTAAGGTATCGATATGGCCACTCATAAATAATGAAGTACGTTATGAGAAGGACCCCGTAGTTTTGGAAAGACATAGATACCATTGAATCTGTCAAACAGCATTTGTCTCCGAAATGGTTGAATGTTTTTGTCAACGGAACATTAAGAATAGCACCCTGGCATGTTCCAAGAATAAATAAAATAAACCTTTTTGTGTCAGGTCCTTGACGACAGCTGTGAGAAGTCCTGTTCCTTTATTGATGATTATTATACTTGAAGTCTCCATGATATTTTACTGTGATAACGATGATTGCATTTAGGATTTAATCATTTCCAAATTTTTTATTTACATCGGAATAGTCAGTAAGAACACTTGTTTATGGTTTAAGTTTGTATGTATTAGCACTTTGTTTTTACAACCATATGATACAAAACAGTATTTGATTTAATGATCACTTCTAATATTACTATGTATAACATAATACCTATATAAGAAATAGTCACTTTACTCAATATTGCATTTGTACTTACTTAACTTCTCAAAATGTTGAGAAAATTATTGTTTTTTAGACGGGGACCCAAGTTTTTTGAAAAAGAAGCAATTGAACAATTTTGTTTTTTTTCTCCGTGAGCAAATGTCACACTTGTATCGGACAAAAGTCCTTAGCAACCACACAATTGTGACGACACAATTTTGTCTCATTTAAATATGTTTATTACAATAAGTCTAAATGGTTTTCCTCTTCATATTAACTGTGGAAAATTTTAAATTAAACGAATACAACTAATTTGCACTTATAGTGCAACTTTGTACCGCATTGTCTCCAAAGAGGTCACATGAGTAGAGTGGCATGAGTAAAATTTATTTTCACAGTTAAAAGAGCCAGCCTTATACCAACCACTTCAATTAATTTCGTCAGGGTCCCCGCGTGGCATCTAGTCAAAATTATTGCTTTATTACAATCGTTTAGGTAAAATTTGATTTTACGTCCTTTTTTATACAATCTATGTAATGTGTATGTTTGTTTTCACATTTTAATTATAATATTGCTGTATTACATAATAATATGTACAATGAATTATTAACATAGTAAAATAATAAACAGCTTTATGTACTAAGTACGCAGCGGGTTTTATTGCTAACATAAGTAACGTGCAATACTGATGTTCCAGAACATCTTAACAATTTGTGAATGGAAGACTAGCCAAATAAAATTCAGTAAATATAAAAGTACAAATAAATTTCTGTGTAAAAATAAGTACAATTGTCTATTTATATTTTACAAAAAGCGATAAAATTGTACAAAAGATTCAAACATCTTTGTTAAATAATTGCAGGCAGACTCAAAGGCTTGAAGACCCTGATCTAGATGGCTGGAAGGGAAGATGGCAGAGTGTCATGCGGTTGTATAGAACTGGAGGAGGAAGGCATTTGACAGATTGGGTTAAACAAAAATTACAAGACCCCGAATTGTTGTGTCAGTGGTAATGATTTGTAAAAAAATGTTCATCATTACATTCATACCAAAAATGTTTTACTTTACTTGATAGATGAGGCTCGGTTACTGCAGGTTCCAAGCTGGAGGATAGAGACAGATGGAGGCTGAGGAAAACGGAAGCCAAGGAGAGATATGGGCTACAGAGCCATTGAAGAAGAAGATAAAATAGGACCCAAGGCGAGAATCTGGGTTTTTATTTTAATAATGGGATAAAAAAAACATGGAAACACAGAAAATGCCATTCCCTGTGTTTTCATACATATCTCTTTTTTCTTTTAATCTTAGATACCTGCATTTGGTTCCATAGGACTGAAATATTACTTCAAAAATAGTAATAAAAAATAATTGCTATTGAATGTAAAAAGGGCATTTAAAAAAAATTACAAACACAATTAAATAATCACAGTTCATTATAATCGTAGTAAATGTAAAGTTCATAAAAAATCATTTAATTTCTTCAATGATAACTTGTTACACTTTTTTGTTCCAGTTGCTGATTTTAGGTGGATTTAAAACTTGCTTTAAAAATATGCTCCTCTTCTCCTTTAGATTATAACTAGAGTTGTCACTGTACTGTATACTGTCACAAGGAGCGAGAGACAAGACAACCGCTTCTTCCAACTGTACTTCTGGTAACGTCTTCTCAATACACTTGGTCGGAGCACCCAAGTTCTCCTTATCAACGTTCACTTTAGTTTCTTGTTTAAGTAAACTGGCACTGTTATTGTTTTTTAGATTGTTTCGACTAGAAGCAACGTCTAATTCGTTCGTGGACAGCGACCTCACACTCTCCAAGCTCTGGAACAACATTTCTTCGTCTGAATGTTTAGATTTTGGTTCAAACTTTTCACGCAGTAATGAAAATTTCCGTCTAGGTCTGTTGCTACTTTTCTTGTTACTTGTTCTATTGTCGGGAGGAACTTTTGGCATGCTTATGTTAGTCTGAGAATCTTTATCTATCAGGGATTGAAGAGAAGAGCTTATTCCAAAGCTGGACACATCCTCGTTACAGGTGATTTGGGACTTGCTTTTAGTTGGAAGCGTGTCACCTTCAGATCCCACACGAGAGATGAAGATGATTTCTTCGTATGATGAGTTGTGTTGTGGAGACGCATGTGAAAGATAACTATTTTTTTCTAGACAAATTTTAACTCTAGGGGAATTTTTCATATTGTTGTCTTTTTGTATGTACTGCACTATGGAAGAGTTACTGTTCTTTTTTGTTTTTTCATACTTCGGTTTATAATCAGTAGTTTTGAAATGCTTATTGCCTACATCACAAGTGCTTTTAGTTTTAGTCAGCTTTTTGGGAGTTTCACTTTTATCAGAAACAGGCGAGGGCATATTTTTCACATTAGTTATGTTCAAAACTTTCCCATGCTTGTATGACACACTCTCGTACTCTAGTTTATAATCGTCTCTCCCAGATTCATTCTGGATTGTTTTATCAACGGCGCATTGATCTTTCCACAGGCTTTTTCTTAACGTCGAAGAATTTACTTTTTGCATATTGTCAATGTAGCGTTTGTCATCTGTAACGCTCAGTCTGGGTGAATCCCACTCAGCCCGGTGATACACATTTCTTGGGGAGTTGGTTACCGTGTCATTTCTGATTTCATCAATTGTCGCTACAAGTGCACTTTCAGAACTGTGTCTCTGCCTTCTTCGCATAGTTCCATTGTTCTCAATGATTTCATCTATTTCTTCTAGGATTGGTTCTAGTGGGGTTGTGAGAGGGAACATGCCTCCGTTTTGATCCACAACGTAAGGTTTAGCGATGAAGAGGGAGGCCTCTGGTTTGTGGTATTCCTCCGTGTTGCGGAGCTGGCAGCTGTCCTCACACTTGGCTAGTTCGTAGGCGATGGTGTGTATGTAGTGGTGGGGGTTGGGTGCGGGGCGCCGGGCTGGCAGGGGCGGGGGAGGAGGGGAGCCCCCCATGTCCGCACACGCCCTCCACGAGCGCAGCCCCCAGGCCTCCCGTGCAATGTTCACCGCACAAATATTCTCATAATCATGCGCAGACAGCACTTCGCTGGGAGTCTCCAGATCTCTCCCAACCGAGCAACTTAATTCAGACTCCAAATCTTGATTATCCGCTGCTCCTCCTTTGCTGTACAAATCTTTTAGAATTTCCAAAGCTATTTTCTGGATGTTGCGAATATCCGCATCTTGGTGTACATTTTTAATATTCTTTAAAGTGCTTAGACATAGTTTCTGAACAATATTTTCATTGAATTCATTAATATCCGAACTGTTGATGTCGCTAAAACTCAAATCCAAATCCAAGTTGATGGAGTCAGATGAGGTAATTTGCTTGGAGCTGTTGGCTGCTTGATCCCGCTCCGATGACCCGTCGCTGATGCACTGCAAGTTCTCCACCAAAAGGTCACTTGTCTTCAATTGATTGATGTCCTCTTCAAGTTGATTAGATGAGCAAATTCCTCGACGCTTCTGAGCGAGGATATCAAACGCTTCATTTGTAACAGGCAACCCAGAACATGCACTGGCATGTTCAATCTTAGAAAACTTTAATCCCAACTCAGTAGGTGAGCATATTCCTCTCCGTTTACTCTTTGTGTTTGAGCTTCCTAACTTGTCATTGGAGGATTCATTTTTAGATCTGTTGAGGAGTTCGTTCTCCATCTGGAAGGATGCGTTCAGGATGCCTGTTTTGTCTTGCATGCTTTTCTCAGGTGTGTTGTTGACTGAATAGAACTCTATGCCGGTGACATCTCCAGCTTCTGCCTTGTCTATGGGAGCCGAAGCAAATGTGGGACTCCCGGCTCGTGCTATCCAATGATCCAACAGTAACTTCTTGTCAGTGCATTCTGTGTCAGACTGAGGTGAGCTCTCCAAAGAGACTCCTTCATTTCTGAAATTACAACATTCGTGTTTCAAATTGTGTTTGATAAATTAAGCAATAGAATATTTTAAATGTGTTAAATATGATGTCACAAGGCCGAGCTAAAGACAGTACAGAGCGTCGAGACTGGAGCCTAAACTCGGTCGGACCTGTTCTAATAGATCTCCAGTTACCCAGATGTAATAAATACTAAAGTGCATATGATATTTTCATTAGGTTCCCTATGTTCAATGTCTCATGAAGGAGATGATGGAGCATACTTGGGTGCATTGTTGTCCAGGGCATCGTGGCTGCGTCTCTTGAGGGATCGCAGGGTGAGGCTGGCCGAGGTGTTGTGGGGACTGGTATGTGTGTGGGAGTGGGTGGGGGGCTCCACGTGCTGCTCCCTGGGAGAGCTGCCGGCCACCACCAGCTTCTCGGACCACCAGGAGATAGGGCCCGCAGGGTGGAACCAGCGGTAGTATATCAACATGCTGGACAGACCTGCAATCATACAATCAAAGTGATTGTCACCCACTCATAATTTTGTCTTCCTGTTCCTCTTTAGTGCAGATTGGCGAACGTTATTACGATTTATACCTCGGATACTGCAGTGTAAATCAGTACAAAAAATGCATCACGAAAGAGATATCTTGTGATTCTGCCAAACCAGTGTCTCAGGTTCTTCAACCAAGATTCTGCAACCTGCAAGCGTTCTTAACTATCCTAAGAATGGTTCATCCTGTTCCACTGGCAGCTAATCTCTATAATGTATAGTCTCAGTTCCAAAGATATATTTTCATTTAATGTACGCCCACAAGCAGACATAAGTAGAGGTGGCCGTTTAAACGAAAAGCAGTTTAAAATCGCTGCTTTTTATTTTAAGCAACTAAGCGCGCTTACAATTTAAACGAAAAGTCGTTTTGAAAAAAAAGCGTATAAAAAGTTGCTTCTGCTAATTTTGATTTAATTCATTTAGTAGTTTCAGTTTTTCCATATTTACTCAAAAACTATTGACATTATTGAAAAATTTTTGAGTATTAAACCTAAACAATGTATAGTTCTGTAAGTTAAAAGCAAAAAAAAAAATCCAAAATACAGCACACACGAAAAAAATGCTAAAAATGTAAAAAAAACACGTTTTTTGAAATATTTTTTTGTGGTGGCAATTCTTAAGTTATATATTTTGTTTAAGCTTTATAATTAAGAAAAAAAATTAATAAACATGCTTGATTTTTTTCATTACTGTAACTATTTTGCTAAGACCATAAAGTGTAAGAAACAAAAACGGCAGATTTAGCTTTATAACACGCCATTAGCGTTTGAAAAAGCGTTTTAAAAAAGCAGAAGCAACTTTCGTTTTTCGTTTCAAAGTTTTCGTTTCGAAACGAAAACTTTGCTGCGTTTAAAACGAAACGAAAAACGAAAGTTGCTTCTGCTTTTTTAAAACGCTTTTTCAAACGCTAATGGCGTGTTATAAAGCTAAATCTGCCGTTTTTGTTTCTTACACTTTATGGTCTTAGCAAAATAGTTACAGTAATGAAAAAAATCAAGCATGTTTATTAATTTTTTTTCTTAATTATAAAGCTTAAACAAAATATATAACTTAAGAATTGCCACCACAAAAAAATATTTCAAAAAACGCGTTTTTTTTACATTTTTAGCTTTTTTTTCGTGTGTGCTGTATTTTGGATTTTTTTTTTTGCTTTTAACTTACAGAACTATACATTGTTTAGGTTTAATACTCAAAATTTTTTCAATAATGTCAATAGTTTTTGAGTAAATAAGGAAAAACTGAAACTACTAAATGAATTAAATTTTATATTTACAATAAACCCAAAAAACGAAAAAACGCTTTTTAAGCTGCTTTTTTTAAAAAGCGTAAGCGTTTTTTCGTTTTTTTTACTAAGCCGTTTTTTCCATCTCTAGACATAAGTGATCAGAGAGGGCCTTTGAGGTGTGACACAAACAAAAACTTGAGTGACTCATGAGTAGGGCCCGGATTAATATGTATCAAAAATCACGAAATATGTAAATATAATATGGATATAAAAAACTGAAATATGGAAAAATATGGAATAAAAAACAACTGTTACCCAGTACAAAACCCTTTATTTTAACATCAAAGAACATAAAATATAAAATCAAAGAACTTAAAGTGCCTTATATTTACTCTGCGTCTATCTTTTTAGTCGAGTTGTTGCAGTACACAATAACATGTTTCTTTAAATTTTCAAAATTAAAACCTTGTCTGTTTTTTCGAAACATCGCCTTATACTGACTGAAAGACCTTTCAACATCACAGGATGTGATTGGGGCAAACTTAAATTTGCACAACTCTGAGGGTGAATATGCCTCCTCTGGATTGCCAGCTGCTGTTCCATTTAGCATGTTGTTAATTTTTTGTAGCGTTGTATACCCTTTATTTTTTTCAAGTACAGACTTTATTTTGTTTTTTACCAATTCAGCAACAGGGCCTTCCGCCTCCATAATTGTGGTTTCAATTGTTTTAATGATCTTAACATTTTCTTTTAATGATGTTGATGGATTTTCCAGTGCTTTGATCTGATGTGACAGAAAACAAAAATTGCTTCTTATGTAGATTAGATCATTTCGAAGAGTTTCATTTTCGAAAAGTTCTTTTGCATTTAAAATACTAGCGGATTCATCTTCTAATTCAAAAACAATCGTTTTAATCTCAGTATAATACTCGCAGTAGTACTCAACCGCTGCTAACCACGTACCCCAACGCGTCAGCACAGGTTCTGGTGGCAAAGGTATGTCTGGATGCATTGCTTTAAATTTTAAAATCCGACTTGGTGCTTTCAAAAAGATTTTCTTTACATTTGATACCAAACTATCAACATTTTTAAACTGGAATCTCACGCATTCGGCTAGTCTATTAATTCCATGTGCCAAGCATGTTACGTGAATCATTTTAGGATACAACACTTTAAGGGCATCTCCGGCTTTGACCATGTAAGGAGCAGCATCGGTCAGTAGCAAGAGAACTTGTTCATGTTTAACACCATCGGACCACAAAACACTCATTGCATCGTTGAACAGCTTGGCTGATGTTTGATGGTTGCATTTAGGAAGTTCTTCGCATGCTATCAAAAAAGATTTGCTGGATTTTTCTTCCACTAGGAGCCCAATAATCACATTTCCTATGCACCGGCCCATGCCGTCCGTCGTCTCGTCAATTGCAACCCATATAGGTCCGTCCTGAATTTCTTCTCGAATCGATGCCAAGCAATCCTCGTAAATATCATTTACGAATTTTTTCCGAAATGTGGATTCGTCGGGAATAGATTTGCCTGAGTACTTTTCAAGAAAGCTTTTCAATACAGGATTGTTTACTTTCCACAGAGGTATATCTGCACTCATCATGGCATGACAAATCTTTCGAGAAAGTATCACTTTGAGAACCGCTGGCTATTGCTTCAGAAAAAAATTGTTGTTTGAATTTGCTTTTCCTTGAGATATTCATCTTATGTTTTGTGGTAGATACATGCTGTGATATTAAGAAACGCTGCTCAGTCGAAACGGATTTTTCGCAAGCATTACAAAACAGTACATTACCATCTGTACTCAGAGACTGGTTTGGGAAATCTTCAATATATTTTCCTAATTTAAACCGCAAAGGTTGTTTGTCCTTGGGCATTATTTCAATGGGCACAGTTAAATAATTCGGATATAATAATATGCAGGAGCATACTTAAATCACGACACAAGACAAAGAAATTCAATGTGCGCGACACAAGCAGGCGACACGAGTACGCGCGACGATTAATGGGGCTTCCACACGCTTGCCAACTCTTTACAAGTCGAGCGTGTGGACGGCCGTTTGGCTCAGCTGGGGGCGTGGCTTATACCACCTTGGCTCAGCTTGTCGCCGATCCGACCAGAGTCGGTTTTTTGACGCAAGTCAAAGGGAATTCACGCATGCGCATGCCAGGCACACACATACTTGTGCGCGCGCATTCTGGTGCGGTACGGTTTCTATGAATTTTGATCATCCACCATCGTCTTTGCCGAATTATTCGTTTCATTTTAGTTTCTCTCTTTTTGTTTTGTTTTTTTTTTAAATAAAAATAAGTTTATCTAAATGTTATAGCTAAAAGCTGGACGTCCGCCATGCTTGCTTATTCTCACACACACAGACGCACGCACAAGCGTGTGGATGACCCTGTTTGGTTTTCCAAGAGCTTGCAAGCGCTTGCAAGCCCTTGCCTCAAGGCGTTTGCCGCAAGCGTGTGGATGCCCCATAACAAGTTGTGACTGGCTGTCGACGAGCTGACGTTCGGCCTTCGGGCGAACGCCCGGCCGAGCAGTGAACGGCGAAACGATTCGTTCATTTTTTACTCGTTGTTTTCAGTATTTGCCGCGCCAAACCGCGAACTAATTATTTCCGAAGCGCTATGAAAGCAAAAATTATTCCGTTCTCTCTAGTTTAAGTACCAAACATTGAAAATATGGACTAATGTGATTTTCGTGTGCAAATATGGTCTTAACCTAGAAATATGGAAAAATATGGAAAATAAAATCTGCATTTTCCAGCTCAAAACATCATAATCTATGTAGAAAACTAAATAATTAATGGAAACTATTGAAATAAAAAATATGTATTTACATATTAATCCGGGCCCTACTCATGAGTAACTTAAAATGAAATAAGCCGGATATATTTACCTATGATGGTTCCTCCGATGATAATCCCCGAGGCGATCACGACCAGCTCGTGCTTCATGGAGTCGGGCTCGGCCAGGAAGAGGAAGAGCAGCAGGCAGGCGGTGTTCTGCAGCAGCATGATGAGATAGAAGGCCGCCATGCGGTGGCGCGCCTGCCCCTCGCGCAGGTTGAAGAAGCAGAAGCAGTAGATCACGCCCACCACGCAATTGTACACCACTTCCTCGCAGCGGGACGGGCAGAAGTCTGTCTTCTGGTGGATCACCCACGCCATCATGCCAAACCAGTGCACCACTGAAAGCACAAGTGAAAAAACCCTCAACCCTCCGTCAGAAGCAATACAGGGATTTTGAGTTTGGGCGCAATGACCCTAGCAGGCACAGCTGAAACAATCCCCGTTACTAAGTGCCTGTAATCGTTTAACCCATCGGCATATCAGCCGCCAAGATATGGCGCCTGATAATATTTCACGCTAAAATACCGGCCGCCAAACGCTGGCGGTTTTAGCCACTCCCCCGCCTGTGTGTAGTTCATATTATACAGTTGCTTTTTTCTGTGACATCTACATGTCAATACAGAAAACTTTTGTAAAGCATTGGTTGTATTTTTAAACTTATTTACGGAATTAGGCAATAGATGTCCCTATGAGGAACAAATTAGCCCTTTGATTTTAAAACTTATTTACGGAATTCGACGATAGATATCACTGTGAGAGCCAACTAAAGTCAGTCAAAATTCAAATTTTTACTTCGCAGTCGTAATGTTTTATGGAGTTTTTTTTTGAGTTTTATCGACAATTTATCACATATCTGATCTAGACACTCGAGTGATTACGTGCGTAATAATTATTAGTACCGTATTAATTGGTAAAACGGCAATAGTTGTAGTTTTTTGAAACAGTTTATTATTGTAGCTTGTTCGGACTCTGTTATATTGCATATTTTTGCTGACTAATGCCGTTTATTGCTATTTTATATATCCTGTACATGGACTTTTATGGCCATCAGTACAACAAAACAAAAAAATAAATAAATAAAATAATAACAAGTCAGTTGAATTTGAACACTTTTGGCGCTTCAAAAGTACGTGTCGCGGTGAGCGTTCTGATTGGTTCAACTAACTTTTACCACAAAAAATCAAACTGTTTAGTGCGCGTTACCCTTTTCTGGATAGATTATTTCTGAGGAAGTAAGTTTAGCGCGCCACAGTTTAACAAGCCATGACACACCCCACCGGGCGGGGCCACTTTTGTGATTTCGGGGATAAAATAAATTAGTATATTTTTGTGCACACTTTTTTCAAAATAACGGTATGCGGATGGGTTAAGATTTTTAAAAGTTAATCACCGACGATTGTGTGGATGCTTAAGGAATAAAATATCATTTTTCTACCCAAGTACAAACAATTTATTGTTCAAAAAGACAAATGACAATGCAGTGGCAGCTCTTCATTGGAAAGATAAAATTGTATGAGAAATAAAAACTGAGAAATCTGTAAATTAGAGTGTAAACAAAGTATTTTCTGAACAATTACATATACTGACCGAAGAGTCTAAAATATTTCATAATAGAACTACGCAGTGAGTCACACGAAGATCTTTGTTAATATAAAAATAATAATATTTGTTAAAACAACAGGACCATATTATTGTTTTGCTAAGGATGATTTATGAGCCCCTCTCCATTCCTTCCTCTTACCTACCTCGTTCTCTGCGCGAACGCAAACGAAGTGATTCCGGCTGGTTCGGGTGGTAGGGGTTTCGATTCGGATCCCGCGTACAGTTTTGTCTAAGTGTGTGTGCATGTGACTCAATCAGTACAACGCAGGCTCAATCTTTCACAGTCTACACAAATATAGAATTATTTCATTGATTAAACTTCAGTTGCCTCGCGTTTTTAGCCATGATAAGATCCAAGTAGCATATCAGTACTTTCCGAAATTGAAAATGTTTGAGTAAAAAACTTTTTTGATTGAAAGATTACATCTAAATAATCTTTTTTATTTTGTACACGTAGTTATTTACTTTTTTGACTTTATCAAGTGTGTTGATTTGCCTTGTTACAATGAATGAAATAGACTATCTTTTGGTTAATAAATTTAGTCATTTAAGTTTTGAAGAGAAAATAGAAGTGAAGAGGCTGGGACCTCACCAACCTAGTGATTATAAGTTTGAATTTGTGACACCTAATATTAAATTTATTTTTAAACATGAATGGTTCAAAAAAAAAAAGTGGCTTACGTGTAGTATTCATAAAAAAACGTTATTTTGTTTTGACTGTGTTCTTTTTGGTGGTGATCAGGTGTGGTCAAGTATTGGATATTCGGATTTAAAAAAAATATCGGAGAGATTAACTAAGCATAAAAATTCAAACTGAAACTTGGGTAAGTAGGTCCTTGCTTATTATAGTGATTTGCATTAACTAACAACCAACCTATTTACTCTCTTATGTGCAGCAATTGAACAACAATAAAGTAAGGATAAAAGAACAACAGCTTTGTTTTCCATTACTTGAGTATATGTATTTTTATACCACAACCGGTTTCGGAAACATCCGTTTGCATCGTCAGGTGGTTAAATTAATTAGTATTAATTTAACCAGTATTATTTAACCACCTTACGATGCAAACGGATGTTTGCAAAACCGGTTGTGGTATAAAAATATATATACTCACGTAATCGAAAACAAAGCTGTTTTTCTTTTATCCTTAATGATGAACGATTACAAAGTTAATGCCTCTACAATCAATAAAACAGTAAAGTAAATAATAAATAAATTAAATTATGAGAGCTTCCGGAATTTACATATATTTATGATTTGAACTCAATGAGTTTGAATTAACACCCTCTTGGCTTAGATTCTTAAATTAAAAAATCGTTGGTGTACGAGACGTGGGGTGCTATAGGGTGGACATCAAACTACATTGCAATTCATCCCCTCTCCCGGATTGAAGCCAGAGCCGCTACTGTGACAATGTATCAAAATTTTCAATAAACCAGCTACTTGTATTATTTTTGTACATTAACATGTATTATTATTTCTTTTAAATATATGTTTTTTAAAGTCAGTCAGTACAAATAACAAGTAAAATATATAATTTTGACTTTAAGAATTCAGAAGATATGAGCTTTTGTTTTGTACACCTCACGAGATTGGGCGCAATGTGCCGGGAGAACAATATGGTGATACATGTACACCGTAAAGCGTGAGATTCCATTAACCATGGGGATTCTAAACATCATGGAAAGACAGGAAACTGCTAGAAATGTCGATCATTGGTATGATTGAATTGTATTTTTTGTTCACTTAATTTGCAATTTTGCAAGAATTGCAATTTTTATATTTAATGTTAACTATTATTTATCAATTCGAATGTAAAGCGCCTTTGAGGTGATTTGTCACAATATGAAAGAAAAATTGTCCAATAAGTAAACATGCCCCCATCATAAAAAAGCCAAGATGTGTTGTTTTGTTGTTATACCCCACAGTTTCACATGCAAAATAAACAAATGTCGCTGCTGCATAACACAATCTTATGCAGAGTTCAGCATTCTTCACATGTAAGCCCCAAGTGCATACACACTTTCATCATAGTTTTCATCAAGATCATCTTCATCATCACACTTCACGCTGAAGAAGCCCATTGTAGCCATGGGCGAAACATCGGGAAGCTCCAGCTCCCATAGACCACGGCAACAGATCCCAGAAAACATCACTCCAACATCATCAGCTGACTGTGTAAGCCTAACTCCTATTCAAGATGTGTTGTGTTACCCAGCAGGAGGAATATCCAATGGTGGAATCCCACGGCGAAGAGCAGCAGGGCCGCCAGGCGGGCGGCCAGCAGCGCGCCCCTCCAGCACGCCTGAAGCAGAAGCGCAGGGCCGCGTGGTCGTGCCTTGTCGCTGCGGGCGCGGCGCAAGGCACGCACGTAGCTCACCACGGCCCATGACAGTGAGCATAGCGAGGCACACGCCGATATCACTGAAATATTACACAGAGTACTTGACAGGAAAAACTTTGAGGGATAGAGTTAGGAATGAATGGGTAAAAAAAGAATGTAATTTGAAAGAGGATGTGAAAGTTAAAGTACAAAAGAATGTGATGAGATGGTTTGGGCATGTGGAAAGAATGAATGATGATAGACTGACAAAGTATGTATAAAAAGAAAGTGTGAAAGGAAAAAGAGGGAAGGGACGACCGAGAAAAGTATGGAGTGATCAGATTGAGGAGATTTGAAAGAATGGGATATACAAAGTGAGCGTAAAAGAAGAAAATGCATGAAAAAGGTGATGGATATGAAGGAATTGAAAGAGGTATGTCAGGATAGGAAAAAATGGAGGCAACTCTGCAGAGGCTCTGGCCACCCCTAGCGGAATGGCGACAGAGTTACATTTACAGTACTAGAATTTTTTTAATAGAAACGCTCTCAATTGAAAAAATGACCACCAATTTGAAATCATCAGAGGGGGTGGATGGAAGAATGCACAAGATTTAAAAGGACCATTAAATTTATATATTGTCTTAATTTTTAAGTAAAACTATTTTTACAAGTTACGTCCCAGGACAGTGGGCAGACAAATTCAATGCTCAAACGGAAGTCCTGGGAGTGAGAGGACCATGGAAAGACATGGCACAAGAGAGGGAGTGCAGCAACACTGTGGGGCGGGAGGCCTTGAGCTTTCAAGGCTTCTGAGCCAGATTAAGTAAGTACCTACTTACAATAGTAATAAGTACACAGTTAATTTATTACATCCTCAGTAGTCGTGCAGAGGGGGTGTCTCCTGAAGACGTTAGCTACGTCGCTAACGAAACATTGAGAATAATGTAATTTCTCTTATAAGGGTTTGCCTAATATCCGAGTAATAAATTTTAACTGTGTAGTTATTATTATTGTAAATATGTCAAACGACCGTAACGCCAACCTTAACCTAACAAAGATGAAGTAAGTGTAGTAACCAGTGAAGTAATGGCAGTGGTGTCCCACCACCATGATGTAGAGCTGCAGCAGCAGCTGGGGCGCGGCCTCCAGGAAGGACTCCAGCAGGTGCAGCATGCAGATGTCGCTGTGCTGCAGGAGCACCAGCTGCTGGGTCTCCTGGGACTGGGACCTCCTGGCCACCAGACATGTCTTGAGCATGATGATGTACCTGGAGGGGAGCACACACAATTACATACATAACAAACATAATTCAACATGAGCTCATATAGGGATGTGAAGTAGATCGGTGCTTTAACCCTTTCGCTTCCGGCTATATGAATACCCCAGTACGGAATACTTTTGCTAGCACATTTATTGTTGCCTACTCAATTGGATTGACGACACTTGAGAACAAACTATTATATTCAAGAACAACATCACAAAGGTTTAGCACATTTCACTTGCAGACTTTTGAATTGTTGAACACAGATCTCAGGGATAAGTTTAAAGTTGGATGACGTCTATGATTGACAGCCGCACTGTATCTAAGTTTACACTTGACGCCTATGCATGCATGTCACCTGCAGTTAAAGGGCTAAGGACCAATTTCATTTTTTTTTTTCAAGATAAAAAATAAAATTAGAGTATATTCTAATCTAATCTAATATCTAATCTAAGCTGCAAAGATATATATCATTTAAGTTTTATATTAAATGCATTCCCACAAGCAGATATGTATAATTTCGCGCTAACACATGCCGCATGTGGACCTACAATATAAAAACCCAATCTCAAATGAACATAAGCCTTGCAACTCTTGCCGTCCTTCCCTGAAACAGAGGTGACATTGGCAAAGTGAACCAATTTTTACATTATGGGTGGTCAGCCGCATAACAACCTATAAGTCAAGGAAGATATAGTAGTATATTAAGTTCCACAATTAGTTTCTCAAACAAACATATCAGGTGCCTTAATGATTACAGATTGGTCCAGATACAAAATCAGTCATTGAAAGTGTAATCATGTGAGGGTATCAGGGAGGAGTGGGATACAGGACGGGCATGTGCCAAGTTAGGATCATCTATGGGTGTGTGGTCATTTCTTAGGAATTCTCCCACGGGAATATAGCTGACAAAGGGGATGGATTGGGTACCAGGATGTTTTTGATTAGTGTGTTCGGGGAATTTTTAAATTTGTTTCCTTAAATAGTTTCTCATGTGGAAAGGTTTGGCCCGTAGAAGATTGGGAGGAAAAATCAGTCGTGGATCTTAATGCACTCAATGTAATAAAGTTGGTTTTATTCTTCATCTTGTAAGATGGAAGGTTTCAAAGTGAATACCTCTAAAATGCTTAAGAGGTGAAAGATGTTTAGTGTTCAGCTGGTAGGGAAGGAAGAAGTGAAGAGAAAGAAGAAGGGAGAAGTCAATAACCTAAATTAGATAAAAAGCATACCTGTGCAAGACTCCCAGCAAGCAAATGTGTGTGATCCAGTGCCAGAGAGAGACAGCCTCGTCCAGGAGGTGCCACCTCATGGAGAACAGCTGGATCAGGATGGCCGGGATGAGGATGAGCATCAGGGTGCCGATGGACCAGTACAGGTAACCCTTCCTCCAGTACTCCGAGACCAAGATGAAATCTGCACACAGAAACATTACATTACATTACTTGACCGGTCCATAGTCTAGGAGTAACGCTTCGCATCAGTAAATGGAAGGTCCTGGGTTCGAGTCCCGGCACAGCACAAAAAATACATCTATAATCTAAGTTGCAAACTAGATTGTTAGTTAATAAGATTCATGTTAAATGCATGCCCACAAACAGTCACATGTCAGTTCGCGCTTACAAATGCTGGATGTGTACTTATAAATTAAAATACAAACCTCAAATGAGCATAAACCCTGCAACTTCCCTGAAACAGGGGTAACATTGGCAAAGTGAACCATTTTTACAGTATGGGTGGTCAGCCTCATACCTCTTATAAGTCAAGGAATTCAGCTTCATACAACTTATATGTCAAGGAATTCAACATTTATACTTTCAAATATGCTCTTCGCTGGGTTGAAAAATTCATACACCTTTACCAAAGGTCCATCAAGCCTTACAGCAACTGGGTCTTGTTTTACAATTGGCGCTTTCTACAGCGACGAGCAAGCAAGGAGAGGGCTCTTGAGGTGTGATTCATACAAAAACAGCGATCATCATAAAGGTAAATAATCCTAATATTATTAGAGATCTCTTACAGGGTTATTCACAGTACATTTGATCCATGATTCATATTTTTTCTATGGAAAATTCACATTAGTTGAAGGATGAGCCATGGATTTGCTGTGTATGAATAAAACCGTTAGTTTCTCTGTCCACAACTACATGAGCTGTACAGAACCAAAGGTGCATCTATCAATACAGATGGTGTCTTTCTGTTTCTTCCCATAAACAAAAATGTCACATCTATAATATCTATGTATGAGGCTAAGCTCCATGCTGTAACAAAATCGGTAATTTTTTCCAGTGCCACCCTGGTTTAAGGAAAAGGCGGCAGGAGTTGCAAGTTTTATGTAAATATGAGGTTTGGTATATTTTGTAAGCATACATGCAGCATGCGTAAACTTACATGTGCCTGCTTGTGGGCATGCATTAAATGTGAACCTTAAATGTCAATATATTCTCTCACCACACACAAGAGCTTTGTCTCTTTTTGGTGAGGTAAAGCTTATAAAACTATTAATTTATTATGTAACAGAAATAAGTACAAAAATGTACTACAAATGACGTGTTCTATTAATAAAAAAAATCTTTGCAACTTAAATTATAGATAATAGACTTAAGTTTTCATACAAAATCATTGATTACTCACTCTCATTACTTTTATTAATTATTACTTAACTTAAATGTTAACGTATCTTTGCAACTTTGATAATAGATATTTTTTAATTGTAATAAGCGTAAAAAAAATAAAAAATTATTAAGTTATAAAATTAGAGTGTTTATTTACATTACGAATTTAAATTGATAATGCCTACAAAAATTAGTGATTGCAAAAGTATACCATTTGGTAGTAAATAAAACTAAAATCGTGAATAAGTAGCAAACAGTAAAAGAAACTAGTATTTATTACTGTTTACTTTGGTAAAGCTTCTTAAACAGAATACTTCACCTGTTGTTATGTCAGCCATAAAAGTTCCCAAAGAAAACAAAACACAAAAAATATCGAAGTTCGTGAACGATTTTCCATCGCTGGTGATTGATGTAGTTTTGTTGTGTTTTTTAGCTTTTGGGGCGCTTTCGCCTGTTGTCTCAGCCATCTTCCTGCGTCCCGGATCTACCTGCTCTCATGAGCCTTCATTTCGCCACCCGAAAATAATTCAAACCAAATTTTTAACCAACACTTGATTTCAAAACGATATTGTCTATAGAAACAAGTTTTCATTGACTGTTGTGTTTGTATGGCGGATATACAATAACTTGAGATTTGAATGGTGTAAATGAGTTTCAGTGAATGTATTCATTCAAAGCAACACTTTTGACGAGAGCTTCAGGAAAGCTAGCAAGAGGAAAATATAAAAGTAAAACTTGGGAGGTACTTGAGCAGGTACATACAAAAAGTCAATTTCAAAAGTTTTTTCACTAGTGAGGAGCAAACTTATGATTGTCTATGGTACTTAGGTACATTAGGCTGCATTAGGCGTTCAATGATGTGAGAATATATAAATTTATATAATTTTACTGTTTCATGAGGCATGGAACCTGACAATCATCAAAGTTGTTTTTTAATTACATAGGTATGTTGATCTTTTCATGACCTGTCTTACTTTTTTTGCTTTTAAAGTTATTTTTTCACAAGGATGTTGAAAAGTGTATTATTCAGGTATATTATAATAAACCTGATATTATAATAGTTAAAAATGGTTTTAAAATGCCATGGATATTGATAAATTACCCCAAATAACATACGTTTGTTGTCTTGTTCTGTCTCTAGTTTAAGTCGTATTTCCGCTGAGCGCCATTCCGGTGTTTTGACGTCTTGGCTTGCTACTTCCTGTCGGCGCTTGACATGGTTGTGCTTTGTTATTGATAGTTTTATGTCACAATAATTTGTCGGTATAACTTTTATTTCGTTAACAAACTCGTATTTTATGGTATCTTGTTCCAAATCAATACATTCCTCGGCGACCGCTATGTTTTGAGACGAAACATCGGGCGCTACAGAAGACAATCTCGCATTTGTTGTTTTATAAATCTATGTGATAAAAATGAATAGAAAGCCAGGATTTCCCACTTCCTCGTCTACGATAACATTGGTATTTGTGTCTCCTTTTAAATTTTTAGTATAGTTATAAATACTAGTTTTATATTTTGCACATGTTTTTTGTTTAGCCGCAATTTTCCAAGGATGATGTTTCATGTGGCCCCAGTGACCCCGAAACGCATTTCAAGAAGAGGCAACAGCTCATATCATTCGGACATAATCAATGGGGTTTCGAAAACTGGAATTGGGTTGTGAGCAAGCAAGAACTTGGTAAGTTGCATTATCCAGTTAAAGGGCTTCTTTCTGTTATTTATAAATCATAATATATTGTGGTTTAAAGTCTTTTTCCATTTCTTTCTTTTCCATTATCGATATGTCACTTCACAACAAGAAGGTCGATGTTCAACTGTTCGGTCTCTTGTTTATTGACAGTGGAACATCAATTATTCAAATCTGAATAATATTCCAAATAGTCAGTCTTGCCAACACTACACGCCCCCATGATGTTACCATCATTAAACATAGTCGTGGAGCCAACGCGGCTTCACTCTTGCTCTCTGAGGTCTTGGATCCAGCTCTAATGGGGGCAACTCTGACAAAAGCTGTAGGTTTTCTGATGATGGCTGATCAACAATCAGCTCATCTCCCGGCGCCATCCTCAGATCCAGCACATGTCTTGGCATACCATCCACTTGTACAGTATTATCTGAAACAATGGCATCAACATGACCTCTATCCCAGGTTGTGGTGCAGCGCGCTCCTGGAGGCTTCACCAGCACCCGATCTCCCACCCGATAACGACACGACTCTTCCGTTTCCTTCACCACTGGTAAGGACGCTGGATGCCGCCATTTGTATGAGTAGACACTTGACGACGGCGCGTCTCGGCCCCGTGTCCCCTCACTAGCCAAATTATACCAGAAAGCTGCCATCAGTGGGGATATACCACTTCTGGCTGCCACTCGCTTTACTGTTCGGTGGTTACGCTCGACAATTCCATTTCCAGATGGGCGATAGGCCGCTCGAAACCGCTGCGCTACTCCCCAACGCTCACACAATGCCGTAACCTGTTGCGAGCGGAATGCGGTGCCATTATCCATCAATAGCTCGTCAGGTGGACCACGTTCTCGGAACACTTCGTCAAGGTTGCCAGAAATTTCACATCCGCTCTCCGTTTTAATCTCCCGCCACACGGCGAATCGTCCTGGACCACAATCAACAATAGTCAAGAATCGGCTTTTGCCATAATGCGTCACATCCACTGACAATCTACTCCAAGTCTTCTCAACAGACAATACTCCTTCTTCGTGCGTTGTAGGTGCTGGATCGATAGACGCACATCGCTCACACGCTCTCACGCAGTCTTCAACCGCAGCCCTTGTCACTGAGGAATCGACCATCTTGGCCAACTGAAGACTGCGATCAACTCCAAAATGATGCATAGCGTGAAGACTCTCCACATTGGCCACACATGCCAGTGACTCCTTTGCCAGCCACCGTTGACACACCCTAGTCAGCACGTCAGCCTTATTCTTCTCCGACGGCACAAAAGTAACGGTGATCTCCAGTGCACATTCCCGAGTGAGGTCACTGAAAAGGCCAAGTCTTCTTTTGACCAGCATCTCACTGGTTCCTGACACCTTGGCTCGACAATCTCCAACAAGGACTGACCTTAACCACCGCTCGGCCGTCTTGGAGTCAATCATAAGCTCAAGTTTAGTTAAACCCCACTTGAGAGCAAGGTTAACACCTTTAATGGCAGCGTCCAACTCGGCGATATTGATGTGGGCTAGATCGGCACCTTTTCTAAGCCATGCTGCATCCTCTACTACAACGCCTTCAATCTCGACGACAGCTCCCAACGCCAGAGAGCTCGCATCTGTCCAAACTCTGCCACAGGTAGTTAATGGCACATTCCAAATACCACGCACTGGATCCTCTAACTGCACTCTTGCCACAATGTTACGAATGAAAGCGTTTGCTTTTGCGCCAACAGGATCCTCCCAACCCTCGCCTTCACCGACACGCTTAGCATAGCTGCACGCTACTCGCAGCCAACTACACACCGGATAATGGCCCACAAGCTGACCACAAATGGAAAATAACTCTCGCTTCGAAAGAGCCTTATCCCCAAGTGAAGGGAGCTCATTCCCTCGTCGATATTCCAGTTGGCCATCGCTTCTCCGCGCGATTGCCAACCCAAGGGCACGTCCGCCATCCAGCGCCTGCGGAACCTTAGCCTCCAAGCCATACCTCCTCAAATGTTCAGTCACCCTCTGCGCACTGACTACACATTCACTCACCAAAATATCGTCAATATAACTAGCAGTACCCCGAGCAACTGGCTCGTCCAAACTAAGAACATAGTCAAGGATCCGACTCATTATTCTCGGCGCACAATTAAGCCCGAACCCGAGACGAGTCAAGTGATAAGTCTGATTTCGGAACTTCACCGTCTGGTACGGCCATAAAGTTTCGTCCACCTCGATCTGAAGGTAAGCAGACTTCAAGTCCACCAACATGAGGGGCTCTGCCATCCGCCGCCACTCTCGCAACGATTGATCGCATGCAGCTGCATCAACACCTGGCCGACTTTCTACATGTTTATTAAGTTCGCGATAGTCCAACACAGGGCGAACTTTATGTTTATTTGCCTGGACGATCGCCATCAGAGGCAGCAATCCTGCTTGCGCCTGATTTGAAGTCGGCTTCAACCAGCCCTCCTCAATCCATCGCTGGACCTCGTCCTCGTAGGCTTCCTTACTTGGTTTATCAAAATTATTTTTATACGCGGCGACTCTGTTGGTTAGCTCTGGCGGCCCCACCTTCCACCTCCATGCAACTTTCCAGCGTCCATGTGTTCTATCGAACACGGCATCAAAGTCTCTATCTTCTATGTGATGGTTCTTTGTCCCTTCTACCGTTGCACCACACTCATTTTTGGCGAGAAAATTTTTTCCACTTGACACACAAACACCCCCCGCCACACTAATAAAATCCATACCCAACACTATGTCAGCCCCTGAAAACACCTTTTCCAGGAGTAAACAATCCAAGCTCACGGTCATCCCGAGCGCCTCCAGCTCAACGACCGCCCGTCCTGCACAAGAAATTCGAGAGCCGTCGACTGCTACGACGCTCTCGCAGGGCCTCGCCGACTTTTCTCCTGCCCACAAATCCGCCCTGACAATGGACCTCGAACAGCCCGTGTCCACTAGGGCTCTGACGCGCCTACCCTGTAGCCGCGCCTCCACCACAGGAAGCACCGTTAATTTTTCATGGAGGCTGCCGGCGCACAAGCCTCCTTCCGCCCGTTTCCCTTCTTTGGGCAATTCTTTAACACGTGGCCAGACTCCTGACAGGCCCAGCAGGTGACGGTAGTGTCCGTCCCACGCTTCAAACAGTCTTTTATCATGTGCGGACCTCCGCACCTGTAGCACTTCAAGGGCTTTTTTCTTTCTACAGCCACCGATGAAAAAAATGGGCTGCGATACTCGCAGATGAGTAATCGCGCTTTAGCGACAATAGTTGGCAGCGGTGGCAATCCATCCCCGGATTCCAATTGAAGGCGGAGCTCCCTGGACACGGACTCGGGCATCCCAACGACCAACGAGAGCGCGAGGATGTTATCACTCAGTTTAACTCCGGCTTGCGAAGCCAGCATCCGTAAATCCGACACGAAGACGTCGACTTCCTCTCCTGGCTGCCAGCGCCTTTGCAAGAAACGACTCCAAGCTGAGAAGCGTCCGACACCAAACACACAGCTGAGTGCTTCAGCCGCCTTCTCCCCGTCATCCTGTGTCTCTTCTGGCAAGTCAGCAAACCGATCAAACGCTGCACCTCTCAAGAAAGATGCCAAGCAACGAGAAAGATTTGTCTCCCCGTACAACTTCATCATCAATCGCAAACGTTTAAGCCACGGGTCAAACTCCCCGCCGACAAATGGCTCCATCACGTCCGCGAGTCTTGTAGACGAAATAGCTTGTGGTTTAAAGTCTTTTTCCATTTCTTTCTTTTCCATTATCGATATGTCACTTCACAACAAGAAGGTCGATGTTCAACTGTTCGGTCTCTTGTTTATTGACAGTGGAACATCAATTATTCAAATCTGAATAATATTCCAAATAGTCAGTCTTGCCAACACTACATATATTTATTTATTATTTATACAATAGCAGCTTAGGCTGATGCGTGTATATCACAGCACTCGAATGTTTTTTTTTTTTTTTAAGAACAAATCTTAAACATTAAAAAAACCATTATTGTTGATGTGTTTGTCCAATCTGTTTTTAAACACATACACTGAAGGTGCACTAACTATATCTTCAGGAAGTTTGTTCCAAGATGTGACCACACGATTTGGGAGTTAAGGGTTGCTTGTACTAGGTTTTTTTGCGATCCTGAGCGAATTCCCTCTCATACGTCCAGGCGGGTTCATGGAGTAGATGTTTCTTAGTCCTGGTGCATTGTAATGCCCACTTAATATTTTGAATGTTTCAATCAGGTCTCCGCGTTGTCTGCGCTGTTCCAGTGTACTCAAACAGAGTTCTTTCAGTCGCTGTTCGTATGGCATGTCTCTGAAGTTCCACACCATTTTTGTTGCTCTTCTTTGTACTCTTTCCAAGAGTTCAATGTCTTTTTTAAAATATGGACTCCATATTCAAGCATAGGTCGTACATATGACTTGTATATTCTTAAGAAAAGATCTTTATCAATGTGAAAAAAAGCTTTCCGTATTGTGTACAGCAGGGGTCGGCAACGCTGTGCCCGCGGGCGCACTTGATGCGCCCTTCCAAAAAATCACGTCATTTCGCAAATTGGAAAGATCAAAAACTATTTTGACATAGAAAATGACGATGATTTAGTGCTGGAAATAATAGCCATGAAAAACGAATTGAGCCTGAAATCATACATGAGGGACAAAAACTTTTGGAATATTGTTGATGAAACTAAATATCCGATTATAAGCTCTAAAAATACACGCTTATACTGCATCAACGTATGCATGCAAATCCATATTTTCAACAATGAAGCACTTGAAATCAAAATATAGAAGCACAATATTACAAATATGTAAATTTGGACCATTGTATGAGGACAGGCACAAAAAATTATGAGCCAGATTTCATCGAGTTGTCGGAAGAAACGCAAGGTCAGGGAATATATTTTTTTCATACATATTTTTTTATTTGACTTAAATATTTGCCTGTATATATGCCATATGCAATAATTTTTTTTTTTTTGTATAACATTTTATTTTTGTCAACCATTCATGCGCCCTTCGGGAGAAAATTATCTTAGAATAAGCTGGAAAAGGTTGCCGACCCCTGGTGTACAGCATTGAATTAGCTTTTTTTGTAATTATGAAAACTTGTTCATCCCACTTCAGGTTTTCTGTTACAGTTACTCCTAGGTCTTTCTGCGATTTCACGCTTTGCAATATTCTCGATTCAATGGTGTACTGTAGTTTAAATATACCGCATTCTATCATTTATAAACTTTAAGCCTTCTTGTTTGTTTTCTAATGAACACAACACTCACTTCGGGATGCTTGTTAATTTACAGATTTTGTGGACTTCTCAAATGGAAAATTTTGTGCTGGCGTAGTCGCCTTTGTGTTGGTGACTGTCAAGTCCCTCGGCATTCACAGAGAGGACATTGGATATGCTACTTCTGTAGCCAATCAAAAGGGCTCCGCTATACACAATGCAAGAAAAGTAATTATTGCTCTGACGATCTGTTCATTTAACCTAATCAACTTGATTCATTATTGTCATAAAATATTTTGTTTCAGTCCTCTGTGACTAACGCATTGCGAGAGACTCTGTTGGGATTCGGAGGAAATATTGCCTCTCAGTTAATGGAGCAATTGGAATCAACGAAAAATGAGATGCCGCCTTCTCACAAAGATACAAGTGCAAACAATGTGCCTGTTAAAAGCAATGCTGCAGAAAGCTCAGAACTGCGAAGTGCTGCATCTAGTGGTGACAGAAAAGATTCTGTTGAGAGTGTGGGGCCAACTGATGGCAACCAGATGAAAAGAGATGGTCGTTCTCCACAGAAACCAAACAATCAGACAGCGAGTTCCTCAACCGTGATTCCTGTTCCCACCGGGATACCACCACAAGGAGTTAATCAAGGCAACCATGTTGAGAAGGTTAATTTTCCCGCGAATCAGAGCAAAGTGAACAGGTTTGCGGGCATGCCTGTGAAGATGGGTCCTACTGTGGCTGCAGTGCCCCCTGTGTCGGTACCCCCGGTATCAGTGCCGCCCCCCACTGCCCCTCCTCCTGCCCCAGGTGTAAGTTATGTGGTCCAGCGTGTCATGCCGCCCCTTTACAGCGTGCAGTGCGGGACCCCCCCTCCTCCACAGATGTACCACAACACTTTCTACACAGAATTCCCCCCCTGGGCCTTGACTTATGACAACTACGACAGGCAACACGGAAACGTCAATTTCAATTTCAATCTGCCTCCTAAAAACTTCATGATCAACTCTCGTCAGAATCCAGATTGTCCACAGATGTGTGATGGGAGAGTGGGGGAATCTGCTCCACCCAACTACATGTCCCACCATCCAGTTAACATCAGTAACCCGTGGATCAAACCGTCTATTTTCTATGATGGATTCTGGACCGAGCAGAAAGTGAAGAAGTGGGCCTCGGAGCAGGTGGAGAAAACTTCCACCGCGGAGAAAGGAGGTTATCCCATTCCCGCCAACAATGTCCAAAATCAAATGTGTCATTCCAAAGTATAGTAACTTGTACCTGATGTTGTGGTAATGAGGAATATTAGTGATTAGGGAATATTCTTATGTAGGTTCTCTTAGGATTAAGTCTCGTTTAGAGACGGAAGCTCAATATTCATAGAATGATTCGTCATTTTAATAATTAGAATAATATTTACATGACATTTTGTCAAAGTAACAGTAGAGCCTGCTAGGTATAGCAATATTCAGAATAAGTTCATACAAATAAGTGTATTGTGAAAGGGTTTTACTATTTTAGTGGGGAAGTGGCATCCCTGAAATGCTTACTTTAGAAATGGTGTACTCGTATTGTAGGGAGTCCAGTAGCTAGAGTATTAACAGAACAGAAGTGCGCAACGTTCCAGGTTCAGCCTAAGCCAGCCGACAGCCACCAGCCCACTGTAGTGAGTCCAGTTGCTAGAGTATTAACAGAACAGAAGTGCGCAACGTTCCAGGTTCAGCCTAAGCCAGCCGACAGCCACCAGCCCACTGTAGTGAGTCCAGTTGCTAGAGTATTAACAGAACAGAAGTGCGCAACGTTCCAGGTTCAGCCTAAGCCAGCCGACAGCCACCAGCCCACTGTAGTGAGTCCAGTAGCTAGAGTATTAACAGAACAGAAGTGCGCAACGTTCCAGGTTCAGCCTAAGCCAGCCGACAGCCACCAGCCCACTGTAGTGAGTCCAGTTGCTAGAGTATTAACAGAACAGAAGTGCGCAACGTTCCAGGTTCAGCCTAAGCCAGCCGACAGCCACCAGCCCACTGTAGTGAGTCCAGTAGCTAGAGTATTAACAGAACAGAAGTGCGCAACGTTCCAGGTTCAGCCTAAGCCAGCCGACAGCCACCAGCCCACTGAGGAAGAGATCCGTGCGGAGAGGAAGAGAAGGCAGAAGCAGAAGCAGGAAGAGTTCAAACTTAAACAGATACACAGTTCTACTGCAGCCTTAGGTTAATATAGAAGATCTCTTTTACATGATATATTTTTTAATGGATTATTAAGATGATTGTGTGAAACTTAATTGAATGAATTGTGCCATTTAGATTAGACTGTACTTTTAAGGAAAGTGATGTTTTACCTACATTTTTTTGCAATTTAATTAAATATTTTCTACACAAAAATGTGCTCTTTTTTTTCATCCCATTCACAAGTTTATGACTACATTATCTGGATAACTTGTCTTACAATGAAAAAGTCAATTGATCGTCCCGTATCTATTTAAAAATAGGACAGAATAAAATATGGCGGCATATCAACAGCTAATACATATTTTTGTATGGAACAACAATCAGCCGTTAAAACACCGCCATGTTTTATTCAGTCCTATCTTCAAATACTTAAGTTCAGATCTACTGACCGCTGTTGAGACTTCCACCCCAGGAAGTTTTAGTTATTTTCAGTTTGTAAATTAACTTGGCAACTTGGATCTTCATTTCATATAAAATTTACACAATTATCTTAGCACTCCATGGCTTGATGTGAGATATTGCTTACTATATTAAGATTTTGGATTTTAGTAACCGAGGGCCATAACGTGGATAAACTAGATTCAGTAATCATATTCTCGAGCCAAGACTCAATCCTAGAAGGCGAACAATCTGAAAATGTTGAAATTTTCAAAAATCTCAATTCGTCCTGGATCCAAAAGGAAAGCTTACAAGACATCGAACCTGCAAATAAGAAAACAGATGGCTTCAAGAGGTCTGCCCTGCAAAATGTATCACCAAATAAGAAGAAATGTGTGAACAATAAACTGGATTTGGTTTAGGATCTCAATGAGGGGAGGGGTAAAAAAAACTAAGGCACTAAAATTCACAACATGCTTTACTCTTTCTAAGGCTGACATTGTTTTTCTTCTAAATAACTAAGTGGTAGGTATTTTGCTGGTAATCCAACTCAACCTGTTGCAGACTGTAGTAGGTTTTCTGGATTTGTTTATGGCACTGCTTTTTGGATGAGATAGTAACTTAATATAATAAAAATTACATCAAAAAAATTGAGAGATTTTTTTCAAATGACCAGACGAAGTGTGGGCCATATTCCATCCATTATTTATAGTAGAGATAAAAAGTGATACAATTATGTACATTTTTGAATAACATTTTTTTGAAAAAATATAAAAATTGGTGAAGTTTACAGTAATTATTGTATTTTATTTCATCACACCTATCAATATAACGTGGCAATCTTTTTTAGTGTTTATTTTTATTATTGCAGTAGGCTTTTGGCTCACCCAGGACAAGGATATTATAGGTACAGCTTAGCCATTTTTTAATATTAAAAACTTGCTAACAAAAAAGATGGCAGATTTTTTTACTATTGAAAAATGATTCACAGTAGACCTCTGACTATCCAAATAGGTTTCCGAACATCAACAAAAAAAGATGGATATGTACTGCGATTTGAAAATAATGATTATGGGCATGGGTTATATTGTCTTTACCTCCACGAAGCTAGTGTAGGGGCAGCACAAGTATTATTGGGATGATTGATCACTATCTCATAGTGCAGTTATATTATAGGCTGTCACCAAAAATTGAATGCAGTCCGGTCCCGATTGATTTGGATAATGAGAGTTCTAGCGTTGTTATTTTAGGAACCTCACAAGCATGTCGCACGTTTAATAATAAAGAGCAATAACTCAAAAAACATGAATGTTGGGAAAACGCTTTTGAAGTTCAGTCACCCAGTACAACTTGTATGGGATGAAAAAGGCGGAAGATGCTTTATCTCGGTCATATTCGTCCAAATTGAACGGCTGTCGCATTCTTCTCGCATTGTTCTTGCGTTTTATTATAAAATCTCGATTTTCCCAATTTTCGAGTTATTTCTCTTTATTATTAAACGTGCGATGTGTTGCCATGTTGCAATTGAGGAAGAGCATTTATGGATATAATTGTTTGCTTACAAGTACCTTTACAAATAATTATTCAATAGAAGTGATTGATGCTCACTAATGTTTACCTTAATAATTGAAATATAACATGAATGTGGTTTCCAGGTTTCCCTAATGTCTACAGAGTATCATGTTCTGTGAATATTAAACCTATTGGCAGTGATGACTTCAGTATAAGACAGCCCACAATGCTCACCAGCGGGAGTGGAACATCTTTCTGCTTATAAATGGAAAAAAAAATACTATTTGATTTCAATATAATTTTGTACAATTCAGCGTTTGGAAAACATTATTGATCCACGTTTTAAAAATTCCTAGGTGTCGAATTCCATCCAAGTTCAACGGACATGTCTGTAATAAATGTTTTATGCTTAGAGAAGTGTATGCTTAGGAATTTTTGTAATGTATGACAGAAGTTTTACTTATCAAAAACCTTACTTTATACAACAAAACAAGAAAACTCAAATGTAATATTACAAATATGATTTATTACAAATACATACAGCTGTGCTTCCTCCTAATCAGTCTAATTATTATCAACGCATAATAAAAACACAACCATAGGCTTTCATATAAATCAATATATTATTAGTATTTAACAGTGGCGTAGGGTACCAATAACCCGATTCTCACCAGCTTGCCTTTTGAAATTACAAAAAAAAAAAATTAAATTTTGAAAAAAAAATCAAAACCACATGAGCTTATAGTTGTGTACATGAACACTCTGCATGTGATTTCTGTTCCATTCAATACAACTCCTGAGTAAAACCTACCGGCCTATACCTTGTGTCAAATTGTGGTTTCAGAGGGAGCGCCTTTGGTAGTGCAGTGCAAGCCCCATCGCAATAACAGTCTAGGCACCAGGTGAAGCTTTTACTGCAGACGGTCTTTAATGAAATGCATATTGTACATCAAATTTTGAGTGATTGCTAAAACTCAAATAATAATTTATTTTTGCCATGGACTTGCAATGTTTGTGGCTTTTTTTTCTCAAACAGGTTACCTTCAGAAAACAAAAATGGATATTTGAATTCAGACCTTTTTTACAAACGTCACACTTGTGTGGGACAACAGTCCTCAGCAAAAATATTTGCTTGCATTTCCCCAGCACCCAGGCAGTGTGACGTCACAATTTCCCCAGCACCCAGGCAATGTGACGTCACAATTTCCCCAGCACCCAGGCAGTGTGACGTCACAATTTCCCCAGCACCCAGGCAGTGTGACGTCACAATTTCCCCAGCACCCAGGCAGTGTGACGTCACAATTTCCCCAGCACCCAGGCAGTGTGACGTCACAATTTCTGAGTCCATTGACCCTTCGCCACTGTTATTCAATAAATCAAGATAGTGAAGAAGTTTACTTTCCCACAATGTAAGGACAGGAATTTAAAGAACAACAATAATTAAGTACGGGCATCCATTCCTCAAACTCAAAACCAAAATAGACTTTGGGCGTTACAACTCAAATAAAAAGAAGAAAACTGTGAGAAATATACATTTTTACATGATTGTGTATTTGACAGTAAAAATTGTTAGTCATTGACTACATCACAATAAAAATAAAATCATAAAATTACGGGAATGGATGCTTTAAACAGAAACTGAATAATTTTTTTTTGGAAACAATATGAGTGACTTATTAGCATTATTCATCAGGGATGAAAAGAACAGATAAAACCTCAGGATGTATACAATTTTGCTTTTATTTTCCAAGACTTAGTAACATGAATTGCCTATGTGAATTTAAAAAAAATAATACATGAGTTGATTTTGAAGGTATATCTTCCGACCAATAGATAATACGGCCCCCCCTACACTAATGTTGAGGACAATGTTTTCTGGATTGAGAGACCAATGAAGAGGGACAGAATGCAACCTGGAGCGAGGAATGCAGAATGCAGAAATTATTAAAAAATACATTTTAGTGTCTCATGCGTGATGAAGATGGCCCTTGAGGTGCAATACTAATAATAGATTATTCTCGAGTATGTTATTAAATTAAAGCAACAAATATAATATTGAACTCTAAAAATCATCAGGCTATTCTGCATTATCTACCTACTTTCCCATAGTTCCTTTCATCTCTGAGATAATATAAGAAGTATAAGTGTGTACAAGTATCAGAAATCTAATGCTGATACAAAAATATTGGAATTATTTTACAACAGCAACATTTTTCAAAAAATTTTGAGCAAGTCATACAAATTGAAATATATATACTTACTTTTCAAAAAGAAAAAACCTTCCACAAAATGCTTAATGATTATTTTATTATTGCTTACGTTAATGGTCATCTTATTTAAAAAATAAGAATGCATTTTTGATGTGAACTAAATAGTCCTAACATTTTCTGGCACTGTTACAAATTTGTTTTTTTCTTGTCAATTATTTATGGGTTCTAAGCAACAAATGGCCAAATAATAGTTAGCCTTTGTTCAAACAACCTGACCATGTGCTTTTTTTTTCTCTACAAAATATGTGTAGACGTAACTGTCGCAAAAATATAAAATACTTTTTTATGAAGTAAAATTTGAAGATTTGGTTAACAAGATTTTACACAATGTATTTAAAGACACATCAAATGTGCAGCTCCGTATCTTTTTTTTTTACAATTTTGTTGCAACACTGATAAGGGAGTTTTCCATAGAAACAAATTAGTTATTTCATGCCATGTATGCCAATTGTCCCAAATTATAGATTCAAGAGATGTAATAGTAAATGTGGTTGAAATAGTACCTATTTCATAATAAGATTTAACAAATGGTTGAATGCAGTAGTTTGTACAAAATAATATGATGCCAAAAAGGTTTGGTCTTAGAATATATATATTATTGAAGATGAAAGGTCCATCTTTGCTAGGGTGTAACATCTGCAACTTAAAAGAAGAATATCATTGATGTCACAATGTCTATAGATATAAAAAAAAACTTTATCTCCGATTAGTTGTACAACCTGTGAAAGGTTTTGTACAAGAGCAAATCTATTTCATAATAGAAAAGCAATGAACTTACAGTTGTTGAAGTAAGAACACCTAAAACTGGACTGCGGTGGTTCATCTTTTAAGGTACAGATGTATATTTTTGGGTAACATCAAATACAGAGTAGAAAAAATATATAGAATACGTAATGTCATACAAGGGCCCTGGAGATGTTGTATTATAAAATATTTTGTTGAGGAAATACAGTTTAGATGGTTGACCATCCCCAAAGACCTTTTCTAAAACAGAATGTACAACTTTGTCAAAGATTTACATTCGGCTTATGATGATACAAATATCAGAAAAATCACAAGATAAAACACAATTAAATGGGAACATGGATACTTATTTACAGTCAATGCATTTTCAGGTAATTTAAGTTATTATTTACAGACCATTTCACAACGCAGTAGGATGTTTTTTATTTTATACAAAATTTCATATTATTAAGACGGGTAAGACTTATTACAAGCGATTGCTTCTTTACGGTTTGTTTTACAAAAGAACTATGTGAAAAATATCCTTACAGATTTGTTTTTTTTATATGTACACATTTTTGATGCGACTGCTTTCCTCTGTAGAGTACTTAGGTACAAAGAAAATAAACTTAAGTAGATTACTTTACATTGTTTTGTTTTAAGGAAGGCACTTGCGGCTCACAATCTTACAATCTAAGAGCTTTTTAGGTTTGTCTTGTCAATACACAAAAGGAGGAAGGATTATTACAATCATAATGATAACTGCCATCAAAGTATAATAAAACACGCTGTGAATAACACATCCTCGGCCACTTGGTTACTTGCATAGGCTGTTGCTGCTATAATGCCAGTGGTTTAGTGGTAATGTGCTAGTTGTCCCTATAGCTTCATACAGGATACAGTACCCAAGTATAAAACATTGTGTAAATAAGAAATGTATGCAATATACGACTTCAGATTTCATTGCCTCAATCGAGGTGAGTTTACACAATGTTTTATAGTAGGGACACAGGAGTGTGAGACTGTGTGTGTGTGTGTGTGTGCACACTAACACTTTGTGTAATGTCGCCTGCCCAATCACTTACACTAGATGAGTTCACTTCTCTTTACCCAACGTAACTCAAAACAAAGAGTAAGGTAAATTGTTCTATCATTAGAATGTCTTGAACACATTTATTTCCGCTTACGCTATATACATAAAGTGTACAACAAGAAGCACAGTCACTAACATTATCCATTGTTAGTGCAATCATAGTTTTAACACCGTAAAAGCAAAACGGAGAAGTCTCTTATTCAAAAGTATTACAGTAAAATTTGGACGTCTACTGAAAATAAAGCATCACCTCTGGATAGAGACTGATATAGTTCCATGTCAAATCGGTCACAGACAGCTCAGCCATGGAGAAATCAGTCACAAATATCTCCACCACAGAAAGATCAGTCACAGGCCATTCCCTCCACGACTTTGCGATCAATGACATTTCAGTCATATCCAATACATGATCCACAGACAGCTGCATCACAGAAAACTGCAGTAATTACAAAGGTTTTGTGGGGAGCAAGTTTCTGTGATGGAGCCGTCTGTGGGCCTATATTGTATGGGACTGAAAAGTTGTGTGGACGAACTGTTGTGTAATCCATCTGTGGCGAAGTCGTCTGTTATCCAGATGTCGTGTGGACGAATTGTTGTATGACCAATTTGTCAATGGACAAGATCTGCAACCGATTTGTCGTGACAAGGACTGATATGTCCAAAATAAATCATTGCTTACTTTGAAGATATTCAACGCACCAAACTTTTATGTCTGTCATTGTTTGTGTATTGTTTCACTAGACTTGCACTTCCTCCTGCTCCTTCTCCCGCTGGCGCACTGCGACCGCAGTCTCCACCAGGAGGTACAGGCATTTGAACTTGTCTCTGTCGGCGGAGGCCCCCGGAGGAGGCTGGAGGGCCAGGGCTCCCCCCCCTCCCCGCGGTGATGGTGGTGAGGGGGAAGGGGGCGAAGACGTGGGGGAAGAGGGTCTGGCTGGCATTACCTAGTGAGAGACAACACAACAAATAATAAAAACTGTAAATATGACAAAATAATACTCATGTTAACATTATTAACTTCAGTTTGATAACCGTGTCTCATAGAACCTTTAAGATAGTGGTTCGCAACTTTGGGAACACTGGTTTAAATGTAATTAAGCACAGTTATGTACCTTAGAGCATAAACAATGGTAGTCACATTTAGTAAAATGTGCAGAAGACGAGTTTTAGTGAAAATGTGCACTTTTTTTAAACCATCATAACTTCTAAACTAGACGAGATATTTTTGATCTGTAAAAACTGTTTATCTTCTTTTATCAATATTTATTTAATGTGAAATAATGTGATCAACGTATGTGGAACTTCCGTGGTTTATGCTCCTACTTTTATGTGCATCTCATATTTATTACACTTGATATCTCAGTAGCAATGAGTCCGAAGACTCCAATATTTTTACCACTTATAGAACAGCTAATTATAATAATTTCTGGATCATCAACTCAAAAACGCAAAAAAGTGGACAACCTTATGCTCTAAGGGTACAGAGTTTCAACAGCATCATAATATCTATCATCATTCCTTGACTTATAGGTTGGTATGAGGCTGACCACCCATACTGTAAAAAATGGTTCACTTTGCCAATGTCACCCCTGTTTCAGGGAATGTCGGCAAGAGTTGCAGGGCTTATGTTCATTTGAGGTTTGGATTTAATTTGTAAGTACACAATCAGCATTTGTAAGCGCGAACTACACGTGTTTGTTTGTGGGCATACATCTGAGAGCTTTGAATGAATATATCCTTGCAACTTAGATTATTATTATTAGTTGCAAAGATATATTATTTGAGATTCATAATTCATGCATGCCCACAAGTACAAACCTGTAAATTCACATGAGCATAAATTTTGCAACTCCTACCAGGGTGGCATTGGCAAAAGTGCACTTTTTACAGCAACGGGGTCAGCTTCATACCAACCTATTAGTCAAGAAACATGATGAACATGAAGATGCATATGACAAATGTGGGTGAAACTGTTCAGGCTTAAATAATGAAAGGAAGTTCCCTGAGACATGGTTACTAAAAGCCAGTGAACTGTTACCACAGTTGTAGGTCAGTTTCCCGACATATTTCCCGTTTAAATGAAAAATCTACTGCGTATTTTTGTTTTAATAACAAGACAAAATATATAATTACCAAAAGACGCATGGACGAGTCACCATTTTGTTTTGTACTTGTATGACATATTTATGTTTCTTATAGTGATAATAAGGGTGTCAAAAATGAATATGCCTTCCAAGGTATAATTTCTTTATTGAACAATAATAATTCATCAACATAATATTGTAGCAGGTACAAAAAAACTTAGGTCGAAAAGAAAGAAAAAATCGTAAAATGTAGGTACCTAATCACCCCTCAAATGCGCATAGAAGATGTTGACAAAACACTTTTCATCAGTTCTTTAGCGTAGAATAAAGAATAAGTAAAGTTAGATCCAGATATTTACAAAAAGCACTTTTTTACATGCATAATAATATTATGTCAATAGATTAAACTTTAACAATAAAAAAGTACAATTCATGTGTACTCACTCACTTCTCCAAATCAAAATAATTACGCGTGAAATAAACTATGATATCCATTAAAAACAAAGTTAAAATTAAGCTTAGTTTATAATAAAAAAGACAATGCAGTGGTCAAATTAAAACAAGGTTGTTTTCATGATAAAATCCAATTTGCTGTAGTATGTACACGAGTTATAATTAAGTCAAGGATATTTATAAGGGGATTATCACTAAGACCAGTCACAGTATGTGTGGTCTTGCAGATGGCTTGGGAGGATAAAGTCTGTGTTGACAACGAGGTGAGCAGGGCTGGGAGTGCATTCTTCCTCAGCCTCCACCAGAGCCAAGTTGATCTTGTGCTGCGCCAAGTGGCGCTGGAACTGTCCCGTTATATTGAGCAGGCGCTGCTCCACCATCTTGGTGAACACTAACAGGTCATCGTTGGTGCGGCGTCGGACAAAAACGGGCTCATTCCTCGCTGGAGGGATTGAGTAAGGAGCGTCTCCAGTTTCTTCTCCTACTCTGGATCCGTTTGAATCGAGGATGTTTTCTTCAACTGGTGCCCCATCGGAGATGTAATATTCATCTTCGGCTTCCTGTTGGGTTTGTTGGTCGTAGTAATAAGCGGCATCACTTCCTTCTGCATACGTGTCATCAGTCTCCATGGGCTGTATTTCAGTCACTTGAGGATAATAGAAGCCAGCATCGGTATTCTCCATCTTGATATTAAACATGACGGGCTGCTCGTGCTCCTGGCTCGCTGGCTCAGCTTCCACCTGTTGTGGCGCGTATACTTCAGTTTCCATTTGTGTATTTGGATAGTTCTCCAGCTTTATTTGAATGGCTTGCTGCCTGTCGGCACAATTTTCATAAGGTTGCCCTGTTTCTTCGTTTCCATCTATTGTCGGCATGGATGGATAGCTAATGTCTCCCGTGATGTACTCGCCTTCTTCCTCGTTCTCTTCCAACACCTCTCCCTCCTGCATGGTAGTCTCCTCGTGGTTCTCCACCTGTATGCTGATGGTTTCCTCAGGGATGATGCACTCAGCCTCTTCCACGTCTATTTGCACCCCGTGCTGTAGCTCTTGCACGGGAGCCACAATGGGAGGAACTTCTATTTCTATTTGGGGTCGACTGCCGCTTCTCACTCTTTTCTTGAAAACAAATTCCATATTCTCATAATTGACATCTTCCTCTACCACCTCCACATCCTGAACCTGCAAAGAAAAGAAAAGGCACTAAGCAAAATATCCCGCAGGAACAACATAAATATAATTAAAGATTGCACTTAGTATTTATTTCTTGATTATCCATACAATGAAATATCTGTAAGTTAATTTTGAAAAGCAACCCCCAAAGCTCAAATAGACAAACTTAAAATGCAAGGAAAGGAAGAATGGGAGAGAAAGAGAGGAGGGGATGAAGAGTAAAGGAAGTGATGGACGTACTGACTGATAATCCATGAAATATTTTAAAGAAAATGGCTGCAAAAAATAAAAACATATAGCCAACGCACGAGGAAGTTGGTGGAGGACATAAGTCAGGATTAGTCAGAAGAGAATGGGAAGGATTATGTGAAGGAAGCCAAGACTCTGCTAGGTAAATGTAACATTTATTGAACAAGTTGTATTCAGGGGCAAAGCACCATGCACCTTACATGTTATTTTCTTGTACTCTGTTGTACACTATAAGTATTATACAATATTACTGAAACATAAGCGACCAATGTGTTATACTAACCTGCTCCTTGAGTGATGCTTCCAGATTGCCCCGAGCGCTCCACAATCAAACAACACGTCAGATTCTTTCTTTGCTTAATGCCACACATTTTATACAAAATAAAGTTAAACAAAATGTACTTATGAGATACACAATTTGTGAGAAACCGTACATCCACTTTTGGTTTACATTTTCTTTAAATTTATCGATATGTTAAATTATTTCAAATGGTGTTGAGAGCCGACACGGTAATATATATTTTGTCTTGTTGCACTTGATATTCTGATAAATATTTTAAATGCAAAACATATTTAGATTTCAAATATCTTCAAGGTTAACCAATACTTGATTTAGAATGTTTTGACATCTTAACATTAAGTTAAACTTAGGTGCTAGTTTTAGTGAGTCAAATTTTTGGATTGAATATAAAACAAAACACAAATAATGAGATATAAGTGTGAAAAAGTAAAAGAAAAGGTTAAAACATTACTCGGGTTACCTTCACAGTGGCTTGGTGGCGGAGGGGAGGAGGTGGAGCCTGGGGGGAGGGCAGCTGGGGGGAAGGAGCACATAATATCAATCATTGGCAACAGTCATTCACAGCAATCTGTATGCTCAGCAATGCATTAACACAACAATAAGTTCAACATTCAATCACATAGTTTGAGAGAAATATAAAAAAAAAACATATAAAAACTTATTGTCTTTAAAAAAAAAAAAAAGAAAAAAAAGGATATGCATGAGTATTTCATTGAGATAAATAATTTTAGAACATTACCATGATGTGGGGACGGTAGGAAGGAAAAGTCTCCAGGGCGCAGGGGAGGGCTTTCTACAAAGGATAAGGCAGAACATGAGAAGGGAGTACAGATAACGCAAAAGCACATGTTTTTAAGTCTGATGACAAAGAGATCATGCATATTAGTAGACATTTGAGTAAACTTGTCAAACAAACCATCAAAATTGTTATTATTTTATTGAGATGTAGGAAGCGTAACAAGCGAGGGTATTAAAGGCGTTGTATTTGTGAGGTGGATGAGAAGGAAATGAGACACGGATTTCTTAGGAAGCCAACTCCTTGGACTAGTCAAGTAAATGATAAAGGGAAATTACATTTTACAAACAGTGATGTGAGATTCTCCTGACTCTTGACACATCTAAGCAATGATGGTGTAGATAATGACTTAATATGGTAAAATTAATATGACTATAAGTTTTATGCTTGACTTAGTGTGGATATTAGAGAAATCCATCCATTGCAACAGGTGCAATAAATATTTCTAACAGATGTGATTTGAACGCACCAAATATGTTCTTAAACGCTCAGACACACCCTATGTGCATAAAAACTTCTGCATTGTAAGACAGTGTTATTACAAGAAGACAAAAATGCTGGAGGTAGAAGTTTTGCAGCAATTTTTTCTATGAAAAAAATTAAGACAAAAAAGCTTCTGGCAGGCTTTCAAATTCAACTTCAATATCTCGTTAGATAATGGGCTGTGATAATTAGATAATTTTTATAAATGAAAATCTTTGTGATCCTCTTTGGAATGCAACCAGAGTCCTTCATCTTTATAAAATTAATACTTTACAATGCAGGAGAAAGTTTGTCTAAATGGAACGAGGTAATCTGACAGTTTAACAAAACACTAGCAAGGAAATGGAAAATGAAGTAAGTTGGTGAAAAGGTTAAGCAAAATGGTATGTATGTATACACTGCTTCATCATGTTCTAATTTTGGAGCTGTCAACAGGATTTCTGTACAACTGTGGTTATATACCCTCAAAACTATAACAATATTTGGCCATGAAGCTGTAAGTTCTGTCATCAGGCGTTACTTAAGCCACTAAATTTTGGAATAAAATTTTGGCAACACTGAATTCATTTTTGATGTTTGACAGTGTTGACCTTCATGTCACATGTTCCAGAGTTCTGTGAAATTTAGGGACAGCTGTCTCCCATTGTGTAGAATCTAGATCAAATTGTTATAAAAATATTTTTTTCCATGCAAGGAAACGACATATTGCTCTTGCCAACCACAAGTATAGACTGAAATTTAACAACAATGAATTGACATTTACTAAATTGTGACATCACACAGCTGGGTTGCTAGAGAAGGCACGAATATTTAGTAATATAACTGTGTCGTTTGCCCAGTGACTACAAAGTTCTGCATTCAATTTTGTGCAGAGTCCATCAGTCAATTTTTTAAGTAAATGCTCTTAAATTGGAAGGTCTTTATTTGAATAGTGGCTTAAGGAACCCCTGATAAGAGTAAAAGTTTACTATCTTCTTGTTTATGATGAGAGGTGTTGGGAGGGAAGGGGGGTGGTTGGTGTGAGGCTGGGTGTTTACCTGCACGCGCACATGACGTGGTCGTGTGGCGGGGTCGGGCGGGGGCCCCGGTGCCAGCGGGTGGGGCAGCTGGGGCAGGTGCGCCAGCTGGGGGTGCGCCGCGTTCCAGTAGGAGCCCCCGCTGGGCGCCACTATCTCGGAGCCCAGCACCATGGCTTCAGCGCTGGACCTGCAATCACCACTACTTACTATTGGAACACAACAGATTTGGACACAACAGATATTGAGTGTTTGCATTTTCATGGAAATGTACGATTAAGAAATAGCGAAACATTTAGACTCAGGAAATACAATTGGGGCATTCCATGATAAGTGACACCAGACTTATATAAAATAAAAGTCGAAGATTAGTTTAAATATTCATTTAGAAAAACAGTACATAGTCTAATGTTTATGAAATGAATATTTTTTATTCGTAAAAAACTGCATTTTTACTTTTTTGGTCAATAGCAACACCAGATGTTAGTGAAGCTGAACGGGTAGAGTAATTGTCTATGGTCTAAAAACAAAAAAAACTCGGCCATTTTGAATGTGAATCGGCGTGTTGTGAATGTGAGCAAATTAAAATATTATTAAAGATTTACTGCACAAAATACAAAGTAAAACGGTAAGTTAATTTCTCTAATATTAAGCAATAATTGGTGACCAGAATTACGTCCCGACCGTCACATTTTAATTCACTTTTGTTGATTCTAACCTCAAAAATGCCTGTTTAGGATGGAATGTGTGTTTTGTAAGTAACAAATAGATAGTAACTGAGGGGTTTGATATTTTTTAAAGTGGCGATGGGCTGTTATGCATTTTACACATTAATTTTAAGTTATGTCCCGACCGTCACGGTCCCGACCGTCACAGTCCCAACCGTCACAATGTCAAGTATCAAAATACTTGTTTTTTACAAACATCGCTTGCATATGGCTTAAATATGACTATCCATAATATGATTTGATTTATTTCACTGGGTTTATTAGTTTTTGGTTATATTTGAAGTGGTTGTGGTGTTGTTTTAGATGCCTATGGACGCGGCAGAGCGAAAACGTCTATCCAGGGCCAGACAAAGAGAAGACCCGGATAAGAAAAAACTTTTATTACAGAAGGAGAAAGAAAGAAGTAGAAAAAGAAGACTGGAAGCTAAGAAAAACCAAGACCAAGAAACAAAGTCTTTGTGTACGGAAAAAGAGCGCATTAGAAAACAAAGATATAGGAACAAACTGAAAGCAGCCAAAACTGTCGTTGAGGTAAATGAAACTGCCAGTTCTCCAATGGGTTCTTACAAAACAAAGAGAACACTGAAAAAAGCTTTAAATAAAGTTATCGCAGCTATGCCAGAGAGCCCAACGAAAAAGCAGGCGGTTGTTAGGCAACTTGCTAACAATATTTTTCCTTCACTGCCTTTGGAAGTACAATATGGCAAACAACAAAGATCACACGCCACCAAGATTAGCAAAGAAGACGAAGAGGTGGTGCGCAAATTTTACGAACTAGACGAAATCAGTCGAGCTGCTCCTGGAAGAAAGGACACCATTTCGGTTAGAGACAAACATACCAAAAAACGAATTCATGTCGCAAAAAGACACATGACAATGTCAGTGGCAGAGGCGTATCAACTTTTCACAAAAGATTATCCCAACATTAATGTTGGAAAGTCAAAATTCTTTGAATTTCGCCCAATTCATGTCAAAACAATGAATAATATGCCACACAATGTCTGTGTCTGTCCACAACATGCCAATTTCGATTTTATGTTGGAAACTTTAAAGAAACATGTCGTAGGCTTACCATCAACGACTACAGACTTGTTAAATGCTATGACATGTGATACAAGCAGCGAAAAATGTATGCTGAAAGACGACTGCCCAGACTGCTTTGACGTCACTGATATATTGCCTGTTAATTTGGTCACAGACATAGAAGTAGTCTGGAAGAAATGGGAGAAGTCTGAATCCCAGTATACCCCAGTGTCTCGTCAAGGCTCATTAGATGAATTGATTCAAGAGATGAAGAATCAAACGCCAACGTTCAAGAGACACGTTTTTGTAAAGAGACAGCAGTCTAACCATTTTGAGTCCAAGAAGAAAAACAGTACTGCATCGGAAATTGTGTTGCAGGTTGACTTTGCAGAAAATTTTTCTATCTTGTGCCAAGACGAGATTCAAAGTGCACATTGGTCTCACCCTCAGGCAACAATGTTCACTGGATGTGCTTGGGGCAATGCTGGAAATTCTAAACATTCATACGTTATAATGAGCAATGAATTAAACCACGACAAATACGCGGTGTGGGCTTTTATGCACCAAATAATTCAAGACCTGAAGCAAAAGTATCCAGAGTTGAAGAAAGTGTCTGTTTTTTCGGATGGTTGCGCTGCGCAATTTAAGAATAGGTACACATTGATCAACCTTTGCTACAGTGAGTCTGACTGGGGTGTAGAAGTGGAATGGTGCTTTTTTGCGTCCAGTCATGGAAAAGGGGCTGTCGACGGAATTGGTGCAACAACCAAAAGGCTATTGTGGTCAGCCATCATGACCAGGCGTGCAGCTATCTTTCACAGCTACGCCTGCTATTCCTACCTCAAGTCCAAAAAAATTAGTGGAATAGACTTATATTTCGTGGCTTGTGGGGACATCGAAGCGCATAAAGAAGATCTTAAAAAAAGATGGTCGGAGTTTCCTGCCATACCACATATTCAGAAACACCACAAATTCCAGGCAAAAAATTCAGGAATGCTTATTAACAGCGAAACGTGTAATTCAACAAACAAACTAATGATCGTCAGGGGCAAATTAAACTACCCCGACGTTAATTCATCGGATGACTCTAGCGATAAATCTCTAAACATAAATACTTAAAATGAGGATAATACTTCCACTTCAATGGTGATACCGGAAGAGGATTTAATAGAGAAACAAGATGTGGATTTGATGGAAAAACCGGACGTGGATTTATTGGAGAAACTGGACGATGACGAAAAAGAACCAAGTGAGGATGAAATAATAGTAAAAGAAATAAGATTGGATAATGAAAACAATAAGGAAAATATTGGGAAGCATGAACAAGGAATTGAAGTAGGGCCAGAAACAAATATGTATGATGGGACACAAGCAGGCAGCAGCAGACTATATAAAGACCAATATAACTGTGGTGATTTTGTGTTGGTGAAGATTCCTGGAAGAAAATTCGAGTACCGTTACGCAGGTGTTGTCAACAAAGTTGACAATGAAGAAGACGAAGTAACAATAACATATCTAAGGATATGTGACAAGAATGGCAAACTTTTTAAAATTGCTGAAAATGATGTGTCCGATGTCACGTTTGACCAAATAATAAAGAAATTGTGTACACCATCATTAGAGATTAAGGGTGATCGCATTTTTTATCGTTTTAATAATAGTATGGATGTTTTTGAGAAATAGTTAATGTATATTTAGTGGTAATAAATAACTTTTTCCTCAATAAAGGTGTAAAATATATATGCATTTTTGTTTGTTTTTTACTTGTCCCGACCGTCACACAGGCTTGTCCCGACCGTCACATTTTTCTAATGAGAAAACGATGAAAATTCTAATTTAATTTAAAACCAGATCTTTACTAAACGATAGTTTACACCTTAAAGCATACACACTTAAATATTTGTATTAATATCATTGATAGTTTCTTACAAACTTTAAAAGGTAGCTGTACATCTGGAGTAGACGAGAAAGTAAGAGTCCCGACCGTCACAATTTATAATGCTTTTTTTTTCATAGAAAGATATTAGTTTAAGCATGTGAAATTCAAGTAGATTCAACCTTATTTATTACATTTTATATCAATGTAATATCTATTATGTACTATTAATAGAACTACAAAATTATGGTTGATATACTTATGAGAGAGTGTAAAAATGTACCGACCGTCACAATGGAATGCCCCAATTCCAACGTTGGTCATTTTCGACCTATTGATCGAATGATGAGGTCCTACAATGCTTTAGAGAGAGTTCTTCCTGATATTGATATATTTTCCAGTTCAATTGAATCACTTAAAACTGCGATAAGGGGTAATTTTTGTCAAGATTGATAATTTTTACATTATATTTTTTATATTATATTTGTAAGCAATTTTCATGTATGTTTTGGTTTCTGTTTGCATGGCTGACGTCGCGTTCAGTATTTTTATTTATTAAATGCCTGAAATTCCAACGCAAGCATTTTATAGACATTGCCTGTGACGTTCTATGAATTTGCGTGTGTGCGTTGGTTATCGCTGTACAGCAGTGGTTCCCACACTTTTAATTTCGCGTACCACTCACGTAATCATATATCAGTGCCGTACCACTAAAGTGCAATAGTTAAAAAATTGTTTAAAATGGTAAAAAAAATCTGCAACAACTCGCTGCCTTAGTTCTTGTTTATCGTTAACGCCATTGAGAAAATTTTACATGAGCAATGTTTGCATGTGTACTGGACCAACGTGTCTTATGAAAACAAGAAATTTATTTAAAAAATATTTAAAAGAACTCTCACATTATCGAGTTTTACGATTTTTCTTAGCTCAGATTGTGTAGAATTTAATTCATAAGACAACTGCATGAAAAAGTCATATTTGACAAGATTGGCGTATCCGATAAACAAGAACTGGGGAAGCGAACTGTTTATGACAACATTATGTTTATTTATTCTATAATCTATAATCTAAGCTGCAAGGATATGTAAGCATTTAAGGCTCATATGAAATGCATGCCCACAGACAGGCACATGTAGGTTCGCGCCTACACATTCTGCATGTGTGCATACAAATAAAGAAAACCTCACATGGACATAAACCTTGCAACTCCTGCCGCCGTTCCCTGAACCGGGGTGGCATTGGCAAAAGTGAACCGATTTTTACAGCACGGGTGGTCAGCCTCGTACCAACCTATCAGTCAAGGAGCACAAAAAATTATAAATGATATACAGAAATTCATAATGAGACACATTACAAATTAAAATTAATTATAGAAAACAAATACAATACTCTTAGGACTTGCGAAAAATTGTGCTACATGTTCGAGACAAGAAAGGAAATATTTGGCTCAGTTGTATTTAATTTTAAGCGTAAAATTGAAAAACCTTTTATCTAATTATTCACCTACTATGTATTTTTTATGGCCATGGCTGCTTGCGTACCACCTTAAGAAGCATCGCGTACCACTGGTGGTACGCGTACCATAGTTTGGGAATCACTGCTGTACAGCATTGTATTCTGTATGTGTGCGTGTGGCCGCACTTGTAACTGTGTATGTGCGTTCAAGTTCAGCGCCGCCGGCATAGTGTATACATACCTACTCCGACTCATAATTACCTACTCCCGCTAATTAATTTAAAAAAGAAAAGATTATGCGATAGGTACCTTTTATTGGAGCATTGGAGATACTTATGTATTTGTATTATGTGTTTTGTGTATGTGCAACTCCTTTGTTCTGTTGGTGTCTTTAAGAATAAATAAAATAAAATTGGGAAGCTCCACATAATGTTACAATGTGTCCGCATATTATTATGAATCCACGTCATCAATCAATAGCAAAGAAATAGATGGCAGGTTTGTTTTATCTGTTTCATTCACTAGACATACTTAGTTCCGTGGCTGCAGTTTCAAACACTCCAATCTCAATTCATGTATTGTTACTGTCGTCTTTATTGTATTTATTGTGTATTGTCATCATCCACAATCCTTGATAAATAAGTTTGCGATGACAGCATTAAATTCATCAATTTCCATAAGAGAAATAGGTCGAGCATCAGAAATAGAGAACACCCTAGGGTATTCTTATGCAAACAAGGAGTTGTTATAATCGGTTTTGAGGCTACAGCCAAGGAAAACTATCAACAATAAATGATGTCTTATTTATACATTGCGTTAAGGCCACATATGTGAGGAGTGTATGGACATACCCTCTGGAAGCAGGGTGGTTCTCCTTGTCATTGGTCCCGTAGCGTATGACGGACTGCCACACTGAAGGATCGTACTTGACTTCCTCTTCACTGGGCGTGGAGCTGGAGTACTCTTCTTGGTCCTCATCACTGCAACAATAAACACACACATCTTGACAAACTATAAATATTTCAGTAAAATTAACGGTCAGACGAGATTCTCCATTACATACTTTTGTTAGTTCATTACATCTTTTGTCAAATTAACTATTTTTAATCATACGGACGACCGAGAAAACTATGGAGTGATCAGATTGAGGAGATTGTGAAATAATGGGATATACATGTACAAATTGATCACACGACAGTTTGTCACACACAATTTCAATCACATACTGTAGGTCCACAGACAGCTCCATCACAGAAAACATTTTCTCAAAAAAACTTCTGAAAAGTTGTGTGGACTAACTATCGTGTGAAATAAAATGTTGAAAAGTTGTGTGGACCAACTATCGTGTGAGCAATTTACCTGTGGATGAGTTGCCTGTAAATAAAATGTTGAAAAGTTGTGTGGACCAACTATCGTGTGAGCAATTTACCTGTGGATGAGTTGCCTGTAAATAAAATGTTGAAAAGTTGTGTGGACGAATTGTCGTGTGACCAATTTTTCAATGGACAAACTGTCTGTGGACAAGTTATCTTTGACTGATTTGTCGTGACACAGGTGAATGCATTACAATGTGTGGTATGTTGTCTGTATGTATGTGGTATGACCGGTCCATAGTCTAGTGGTTAACACTTCTGGCTCGTAAATGGAAGGTTGTGGATTCGAATCCCGGTGGAACACCAAAAATATACCATTTATATTTTCAAATATGCTCTTACGCTGGGTGAAAAATCCACATACATTTACCAAAGAGTGGTCACCAAAGGCCCATCCAGCCTTACAGCAACTGGGTCTTGCTTGAGCATTAGCGCTTTCTACAGCGACGACCAAGCTTGCAGAGGGCTCTTGAGGTGATTCACACAAAAACAGGGTTCACCAAATAAATCAACCTTATATAATTATTACTATGTAGTACCTGTAGACGTAGTCATGGTCCTGGGCGGGCTGTGCGTGCTTGGCCTCCCCCTGCGAGGTGTTGCTGGAGGTGTCCCAAGGGCGGCGGGGAGTGGGCGCCGCGCCCCCGCCCTCCCCCGCGCCAGGGCCCCCTCCCCCGCCACCGCCCCCGCCCAGCTTCTTGCCCCGCCGGGAGATGGTGTAGTGCAGGGGGTCGTGGCCCTCGCGCCTGATCATCTCGGGCAGGATGCGCCGCCGCGCGTTGATGAACCAGTTGCACACCTTAACAGTTACACTCACTTTCAATAACAGATAACCATGTACACAAATATTCTCTTTAGATGGTACATGTCTAAAAAAATGTTTTGAGGTTAATTAGTAAAATAAGGAGCTTCTGCCAACCACTAAGCAGAGAAAACTGATGTACTTCGGTCACATTTTGAGAAATGAGAAATACAGTCTCCTTCATCTTATCATACAGGGTAAGATTGAGGGGAGAAGATCTCAGGGACGCCGAAGGACATCGTGGCTGAAAAACCTGCGACAGTGATTCGGCAGAAGCATGCAGTCCCTGTTTCGAGCCACAGCATCCACAGTCAAAATAGCCATGATGATCGCCGTTCTTTGATAGAAGTGGCACAAAAAGAAGAAGTAAACTAAGTTTAAAAAAATCTTTAAACAAACAAAAACTACAGGTCACCAAAGGCCCATCCAGCCTTACAGAAAAGGGTCTTGCTTGAGAAATGTATTACTGTTCAAAAACCCTGTCACATGAGGTGCTACATGGTATAAACCAACTGCAGGTCTGAGAATCATATACTCCGATTTTATATCTGGTTAGCCAAGCCTTGAACTTGTTAGCCAAGTTGTGAAGAATCCTGCTTTCAAATCAATACTGGTGTCACTCAAAAGTGGATAAATAGAGCCCACGAGGGATGGAGAGTTACAGTTGAACCATTATCATCTTACCTTCAGCATCTTCTGTCCCTAGATCAGGCACATTCAGTTTCGAAACTCTTGATATATCAAAAAACGCAGTAAACTCCTTCAAAAATCAATAAATAATCTTTTCTTCATTTAAGTACCCTTTTATAACCGCCATCCTATAGCAGAGATCAAGCTCGTAGAGGGCTCTTGAGGTGTGATTTATACTAAAACAGCGCTTACAAAATGAATCATCCTAATACGTATATAAATACAAATATTACCTGCAGCACTGTGAGATTGGCCTCTTGTGACAGAGTGAGTTTCTCTGCGTCCGAGGGGTACGCGTTGTATCTGTGCTCGTACAGCCACCTCTTGAGGATCTTGACGGAGTGCTTGGGCAGGTTGCCGCGCCGCTTCCTCACGGAGCCCGACTGCTGGTGCCCCCCGCCCCCTGCGCCGCCCGCCCGCCCGGAGCGCCCGCTGCCGCCTCCGCCCCCGCCCCCCCCTGAGTGGGAGCCATCTGAACCTGAGTCATTGTCGTCTGTGCTGGATGTGGAAGGGAATCTGTCGCGACCTGGAACAAATAACAATATCTCATTATTCAACTGTCCTCAGTGTGTAGAGGGCTTGCATTCCATGCCAAGAGCTCGACTTCCAATACTATTGGGGATGTTAGAAATCATCTGAAAGTAAAGAAGTTCTTAAAGAAATAAAAAAAATACCAATAATATCCAGTGGTCGGGGAAAAATACGAAAAAAAATATGGGGAAATCGTGATATGAAATGTTTAACTGTTTCCTTTTCCTCACAATACGAGATTCGATTACGATACTAAATTGGCGTTGGCGACGTAAGGAACAGCGGGGGAGGGGGCGGCGTATAGTATAGAGAGGGAGATAAAAATGGCATGTCAAATGCACGGAAAGCCGTGTATTGTATTGGTTAGACGGTTAGAGGAATGGAACGAGATAATCATAATAATAACTTTAGTTTTAGAGGTAAAGGAACACTCATTTCTAACATTAACTGTGGTAGGTAAATACACAGAAATTCGAATTGGTATCAAAAATATTCCTGTTGAGAAGGAAAGTAGGGCTGCAACATACATGGTTTACAGAAAGAGCTATTGTAAAGTTGAGAACATTATGTCACTTTTGTCAATATATCGCTGTATTATAAGATGTGGATGAAAATGCATGAATTTGTCTTGTCGCCCTCAGGAGTGTCATTTAGAAAATACCCTCAGTGGAAAATGCAAAAGCATTGTATTTACACAGTGCACTATTGCAGGATTCCGAAACTTCTTATTATTTCAAGAAAAACAACAGCATAAATAATGAAACGAAAAGGATAAAAGTAAAAAAAAAAATAGGTCTTTTAAAGTTTTTCACTAAAAAAAGAAAGTAATAAAAAATAAGCAAGAGCTTTGCTTTAACAATAGAACAGAACCAAAAAACGTCATCCAGGGTAATTTTTAGAGAAAAAAGCCATTTTTTCGACACAAATTTTAGGATTGGCATTTTGATCGTATACGACATATTTAAACGATGCTTTTTACACAAGCAATTAATTTAGTTCGATTTATCAATAAATCCAAAATCTATGCATATTTAATATTTTTACCACTTAAAGCACAAAACAATCACATGTTTTATTTCACACATGATTGATGTATCAATAATATTAGGGTGAATACGTGAAATGAAAGAAATGCCCACTTTTGTTGTGACGTCACATTTGGCAGGTAGTGCGCCTTATCGTGCTGTGTTTCCGTAGTAGAGGTCAGAGGTAAAGGCTGAGCCGGGCGAGCATTTAATCAAATCACATTGTCTGGGCAATATTCTCTATCCACAAATATATCTTCACATTAGGCTCGCTCCAGATTATCTAAATATGCCGGTTCAATAACTGTAAATTAAATCTGACCTACAAAATAATTCAACCAAATTACTATTATCGATATGAGATTGGACGGGGATAAGAGGAGCAGTGGACCTATTTTTACCTAGAGATTTTCTCGCAAGTGATTAGTAGAAGAAATCATCTATAATCTAAGCTGCAAATATATGTTAACATTTAAGGCTCATATTAAATGCATGCCCACAGACAGGCACATGTAGGTTCGCGCCTACACATTCTGCATGTGTGCATACAAATAAACAAAACCTTGCAACTCGTGCCGCCGTTCCCTGAACCTGGGTGGCATTGGCAAAAGTGAACCGATTTTTACAGCACGGGTGGTCAGCCTCATACCAACCTATCAGTCAAGGAGCACAAAAATATATAAATGATTTACAAAAAATCTTAATTAAACACCTAACAGATCCAAATGAAAGTAAAGTAAAATTAATATTAAACATAGAATTAATGCCCTAGCCGCCATTGTTGCAAATCAACCGCCATTTCTTTCGGTTCTTACATACTTCTTTCATTTCATTCAGAGTCATAATCTTTTTCATACACTCTCTCCTTTTGTTATGACTCTGAATATCCCACTCATTCGCTATTTCAGAAATTTGATCCATGCATACTTTTCTCGGTCTTCCCCTACCACGGCTTCCATTCATACTTGCAGCGTACACTCTCTTCGTCAGTCTTTCGTCATTCATTCTTTCCATGTGCCCAAACCATTTTAACAAACCCCTTTTGATTTTTACTTTTATACTTTCCCTTGCACCGCATTCTTCTCTCACTAACTCATTCCTCACCCTATCTTTCCGTTTTTTTCGAATCATACTTCTTAGAAAGTCCATTTCGACCGTATGGACTTTACTTATTTCACTCTCACTCATCGTCCAAGCTTCACTTCCGTACATCAAGGTGGGCACTAGTATACCACCGTGTCCCGCCAATCGAACATTTTTCGATAAGTTTTGGTTTTTGGCTATACCAGCGGTGGCACCCAGTACACACCTTCCCTTCATTATTCTTCTTTCAAATTCACCTGTCAGTATTGTTATTTCTTTTAGTAAGTACATAAGGAACAACTATTATAACACACCGAGATGCTGGAATAATCTCGAGGTTTCTGACAATATCTGGAAGCCCAGCCAAAAGGATTTTTCTGGGAGAACACAAAAAAATATATAAAGGATGAATGTTGCATTAAGAGAGGATAAATAAGAAGTGCAAATTACACTATTGGAAAACAGTGTGTACCAGTAGCGGCTCTAGCTAAAACTTGCGGGAGGGGATGACCTTGAAAGAAAATCTTATGCTCACCTGTGACCTGGCCATACACTGCACCAGTCACCTGTTCCCACCTGCTCACCACCATACAGTAGACGGGCAGAATAATGGAAATGTCACAAGGCTGATGATGCACAGGCCTCTTCAATTATTTGCTTTTTTCCCAATTTCATATAAGTAAGGATCACAATGAATCACAGTAATTGTGAAAAAAAATATCTTTTGTTTAGTCACAATCACATAAAAAATAAACATCACAAATTAACGTTATTTTCATTGCGTTAAATAACTTGTTTCGTTATTTTTAAACTTTCCAAAATAAACTTGAATACTTTTTGATATGTTTACAATTTCGTGAAGAATTCCTGAGAACTCCGACTTATCACGGTTGAAAATGCCACGGAACTGGCGGTAAATAAATCTAAAAAGTAACAACCTATAGTTAACAAAAGTGAAACAATGACAACCTCTGTTATGCTGGGAGTCTTCGACACAAATCTTAAACAATATTATAATGTGTACCCACATGGTTTGCTCTGACGTCACACGGGATCGGAAGACTTATCCCCACGGCCCATACCATGGGCACTCTATCAACGTTTGAAATACGCATGCGCGATTACGTTGTATGTTGTATTCTACAAGCAGTCACCACTAACACATGCAAAGAAATCTCGGTGATCGGAGGAAATATCCCCAAGTACGAATCGTACAAGTTCGGCCCGGGCGATCGCGATGGCTGAGTGCCGGCCACGTAACAGCCGTACATCGAGATGAATGTATGTACTTCTGTATAACTCGATGTATTGATGGGAGGGGACAAGATTTGAACCCTGAAATTGTTAAAAGCATTTCTCGTATGAGCCAAAATATTTCCCAACAGTTTTAGCGCGCTACGTATATATTACTCTAGAGTTAAATAATTTGTAACAGCTTTAAATTCATTTATATTATATTTCGCTTCTAGTAAATAATTGTTTTTTATATTTCATCCATAGGGATGTTCCCCACCATCCCCCAATGAAGAGCCGCCACTGGTGTGTACCATTGCGTAAACTCGCCACAATTGCGTAAATATAAAAAAAATGTGCACAAACTTAATCACTCACTAGGGGTGTCGTCGTACATTCCATCCATCTTTTATTTCACGCAATTGAGGCGAGATTTACACAATGTTTTATACTAGGAATACAGAGTTATTTAAAATAAAATAAGCCCCAGGGATAATCGGTTGGTTGTCAAGATGTACTTACTGCATTGTGGACACAGGCGTTGGGAGGTCGACGACCTTCTAATGCAGGTACAATACACTCAAGTATAAAACTTAACGTTCACATTCGCCCCAGAGATGCATGGAAACTAAAGCAGCCCCTCTAGAGAGTATTTTAATTTTGATCCATTTCAAAATACCTACGCTACGGCTGAATCTTTTTGGGGTACAGGTGATGATAATAATAGTTGTAAGGCCGGTGGAGAGACGGGAAGGCTCACTCGGTCACGCTTCCCAAGGTGAAACAAAACATTAACGTGATCCACAATACTTAATGAGATGTATTTATAACAGGTGTCATTATCGTTTGATTTGCATTTAATCTTGAAAATGAAGATTAAAAATGGATTGATTTGAGGCATTGTTAGAACTTAAGCTTCACATACAATTCGGCTGTCCTAACCTCAAAAGATCAGCATCCCATCTACAATCAGCATAATGGTGAATTAATGCAACTCAAATCATTGCGTACCTGGGACGGAGATAGTAATTATGCTCGGGTACGTTTTAAGACTTAATGTATATTTTCTTTTATATTGATGCAGTGTACTGTAAATGTAATCAAAGTTCATACACATACGACATAACAGCTTCGAAAATATAAGTTCACAGATCTGAAGCTGAAAGAATTGCCTTATTTCGGAGAAAAAGATAAATGGCCGACTAAGAATGGACTGACGCAATACCTGTGAAAAATTGTACCCTTAGTACGAGTTGCAAAACTTGATAAAAGTAAAGTTTACGGAAAATATTAAACCGTGATTTCTCCCAAAATCTGCCGTTTTTGTTTCTTACACTTTGTGGTCTTACGCTAATGTGGTCCGCTCAATAAAGGTCAACAGACTGCATTGGCTGGGGCAAATTTAGCGAATGGACAATCGGAGCCTGGAGAAGACGATTGTGATGACGAACCCGGAGGGACGCCGGACAGTGGGAAGACCACGTTCAAGATGGCTGGATGGAGTGGTGGCGGATTGCCGTGCAGTGGGAATGTGGGACTGGAGGAGGAAGACGTTGGATAGACAGCGCTGGCAGCGGTTGCTGAGGGAGGCCAATACCCACCCAGGGTTGTCGTGCCAATGATGATGATGACACTTTGTGGTCTGAGCAAAAGATTTACGGTGATGAAGAAAATCAAGTTCAAACAAACAAAAACAGCAGATAGCATTCCGGTCGTAAGACGACACAATGTAGTCTATGGAATTTATTCACTGTTAAGAATTTGGAAAAAAATGGCATACTGTGCAAAAATAGTGTGTGACATGTGAGACAATAAAGTAAATCAAGCAGTTTTGAGTACGGCAATAAAGACACACTGGTTGTGAACGTAATTTGTATATTTCCATACATTAAGCATTGTTATGAGCATTTTGTCGGCGACATGACGATATCCACGGCCCGAAAATGAATAAAGACCATAAAAATATTTTGCAAATATCGCAGCAGGAAAGTGTCGCTAGCGGCAATAGTGAAATTCTGCACATTTAGTTGGCAGGGTGAACGAATAAAATGATAAATATTGTATTAGCAGACTTGTTCTATAGACGGCGATGTCTTAAGAGCAATGTATTAAAATAGCTCCAACTTCAGAGTGAATTTTACAATATTCTGTTGACTACTTTATGTATAGCGCTGCAAGGCCATTTCTAATACGGCCTTGATAGCGCTGATTACCGACATCAGTTTGATGACATTTGAAGGGAAAAATCCGAGTTTTTATTCATAGCAAGCATGTCAAACACGCGACCCGCCAACAAACAGGCATTCGGTCAACTCAGTACAAAACATATCACGCGGCCCGTAATATCTTGTGAGTTTGAAATGCTTTATTCATGCCGAACATGATATTCTATGGAAACGTATCCCCACAGATCTATGCGTATCCCTTACCAAAACCTTAGCGGTGTTATTCACACACAGCGAATTCATGGCTCAACCGCCACCTAACGTGAATTTTCCATACAAAAAAAAACGATGATCCATAGAACAGATATGGATCAAACGTGTTGTGTATAGCCCTTTAGGACTCTCGTTGTTCGGCTGATAAGTGGAGATTATTAGTGCAAGTTGTAGGAGTCAGGTCGTAGTTAGACAGAAAGGAAGGGGATGGAGGAGTGGGGGGAGGGCGCAATTGCAAACAGACATCCATTAATTTCTACTGTTTGCTTGTCCCGCAAAAGCAGATGCAAGGCGACAGATGGCAAACGAGATTCCGCAGCCTGATCCACTAAAAACACATTTTATCCAAAATATAATATGTGTACCCCTTCGAAATAAGATAAAATGGAATACAAACAAAGTGAAAGGTACATTGAAAAAATAAAAATATATTTTGTAGAAAGCTTTATTGGGCGCAGTCTGCTAGCTTATGGAGTGGAAGACCGTGGATCGAATCGGAGGGGTTTCAAAAATGATTTCGTATTTACATTTATTCTAGACCTGTCGATAGTAAGCTCAGTAAGTGAAATTCTTATTTTTCATGCTGAAGGACTAGAGTGCTATCCTCAGAATGGGTGTCAGAAATTATTTCCCATTTCGACGTTTACTTCACACACAAAAATAAAACCAGCGGTAAGATTGAGAAATGAGAATTAGCCCCTTCGAGAGCTGGGAAACCCTCACTTCAAGTGGTGGTTTTCATAGGTTGGTTGGCGCAAGTCCAGCCCTCTTACTTGTGAAAATAAAAAGGTTCCACGCGCCAATATAATTCATGCGAAATGGCTCATTCAAGAAAGGAAATACTACTCACTTTCAATGGAGTGGTCGATGTTAGGTTGATTCCTTCGTCTGTGAAAAATTGGGCTTCAGAAACTGTCTTTACTCTCTCCGGGATAATGTGGTATGAAAAATTATTCAAGTTTAATACGATAAGACAGAAAAGGATACCCGTCTCAGTGTTCTGTTCAGTGTGGATTCTACCTCTCGGAAGTTGCTTTTCTTTTTTTTGTTCTGAAACGGTGCTCCGTAAATCTACGTGGCATATCGAGATATTCTGAAAAGTTTCGTATCAGGCTTCTCTCTCCATCTGGGGTAGCAGACAGTACCACAGCTGAAAAACTTAACGTTTAAACTCACACATAGATTTGTACAAAAACGTTCACAGCGCCCCAAGCGGGGTGAATGGATGTTTAAAAAAAATATATGGTTGAGTTGAAACGTGAAATGTTATACTTGGACAGTAGACAGAGAGCGGTTCAGGAGTGGGTAATGCCATTAAATAGAAGCGCAGTAGGCGGCGGCGATACCCTCAAAGAAATCACTCTAGGAAAACGTGAGCTATATGAGTCGGATTAAAACCAAAGACGGCAACCTAAGTTTCTCTTTCAAATGATATCAATAATGGAAATGATGAATAAATTATTTCCACTATTTTGGTATATTTATTTTACTTGTGAAAATAATCTTAGATTGCCGCCTTTGGTACGACTTACATGTGGTGTGGACTCTTGCACTCCAAGAGATATCTCAGGAATGGGATTTCCGTGTTTTTAGAATGCATCTGTACAATAAAATCTACCCACAAAATGAAAAAACCTAACGATAAACATATATACGCAGGAGTTTATTTATATACGTTTAAAATGTACTTAATAGTTTAAATCCTATTATAGGAGATCCAATACGGTTCGAGTCTCCGAAAGATTCAGCGAAATCGGCATGAAGTATCTTGATAAAACTATTGTTAAGCTATTGTTATCCTATTACTACACGTATTCCGCTGTAGAACCCTGCAGAGTTGCCCCTAACTTTTCATAGCCTTACCAATTTCGATTTACTCCAATTCATACATTTTCATCCTTTATAATTACTTCATATATATCCTATTCCATCACAAATTCCAGAATCTAAATGAGCTACACTCTTCCCAATCGTCGCTTATCTCATTTTAACTCTGTATACATTTTACACTTTGTTCTTCCTGTGTATCCTAATAAATTGTGATTATGTATAGGTACGAGCTTAAGTCTTACGTTAAAATTATTTTGAATTATAATCTGCATCGGAACACTCATACAAAAATAGCTGGATCCTCATTTTGTTTTGTGTACAAAAAGTATCCATTATCACAGTGCACCCTCACACAGCCATTGACAAGCTGGGACGAACTCTTTGACGAGATCTTTAAAATAATCTTAATTATTTTGAAATACATGTATGTCAGCGGAGTTCATTAGAATTACAGTCTGGAAGTTTCACCACCACGGTAATTCTTACCTACCGAATATCGGTAATATTTGTATGAAGACCTGTCAATCCAAGATGACCGCATGTGAACAGCAGATTAGTCTTCATACAAATATTACCGATATTCGGTAGGTAAGAATTACCGTGGTAGTGAGACTTCCAGCCCTGGATATTATTGTGCAGTCTTCCCCGCCTGTAGTCGCATGGCACATAAGGCTTACAACTCTTCAATGTCTTGCTTGAGTATTGGCGCTTTGTAGCGACGACCAAGCTCGTAAACCCCTCTGCGGCACTACAACTCGTACCATAGACCCCTGGAGTCTCTGAAATCTAGGGAGTCTTCGGCACAGAATTTCTTAAAAAAAAAAAAAGGATGGGACTGTCATAAGCATACCAATACGTGTTATCATAACAGTGTTTGTGAATACGGGTAAGAGAGGCAGAAGTTGCTCACGTCCATGCGCTTGTTTCAGTAACATTGTGTGAAATAAAGGATTGTCGCGAAGTCGGCAGTACGCTACATGAATAATGAACGAGCCATCTTGCGCGAGATAATGTTCTGGTTTTAGAATGCTACAAATTATATAAGTGGGATGACAAGATAATAAGATGTGTTTATTAGTATTATTTATGAATAATGCTGTCTCCTGTGTGAGAGTAGGGAATGCTTGTAATAATTCTTATCAATTCTGATATTATAGCCTGAGAATTTAGTTTCACCGTTGATATTGTGATGTATTTAAGCAGGTTCTATTCAATTCAAACTGCGGTTTATTTATTTCACACAACTTATTGTTATCACTTACGGTTCAGAGTTACATTTGCACAGTATAGTTCGACGGTTGATTCGATTTCTGAAGTTGCAGGAAATTTCGATCTTTAATTTATACTAAAAATAAATACCATTTTTGAAACATAGAGAATTGTTACACACCACCTTGCTAGACTTCTTTAGAACATTCGATTCAACACTTAATTAATCTCGAATAATTACAAATCATTTTCAAATACAAATTACCTACCTCAGCGCCTATTTTTTCGTAGAGGGACTTATTATGACACAAACACATATATACAACACAACTACATAATATCCCGCATATTCGTAACAATATATAAATAATGCACTTAAAATGGTTTGGCGTCTAATGGGGCTTCCACACGCTTGCCAACCCATCACAAGTCAAGCGCACAGTGTGTCGTCTAGAACATGCTAGCTGGACAAAATTTTGTCTAATGGACTAATTTTGTCCAGCTAGCATGTTCTAGACGACACACTGTGCGCTTGACTTGTGATGGGTTGGCAAGCGTGTGGAAGCCCCATAAGACGACCTTTTTTTAAAGAAAAAGAAAAAAAAACAGCGTTGAAGTTTTATATAAATAATATATTGACGTTTTAACAAATAATTGAAAGCGCGCAGCGCAATTAATCTACACATACAGTACAACTTATGACGCTCTCACCGAAGGTGTCACATAAATAATGTGAAACCTTTTTTATTTTATTTAAATCTATTAGTTTTCACAAAGATCCGGCTTTGCGTTCCCCCTCCATTCGAGAATGAAAATAATTCAGCATTCTACAATTTTCCACAAAGTATTAATAATAAAAGAAAATAATTCAGCATTCTACAATTTTCCACAAAGTATTAATAATAAAAGAAAATAATTCAGCATTCTACAATTTTCCACAAAGTATTAATAATAAAAGAAAATAATTCAGCATTCTACAATTTTCCACAAAGTATTAATAATAAAAGAAAATAATTCAGCATTCTACAATTTTCCACAAAGTATTAATAATAAAAGAAAATAATTGATATTTTTAATTGATGAGGTTATTCACTTTGTAAACTTTCATTTTAAATTTTTGTTTGATATTTAATTAAAACCAATTGCACTTCGCGGAGAACCCACTTATTTTTCTAAAGAAACCAACATCTTGAAAAAGAAGAAGTACGTACACAGAGAAAAAAGGGTCATCCATATTCATCAGAGTGAATGGAGAAATGGAACCAGGAAAAGACGCACTTTAATTTGATGGCAATAATGGGAAGATATTGTCGCCCACATAAATCTCAACAACGGCTTCCACTCCGTCCATTGCTGACCCCATGACGTATGATGAGGCTGCACACTACATTTCAATAAGTAATTATCACCTCAAGGACACGTTTTTTTTTTTCAAAATTCAGGGGTGGAGTGGAAACAAGAGAAGAGCATGCATGAAAAGAGTGATGAAATTAGATGAGATGAAAGAAGTATGCAAGGACAGAGTCAAGTGGAGGCACTTGTGTGGAGGTACTGGCCACCCCTAAAGGAAAGGCGGCAGGATACAAGACAAGACAAGACAAGGGGTCAGAAAACGTATGTTAATTAGTTTAAGAGGTAATGTGAACAGTTTTTGAGATAATATAAAAAACTTAAACTAATCTATTTAATTCTTGAAAACATTTTTTTCGTACTATCTCGAAAACTGTTTAATTCATATACGTTTTCTAGACATTGTATTATCCTATAATGAATTATGTCAGCAAAGAGTCTTTCACTACAAACTCATTTCAATTCAATTCTCCACCATTTCGTATATAGAAAATGTATGGAAGATACAGAAGCATCCCTAGTGAGTGATTTAGTTCACACATATTTTTATATTCAGGCGATGATATTGAATTATCGTTATTACCTACGATTTTTCATGCTAGGGATACTGTTTGCCTATACAGCTTTTTACTTTAGGTCCTAGAACGATTTCTTTTTCAAATAAGACCGCATCCAACACACTAAATATCATTATTTTTATTACTATTTTAACAAAAATGAGATACAAAATACCTTACTTGTCTTGTCTTGTATCCTGCCGCCATTCCTCTAGGGGTGGCCAGTACCTCCACATAAGTGCCTCCACTTGACTCTGTCCCTGCATACTTCTTTCATCTCATCTAATTTCATCACTCTTTTCATGCATGCTCTTCTCTTGTTTCCACTCTGTAAATTCCATTCATTCGCAATCTCACTTATCTGATCAATCCATTCTTTTCTAGGTCTTCCCCTTCCACGCTTACCTATTACATTCCCTTTAAACACTCTTTTTGTCAGTCGGTCTTCATTCATCCTTTCAATATGTCCAAACCATCGCATCACACTTCTTTGAACTTTCACTTTCACGCTTTCTTTTACTCCGCATTCATTCAGAACCCATTCGTTTCTCACTCTATCTTTCAGTGTTTTTCCTGTCATACTTCTTAAATGAGCCATTTCTACGGTGCATACCTTATTTACTTCTCTTTCATTCACCGTCCATGACTCGCTTCCATACATCAGGGTCGGCAACAATATACAATTGTGTACCGCCATTTTCATTTTCTTTGGTATCCTTTTATTCTTCGCTATTCTACCAAACGCTCCTATCACGCATCTTCCTTTGCTGGCACGCTTCTCTAATTCCTTCGTCATCTTACCATTCGCCTCAAACTTGCTTCCTAAATAGTCAAACTCATTCACTACTTCAACTTTTTTTCCATTCAAATTAACTGTAAGTTCCTCACATACTTCATTCCTGTCAAAAACTAATATTTTTGTCTTATTCGCATTCACTTTCAAGCTATTTTTACAAAATGCATCATTCAGTTTGGTTAACATCGCTTGGAGTTCCTCCGCCGAGTCAGCTAAAACTATAGCATCATCAGCATAAAGAAGTACTCCAACTCTTGTTTCACCCACTTTCACTCCGCTCTCTGATATTCCAGCTTCTTTTATGCAACTGTCCATGATTATATTAAACAACCATGGACTCATCACGCAGCCTTGCCTCACTCCCTTATATACATCAAACCAGTCACTATATCTCCCATCCACTCTTACACATGCCGAACTATTTTCATAGATGGCACGTATCACATTCAGAAGGTTGTCATTCACACCGTACTTCCTGAGAACATTCCACAACATACATCTGTCCACCGAGTCAAAGGCCCTCTCGAGATCCACGAAGGCTGCGTAGACCACCCTCCCCACAGCCAGATGTTTTTCAACAATCTGTCTGAGAGTAAAGATTTGGTCCACACAACCTCGTCCTGGCATAAAACCAGATTGAATATCAGAGACCCTGTGATCGGTGGCCATTCTCACTTTTTTTATGACAATTTTGCATAAGACTTTCCCAGGTATACTAAGGAGACTAATGGGCCTAAAGTTACGGCAGTCTTTCTTGTCCCCTTTACCCTTGTAAATAGGGACAATGACCGCCTTTCTCCAGTCCATCGGTACTACCCTGTCTTTCACATCTTGCATAATTCAAACATCCACTCTACCACACATTCTCCTCCTGCCTTTAACATCTCGACATTCAATCCATCCATACTTGCAGCCTTTCCATTCTTCAGCTCTTTTATGCTTGCTTTTATTTCCTCTTTCAAAATATCCTCATTACTTTCATTTGTAGGGTCACATTCATATAAATTTCTTTCGCCCTGTCCTAATATTTCTTCAAAGTATTCTTTCCATCTGTTACATACATCGTCTTCATCCCACAGCAAGACTCCCTGCGCATTCTTTATGCCCCACACTTATGTTGTTGCTCCCACACTTTCGTTATTATTCCGAACCCAACTCCAGAACATTTTTTTGTTGGTGTGGAAGTCCTGCTGTGCCCTTTCATTATTTTTCTTCTCTAATTCCATCTTACTTTCATACACAAGCTTTTTAGTATTCATTTTTGCCCTTATATACATCATTTCCAAATTCAAATTACCTTTATCTTTCAACCATTTCTTATATGCTTCCTTCTTTTGCTCTACTGCTTCTTTCACTCCATCGTTCCACCAGGCATCACCTTTTTTCTTACCAACATTTGTTTCTCCGCATGTCATTCTAGCAGATTCGGTCAGTTTTTTCTTCATCATTTGCCACACTTTTTCCACACATCCTTCATCTTTCATTTTTTGTAGTTCATCCATATTTAATCTTTTGGCAATCTCACTTTGATATTCATCTTGCACCTTGTCATCTTTCAAATTTTCCACTTTTATTCTTTTCATTCTTAACAATAATTTTTTCTTTCCTTTTTTACAATCCCCTACCATTATTCTCGCGCATAACAAATAGTGGTCTGTGCTGAGTTCAGCTCCACGGTACACTCTTGCATCTCTCACACATCCTCTCATTCTTTCATCCACGCATATATAATCAATAATTGTTCGATTGCCTGCCCTATTTTGCCATGTATAGAGATGCAAGTCTTGGTGTTTAAACCAGGTGTTTGTTGCAAAAAGTCTGTGTTCTATACATGTGTTGACAAGCTTTCGTCCATTATTATTGATCATTCCTTACCTTACAATAATGCAAATTGGACTAAAAAAGGATAATAAACTATGTATTTTATCTCAATTTGCCAGGCATATTATATAGCTGAGCAAAGTCATAAAAATACCAACTACAGTGTATAAAAATTGTATGAAGGTCGCATGCCTCTGCTGGGTAGACGACCTAATAATTACGGCAAACTTAAAAATGAGACAGGTATGCATGCAGGTATAGGTACACTTCACGTTTCAACTCAACCAAAGGTCTTACAAATAACAATGTATTGGAAATTAAAACAGTAGTCCGGTCAATAGTTCAGTTGGTAGAATGCTTACATTCCATGCCGAGCTCTCGGCTTCGAATCCTACCGAGGGTGTCAGAAATAATTTCTCGTTTCGGTGTTTAATTCAAAACCAAAATAGATACCAGCAAGGTTTACTCAGCTTTCACGAGAAATGAGTACCAGCCTCGTCGGGGGCTGCGAAAGACCCACTTCAACTGAAGTGGTTAGCGTTAGGCCGACCCATTTACCTGTAAAAATAAAAAGGTTCCACTAGCCACATGCGGCCCCTTCGGAGAAAACGCGACAAAAAGCTACATTATATGTGCAGCGTAGTAGCGTTTGTTTTGGTTATCCGCAGTGAGCGTTTGAGTATCCATACATTTTTGTCGTTGTTAAACACTGCGGTTGAGTTTAAACGTTGAGTCGTATACTTGAGGAAGAGACTGACGTCGGTAGTGACAGAAATTGAAACAACGCGACGGTTGTAAAAAAAATAAAGTTTCTAAAAGTAGGTAAAGATGGATGATGGTTGAAAAAGTTTTGTTACTAAGGAGGAAACTGTGATGAGAATAGACCGTTAAGATTTTTTTTGACACGATGGAATGATGACGGATGTGATCCCTACACAGTTCGTTGTACGACAGTCGAATAGCGTATCGTAATGTGTGAGGCTGGGTATTATGTATTTTCAGTCAGCGCTTGCTCGGCCATCTCCGCTCATTGAGAATCCATCGATCAGTGGAGACGCGTGACGTTTGTCAAAATAAATAACAAAAGACGACGCCGAGGAGCACTTCGTGCAGAAAACAATGATGGCAGATACAGAAGGAGAAAAATGTAAGAAGAAGAAATATATTGAAGCTTACTTTGGGATATTCTATCGAAATGGTTTTTTTCCTAATCACTGTTCTTCTATAGTCAATATAGCAAATATATATTGACATTTAATTAAGGCTCATATTTCATTAAGGTGGATATAGGATCGCGCGTCCACATGCTGCATGTGTACATACAAAATAAAATAAACCTCAAATTAACATAATTTTTGCAACGCCTGCCGCCTTTCCTTGAAAACGGAGTGGCATTGGAAAATATTATAGCATGGGGAGTCAGCCTCATACCAACCCATAAGTCTATGTTCTTATTTATTGTAAATTGAATATTTGTTTTGGGGTTTACACTCAGTCCTGTTTGGACAAATAACAAGTAGGTAATAACAAGTCTTCGTAAAGTAAATTAACAAATTTCTCCATTACATCTACGTTCACGAATATATGAATTTAAAATTATTGTAATGGAAGGAAAACCTTCAGAAGCTCATAGTTTATTGAACTGTAGTTATTTTTACGGTAGACTTGTAGAAGATTCGTGCCATTGACACAAAAAATGACGTCACGAGGATGGTCTTTGCGATGCGGTATCTTCACTACACGCAAGCGAGGAGATTTAATTGTTTGTTGACAGCACTAGTACATTATTCAATTGTACGTGTAATTATGCTAATTGCCTTTTCAAAATAGACGGAAATAATAGCAAGCACATTAGGGACAACAAAAATACTGCATGAACGATTAAGTCATTAAAAATGGCCAAGTTATAAGTTTTGAATAAGTGAATAAAGCTAATTGGAAAACCTTAACACAAGTATGCGTGGAACAGAGAGCATTGCGAAGAGATGTATTTACTGCTCTAATATTGTATGAAGTGAGATGTTAAAACTATAACCAACAATCTGCATAGATTTCTCACCAAAAATATTGAATTCGTGACACTTCGAAGTAGCTTTTAAATTACAACAAAAATTACTGCCATTGAAATATGCGTGTATGAAATAATACAGGCGTGGATTAAAAAGGGGAAAGTAAATAATTCTGTCATTACGTTAGTTGGACATAATGAAGCGGGCGGTGGTGAAGAAATGAGAATAAAGGCAGACGGTGTAGGAATGGCCGACACGACCGGAACTTCAACAAATAGCCCGGCATTACCTTAATGGGTGATCATCTTCGATAAGGTCAGAAATGTGTTCTTTAATACGCGGCGACCTTCAAATGAATTGAGGTTAAGAAACGGCTTACTTTTAGAGTGTTTCACGACAAAATGCCCACCGACACAATGCCCATGCGACATGATGTCCTTTTTGAGAACTGAACTTTGATGGGGCACAATCAATTTGATTCCAAAAATAAAATGTAGCTACATTCTCGAAGTAGGTAGGTAATGTACGTGTTGTTTTGACATGCTGCGTTATTTGAAATCAGTTGCACATTATGTAAGCATTGCGAATGCAGACGAGAGCATTCGAGCTCTAGGAAGCACGAGACGCGACACGAATGTTGACATGGTAATACGAGTAATAGTTCTGTGCCTATTGTGATGTCATGTATACCACATGCGTATCTTAAAATAACTATTATGAATTGTCAATGTTTGGTTGAATTTTTGATGACAATGGCATTGGTGGACTTATTGTTCGTCAAAGAAATAAAAGGAACACAACTTTCGAACAGTTCCGTGTGAGGACGACTACATTTTGATTGTATATTTATGTCCTTCAATAGTATGATGCCACAGTGTAGCGTCCTCATGGCTAAGGATCTTCCAAGTTCACGATAGTTTAGCTCTGCGCATTTTTTCTCACTGCCTTTATTGAAAATATAAGTTCGTTCCATCAATTTTAAACACGGTTTTGGGTTTGTGGACAACATGGATACCCTCGAATATAACAGGATGTGTGTGTGGGTTTTAAAAAAAATATTTGTCAAGAATAATGCAATTATATCTACCAACCTTTTTATCCTGACCAGAAACAGGTAATATAAATTAATAATTTTTTATTCTAATAATTCGAACTTGCGTTTGTTTCAATAACACAAATTCGAGTGCCAACGTCTTACCTGCTCGACCGTAGCAGCGACGTGTTTTACAAAAAAAAGTATGGATATTCAAGCGCTCACCTGTGGATACTGTTTTAATTTCCAATTTCCACCCATTTCATCGACAGTAAGAACAATAACACGATGGAAGTTGGCGTCCTAGTACTCCAAATTTTGAGGTTCAACAATGCTGAATAAGCTGTTGACGCGAAATTATGCAGTCAACAATAACGAAATGAACAACAAATCAGCTGTAGATTAACAAAATGGCAGTCACTTACAAAGGGGCCATTACTTGGTCGAGACTAGAGATCAAAATGCTTGAAGTACCCGCTTGTGCGGCTGGGTTTGTGTACAGCTTGGTGTACTCTGTGCCAACGAAGACGAGAGTGAATGAAGCGAGCAGAGCCGCAGTCAGCTGTTCTCGCATTGTTGCCGCAATTATATCGGGTTACTTTGTCTAGGTCTGGCTGAAAGGAAACGCGAGCTCGGAGTTCAGTGTTCCTAATTACGGAAGAAGCCCACACAGAGGCGAATCCAAATTTTGGTGGCCGTGTACGTAACATGTAATGCCATCATAACAAACTGGACAACGAGATCCAGTGCTTTTTTTTTGGATGAATCATTGTGGAACAAAGGTTGTTTATTGACCTTTTTGAATGAAGTGTCTGGTCAAAAATTTGTTTTGCCATGGCCCACCAACTGATTTGAGGTGGTGGGGTAATTTTTGTTGAGAGTGAAAGTTAGTTTATTGTACCATTACATCGTAAATGTTGTTTAATCGTTTGCAGGCTCCTTGTTTAAGATTTTGTGGCTGCAGTACATTGATAAGATAATATATTGTAAGACGTGGATCGCGCGAAAAGGAGCCTTTGTTTTATAAATACAATACACTTATAGAAAACCTAAGATCTAAGCAAAACAGGTGCAGTTACCGGATAGACAATGACTTCACTTCCATCCTTTCTCCAAATCCAAATTTTCACATCCTTTTTCCAAAGCTCTTCATCCTATGCGGCCTCGATGCCATAATAATACACTCTCTCTTTCAGGATATACTTATTGACATTAATGTTACAGAATGAGACGAAAGCCACAATAAAGTGTGTTGCTTGATTAGCAAGCGGCGTTACGTGCAGTTGATAGGTTAATGGTTATGTCCATTGAAATATTCAGCGGGTGTGTTTACTGATTTGCATTCCCTCGCAGTACACGGTGAGTGGAGCGTACTTGGGCTAATGCAAGCTAACGCCGTTCTGCACCGTGTTCCCACACTCTCCGCGGCAAACATTACGATATTTTCTAGAAGTACTCAATGATATTTTGTAATCTAATTGAGAAAGCTTTGCCGTGTTGGAGTTGCTGTGATCTTATCGCTTTCTAGATATCATAATTCTTATAAACACTGTCGTGTGGTCGACTAGGTAGTTGATCTTATATTTTCGTACGTCGCACAAACTGTTGTGAAGGAATTGTTAGGTTCAGATTAGGTTTAGTTAGGTTGTGAAGGAGTCAAAGAATTGACAACATGGATACAAAATTCTCATCCACTCTCGCCTCGCCTGTCTAAAGGAATAAAAAGAATGGAGAAATATTACAAAGATACGAAATAGTGAAGAATATTATGGGTGCACCTTGTCGGATTTATCTTTTATACACCCACATTTGAATTTCACATTGGGTTATTTAGATTGAAATGATAATTAGTTTACATTTAAGATTTAAATCCAATACGCGCATGTGCACTTACAAAATAAAAACCGTGAAATTTTCTCAACCTTTCCTAAACAGGGGTGACATTAGTAAAGTAAACCATTTTATTGAAACAACTAGGTTGCCTGTCCATTATGCCAAAATGGCAGGGCATGAAGAATAGACCTCAAATATATCAATAAAACATAGATTGTAGAGATAATATATTATGTAGCCGGTCTATCTGGCTTTATTATTCTAGCAAGTCAAAAACAGTTGTCAGCTATGCGGGCTGTGACAGCTCGCTCACGGTCCGGGCAAATTAATAATGCAAAATGATTATTTCAAGTGAATCCGTGCATTTGCAAATACTGGGGGGCGACACCAGACATGACCCATAGCGCAGACCAGACAAATACTGGATACGCCAGCTAGCTAACGACCAGAGATGGGGAGAGATTAATTATTCAGATGACGGCTTTGCTTATAGACCAGAGGACTACATAAGTTATACTACAATTTATTAAGCAACAATATGAAGTACTGTTTTAGGTATGTTTATTTTCGTCATTAATTGCTCGTTCATTGATCCGGAGGCGTGTCTGAGATAATAATGTTTGAAGAAGATAAATAGAAAAATATAACAGTTCAAAAATTATCGCATTATCCAATTATTATATTGATAACGAAGTTACAGTGCGTGAATTGATTCCGTAAAGGAAGACGACATTCGATTCTTGATTATTCGTTATCACAAGAAATTTTCATGGCGATTCAAAATTTATTGGAAGCTGCTCTAAACGCGGAAATTTAGTGGTGCTATGAGTATGTAAATGGACTCTAAATAAATTCCATAGACAGAAAGATTGTGCTAAGGAAATTGCATATAAATATTTTGTTATTTGTCGCTAATGATCACAGCCACATAGAGGTGTGACTGGTACGCCGAGGAAAAAAACTATATACAAATTTGTTCTGAGTCCATTGTTCAAGTCAAAAGAGGCACCTTTATCCTGAACTGCGGCTTCACATCTAGCTTGTGTGCATAGAGAAAGAGTGTCAAATGTGAACACATTTGTGCTATTTAGATTAGAGATCCATTAAAGTCTATTCTCTTGCACAAATTGGTTCTGGAATGAAGATTCACTAAAAGCGCCCTTGCAGTGACAGAAGTTACGCAACGTGGCTCCACAAAGCATCATCTTCTGTTTTAGGAAGAGAACGTCCAAATTACTTAGTATTGCCTGCACCACACCTTTGCACAGAAACATTACTAGAAAAGAGTTTTAGGCTTACACGGCCGGCTGATGATGCTGGAGTGATGTTTTCCGGGATCTGTTGCCGTGGTCTGTTCAGACGGAAAACATCACTCCAGCATTACTAGAAAAAATGACTTTCCGAAATATGACCTTCAAACAAAGAGATTCAGTGGCAATCTCATCAATTTGGAGACATATCAGCAGATTGGAGGCCAGAGCTCGAGTGTGCTGATATTGATATGGCCTTGCCAGAGCATTCGCGCGGCCTCGCTTTGCCTTGGGCGCATCTCACTTTCTCGACTTGCCTCACAGTACCCGAAGTCTAAAAACATTAAAAGCGTTGTACCAAAATGTATGTCAACTTAAACGATAACTGAGGCGCTGTATATATTTAAAAACATCGTTTGACAACGCAACGGCTGAGTTTGAATATATTTTTTCTAGTTGCGGTAATCATTAATATTGCAGAAGACATGCGATCTGCCGTCCAGACGCAACATTTCAAGACACAAAGCAAAGGCATGCGAAACGTCACTTAGCGAAGATGACTCGACATTTATATAGTTTCTTTGGTATAATGTTACAGGCGATTTTTTAAGAAGGAAATCGTCTGATGGGGAATTGAAAAAATACCATTGAAACATAAATAGGTACATAACGGTTAAAAATCCGACGCCTCTTCTGTACTTCGTAATACGCAATATTTTATCCATTTTCCACAAGCGACGAAAGGTCTTCGTAAGATATTCATTGCACTGTTACTGTTCACGTTGCACGCTTGCGCAATATATTATATACAAGGATAATTTATTTATAAGGTACACATAATTGAAGAGCGCCGTTTTTGTGTGTGTCACACCTCAAGGGCCCTCTCAAATCACGGATAAGATTTTTTGTAAAGATGCGTCTTTAGTGCTCCTTTAAAGACACCAACAGTTTGTGCCTTCCTCACATTAGGTGGTAGTCTGTTCCACTCCATTGGGCCCGCAAACCGGAAAGCACGTCATTATCAAGAGGATACTTTGAGTATCCTCTTGATAATGACGTGAATAAGTCGAAAGTACTTGAGGGAAATAAATACTCAATTTGTGAAAATAAACTCTGTGTTTTTTATAATTTTTTATAATTATTTATTAATATGATTAAATTTGGACATCCCGAATATGAGTCTTGCTGCAGAGTTCAGCACAGATTGTAGTCGGCTGAACTGTTTTTTCGGCTGACCTATATACAGCGTTGAGGAATAGTCAACCCGAGACATCACAAAAGCGTTAACCAGGGTCCTGACCGCCCCTGATGGTAAACATCTCCTGATTGCCTTTATCTGGCGAAGTTCAAAAAACGAGGAGGATACCGTGTTATTCAACTGCTCTCCCATTGTGAGGTTCCGATCCAGTGTGACTCCTAGAAGTCTCACTGAATCTGACGGCTGAATCAGCTGTCCCCCAATGGAGAGTGGTACGCGAGTTGTCAGGAGATGATCACGCCTGGACGTAGCCGCCCACATAATTTCCGTCTTACCCATGTTAAGGATTAGGCCATTGCTTGTCATCCATTCACCGATCTCCGCAATGCAAGCTGCCATTCTGTTACTGAGAGCTCCCGCCATGTGTGGTCGACACTGAGAGTAAATCTGCCAGTCATCTGCATATGCATGTCGCACGTTTAATAATACAGAGAAATAACTCGAAAATTGGGAAAATCGAGATTTTGTAATAAAACGCAAGAACAATGCGAGAAGAATAGGTAGAATGCGACAGCCGTTCAATTTGAACGAATATGACCGACATAAAACATCGTCCGCCTTTTTCATCCCATACAAGTTGTACTGGTTGTCTGAACTTCAAACGCGACTTCCCAACATTCATATTTTTTGAGTTATTGCTCTTTATTATTAAACGTGCGATGTGTAGTAAGGCTCCATTTCTCGACTATGCTCTCAATGTCGGCCGTGTATAAAATAAACAGGATCGGTCCCAACACAGACCCCTGCGGCACCCCGGAGATCAGCGAATAGGAAGGTGAGACACAGTCACAAGTACGCACTACCTGCTTGCGATCCGCCAAATAGGAGGTGAACCACGCCAGAGCCTTATCTCTCAAGCCGTACGCATCCTCCAACCTCTTTATCAAGATTAGAGGTGGCCGTTTAAACGAAAAGCAGTTTAAAATAGCTGCTTTTTATTTTAAGCAACTAAGCGCGCTTACAATTTAAACGAAAAGTCGTTTTGAAAAAAAAGCGTATAAAAAGTTGCTTCTGCTAATTTTGATTTAATTAAAATTTAATTCATTTAGTAGTTTCAGTTTTTCCATATTTACTCAAAAACTATTGACATTATTGAAATTTTTTGAGTATTAAACCTAAACAATGTATAGTTCTGTAAGTTAAAAGCAAAAAAAAAAATCCAAAATACAGCACACACGAAAAAAAAGCTAAAAATGTAAAAAAAACGCGTTTTTTGAAATATTTTTTTGTGGTGGCAATTCTTAAGTTATATATTTTGTTTAAGGGTGCGCTCCACGCATATTCAAGATTTTTTTTTTAAAGTATGTTTTCATTTATTTTTTTAGAGCATCATTAAGACATAAATTAATATTTCAAAAAATTACGTAAGATTAATCAACATTTAAACTATATATCATATTTTTTTCAAAAGTCAAATAAATTATTTACGTATATAAATCAAAGCTTAATCTGGACTTGTTTTTGCTAGTTGCGGAAAGAGCTTTGCTAAAAAGCATATCCTCCAAAAACAAAAAAAAAATCTTAATTTTTTCTATGATAGAATAATTTTAAAAGAGTTTGTTGAAGGCATGATCAGATTACTTTTTTGAAATTTGATATTGTTTTCATTATTTTACCTTTTGAATATTGCAAAATTTCTTTTTTTTTTGTATTTTTCGTACACGTTTTTTTCCGACATTCAATGTTTAAAAAAAAAAATGAAAAAAATCCCATGTAGATAAAGTCTTTTTTAAACCTATAACAACAAAACAAATAGTCAAAATATTTTTTTTCATGGATTTTTTCCTTATTTCGCAAACCTTTAAAATTCTGTTCAAAATGAATCAGTCTCCCTTTGTTCTTCAAGGGGCTCGGACGTGGGATCTGTGCCGCTTGCTTGTCCAACCTCTCTACCGCACGGTACTTCTCCCTCACACACGCAGAGCATATGGGTTAAAGACAACGTGTATTACAAAAACTATCTCCTCGTCTGCTGCGATACGAGCGTAAAAAAATACGAATAAATATTGAAAATAACACATTAAAACTTTGAAGTCGGAAAGTTTTCTTTCTTTTATTAGTATTGTTTGTAACAAAACGGTTCAAAACGCACATCTAAATCTAAGTTGCAAATATATGTATCATTTCAGATTCATATTAAATGCATTCCCACAAGCAGACACGCATAATTTTACGCTCACACATGCCGCATATGGACCTACAGTATAAAAAACCCAATCTCAAATGAACATAAGCCCTGCAATTCTTGCCGACCTTCCCTGAAACAGGGGTGACTAATTGGAAAAGTAAACCATTTTTTACAGTATGGGTGGTCAGCCTCATACCAAATAATAATAATAATATTAAGATGATTTATTTGGTGAGCGCTGTTTTTGTGTGTATCACACCTGAAGAGCCCTCTGCGAGCTTGGTCGTCGCTGTAGAAAGCGCCAATTCTCAAGCAAGACCCAGTTGTAAGGTTGGATGGACCTTTCAGCGACCGGTCTTTGGTAAAGGTTTATGAATTTTTCGACTCAGCGAAGAGCACATTCGAAAGCACACTGGTATATTTTTTGTGCTCCGCCGGGATTCGAATCCACAACCTTCCATTAACGAGTCCGGATGGTTGCCACTGGACTACGGACCGGGGCAAGATGCCAACGACACGCGGTGTACCTGAGCGGTAACCCATCCAAGTACTATCCGCGCCCAATGTTGCTTAACTTCGGTGATCTATGGGAACCGGTGCTTTCAACATGGTAACGTCGTTGACCTATAAGTCAAGGAATTTATTTTTTACACATAGGTCTAATAAATTTACAGTATGGGTTACTTGATTAGTACGTTTATTAATTTATTTAATAAAAAATATTAAAACTGAATAAAAAGTTGATATGCGAAAAAAAGTGTTTTTTTTTTGCTCCTGGCGAGAAATTGAATTTTATTTATTGGTAAAATTGACCGGTCCGTAGTTCAAATGGTAACGCTTCGGACTCGTAACTCGAAGGTTGTGGGCTCAAATCCCGGCGAAGCACAAAAAATATACCATTTATATTTTCAAATTTGCTTTCGCTGGGTTGAAAAAATTCATAAACCTTTACCAAAGACCGGTCATCAAAAGGTCCATCCAACCTTACAACAACTGGGTCTTGCTTAAGAATTGGCGATTTCTATAGCGACGACCAAGCTCGCAGAGGGCTCTTGAGGTGTGATTCACACAAAAACAGCGCTCACCAAATAAATCAGCCTATTTTTTTTAAGCCTACAGCTCCACAGTAATAGGGGCTTTCTTGAGAATAGGTGCATTCCATAGCGACGGTAAAGTTCGGCTCTTGAGGAGTGTTTCGCATCACCTTAGAATAAACACAACTAAGCTGCACATATGGTGTAACTTCTTGCCTGCGTAAACCCCGAAAGGGTCGCATGTGGCGATTCGGGACCTATTTATTTTTACAGGTAAGGAGGCCGGCCTCACACCAACCAGTTTCAGTTGAAGTAGGGGTTTTCCAACCTCCGGCTGGTGGTCATTTCTTGTGAAGGCTGAGTAAACCTTGCGATCGAACCCTTGCTCTCGGCATGGAATGCAAGCATTTTACCAATTGAGTGATTCCTTGATTTATAGGTTGGTATGAGGCTGACCACCCATACTGTGAAAAATGGTTCACTTTGCCAATGTGTCAGGGAAGGTCGACAAAAGTTGTGGGGCTTATGTTCATTTGAGGTTTGGATTTTATTTGTAAGTACACATTCAGCATTTGTAAGCGCGAACTTCACGTGTTGGTTTGTGGGCATACATCTGAGAGCTTTAAATGATTATATATCTTTGCAACTTAGATTATAGATTATAGAGCTATCGACCTTTTTACGAGCTTGGTCGTCGTCGCTACAAAGTGCCAATTCTCAAGTAAGACCCAGTTGCTGTAAGGCGGGATGGAGCTTTTGTTACCGGTCATGAGTAAAGGTTTATAAATTTTTCAACCCAGCGAAGAGCAAATATGAAAATAATAAATAATAATTGTTAATAAAGTAGCCATTTATTTGATGTCTATACATCTGTAATCAAAATTGCAAAGATATTTTAACATTTAAAGCTCATATCAAATGCATGCCCACAAACAAACACGTGTAGTTTGCGCTTCAATGCTGACTGTGTACCAACAAAAAAATACAAACCTCAAATGAACATACATATTACAACACAACATAAATGCAACAAAATATAAATGGCATACTTGTTGTGCTCCGCCGGGATTCGAACCCACAAATTCCATTCAGAGTCCGAAATGTCACCACTGAACTACGGACCGGTCATCACCAGAATAATTTCTATTATAAGGATTATGAAAAAAAAGACATTTTTTTGTGCAAAATATTTTACTATACTTTATTATAATATTTTTCTGTTTGGTCGTCATTGTAATATTATGTCTTTCAATGGAAATAAGATAATATGTTAAACAATGGTTCTTTGTTCAAATTTTACCTACCCCCATAAAAAGGATTCTCGATTTTTGAAAGACATTTTTCTATGACTTATGCTTACCAAGTGATCTTATCTAAACTGCAAGGATATGTTACATTGGGGATTCACATTATATGCATTCTCACAAGCAGACACGTACAAGTTCGCGCTTAAACATGCCGCATGTGTACCTACAATATAAAAACCCGTATTTCAAATGAACATAAGCCCTGTAACTCTTGTCGTCCTTCCCTGAAACAGGGGTGACATTGGCAAAGTGAACAATTTTTACAGCATGGGTGGTCAGCCGCATACCAACCTATAAGTTAAGGAATATACACGACAAATTACATTTTTTAAATCAATTGTTAAAATTTGGCCAAACGCTATATTTTTTGTGCTCCGCTGGCATTCGAACCCGCAACCTTTCATTCAGAGTCCGAAGTGTTATCATTGGACTACGGACCGGTTTGTTTTAAATAATATAAATTATATTCCTTTGCACTCCGTGGGGATTCGAACCCACGACCCTTCATGTCAATTTATTTATTTTTAGATTGCCGCCTTTGATTCTATACGACTCATCTATAATAGACTTCAGGTAGAGTCTTTTGAATTACCAACAAAGAAATTAACAATACATTAGTCCGACAAGTTAAGCTGATTCCTAGAAAACCCTGTCTACCTTAGGACTCATTTTGTTGACATAATGACTTGTGTTTATAGTTACTTGCAGATTGTTTTTTTTTTGTTTTCTGGTTTTTATTTGGTTGGCACTGTGTGACTGTATAGTGTATAGTCACAGATTTCATTTTTTAAAAAAGAAAAATATATTTTTTTCCGGTCGATAGCTCAGTTGGTAGAGTGCTCGCATACTACCCCGTGAGCTCGGGTTCGAATCCCACCGAGGAGGGTGTCAGAAATGATTTCCTATTTCGGTGTTTATTTCAAACCCCAAAATAAAAATACCGGCAAGGTTTACTCAGCCTTCACAAGAAATGAGTATCAGCCCCCTCGGGAGCTGAGAAACCCCTACTTCAACTGAAGTGGTTGGCGTAAGGCCGGCCCCCTTACCTGTAAAAATAAATAGGTTCAACTCGCCACATGCGACCCCTTCGGGGATAACGCGGCAAGAAGTCACACTATATATGTAGCTTAGTTGCGTTTTAATCCAATCTAATCTATATCAATAGGTACAAAATATTTTATTATGTATTTATCTACTTTTAATTAGTTACTCTATTCAAATGTCACTATGAAATATGTAATATAATGTCGGTGCTATAGCCGGGGGGATCGAGTCAGGTTATTTGGAACCGGATAACGCTGGTTCGAATCCCGCGCCGATAACTTCGACCCTGGTTCAACAGATGCCGTTGCATGCACACAAGCTTCTGTTTTCGCATGAAGACAACTGGCCAGGTAAAATAGGTTGGTGGATTGCATTCCTTTCCACAAATCTATTTAAAAAAAAAAAAAAAAAATACTACAGTAGCCATTTATAAAAGTTCAAAATATCTCAAATTCATAAACCTACCTGCTTACATTTTCGGGATAAAAATAAGTACAAAGTGGAAATTATGGGAAGAAGCAATGGATATAAATGAACTGAGATCAGTATGTAAGGATAGAAAAAAGTAGAGGAGACTTTTCTAGAGGCTCAGGCCACACTTAATGTAAAGACGAAAGCGTTATAATTTTTTTTTTTTTTTTTAAGAAATCCTGTCCTATAGTCCGGTCGATAGCTCAGGTGGTAGAGTGCTTGCATTCCATGCCGAAAGCTCGGGTTCGAATCCCACCGTGGGTGTCAGAAATGATTTCCCGTTTTGGTGTTTATTTCAAACCCCAAAATAAAATACCGGCAAGGTTTACTCAGCCTTCACAAAAAATGAGTACCAGCACTCTCGGGAGTTGGGAAACCCCACTTCAACTAAAAGATGTTGGTGTAAGGCCGGTCCCCTTACCTGTATAAATAAATAGGTCCCGAATGGCCACATGTGACCCCTTCGGGGATAACACAGGCAAGAAGTTACACTATATGTGTAGCTTAGTTGCGTTTTTTTTTTTGCGTGATGGGAGATCCACAAAAGTCGTATGTAAAAAAAAATCTTCAAACGGCAATAGCAAGTCGAGCATATTTTGTGGGGCTAAATCCATACGGTCTGAGGCGAAAGGGGATGGGGGGAAACGGGTCGCAACTTTGACAGCTTTCGGCGCGGTGCAACATGAGAGCGCCCCCTTAAGCTTTATAATTAAGAAAAAAAAATTAACAAACATGCTTGATTTTTTTCATTACTGAAGCAATTTTCGTTTAAAACGAAACGAAAACTTTGCTGCGTTTAAAACGAAACGAAAACGAAAGTTGCTTCTGCTTTTTTTAAACGCTTTTTCAAACGCTAATGGCGTGTTATAAAGCTAAATCTGCCGTTTTTGTTTCTTACACTTTATGGTCTTAGCAAAATAGTTACAGTAATGAAAAAAATCAAGCATGTTTATTAATTTTTTTTTCTTAATTATAAAGCTTAAACAAAATATATAACTTAAGAATTGCCACCACAAAAAAATATTTCAAAAAACGCGTTTTTTTTACATTTTTAGCTTTTTTTTCGTGTGCTGTATTTTGGATTTTTTTTTGCTTTTAACTTACAGAACTATACATTGTTTAGGTTTAATACTCAAAAAATTTTCAATAATGTCAATAGTTTTTGCGTAAATAAGGAAAAACTGAAACTACTAAATGAATTAAATTTTATATTTACAATAAACCCAAAAAACGAAAAAACGCTTTTTAAGCTGCTTTTTTTAAAAAGCGTAAGCGTTTTTTTTACTAAGCCGTTTTTTCCATCTCTAATCAAGATATCATGACATACGGTGTCAAAAGCCGCACTCATGTCCAGAAGAGCTAGGAGCGCAAGATTCCCGCAATCCACTGCCGATATCAGATCTGAGACTACGGTCAACAAACCAGTTTTAGTTGAATGATATTTCCAAATGAAATTAAATGAATGAAATTAAAATCTGCAGTGGCTAGAGCCACTGCAGATTTTAATTCCAATCATCTTTGTCCTTGCATACCTTTTTCAATTCATTCATATCCATACATTTCCTTCCACCACACGACATACTAAACACCATGACGAATTATAATTATCCTCCAAGTCAGAGGTGTATCCATGATACAATTAATTGTGTAAAATAAAGGAACAAACAATTCTTGCATTTATAGTATAAATGCCATTTCAGCCATTGGCCTGTCAGTTAGTGCAAATTATCGGTATTGCAAATGTGCGGTGAACCATATTGGCCGAGTTGCGAAACTGAATTCGCACTCGGTGGAGATATTGAGGCAGGTTCTGTGCGTGGTACCTAGAGGGTGGGAAGTAATGTCGTTACAGTAACGTGGACTACACTGTTAGGCGCTTTTCACACTGGACGCATTTAGTCAATGGATAACCGGGCGAACTGTGTGAAAGCTTTCATTTACATCCCCATACAGTCTGAACCGGAGATCCATAGACAAACCGAATGCGTCTAGTCTGTAAGGGGCCGTTATGTTGGAAGGTAAATTATTGAAAAACACCTCGAAGTATGTACCTTTTGTCGATGTGAAACTTCACATGAATAGAATTACTTTCTCCGCCTTTAGTGTCGACACTCAATAATTACATATTGCCGTTATGTATCATAATTTTTTCATTTTTCTTTAAAAAATCAGCGCCCATAATAATTGCACCGGGTGCGCAGGATTTGCGCGCAGACAAGACATTGCAGTAATGCAACAATGCAAAAAAACTGCAAACGAATATATCTTTTACCTGGAAAAAAGGTCGACACTCATATTACTGTTCTCATTCTAACTAATATTTGCGTTGAGGTAGATTGAAGCAGATATACTATCTACTTGCGTCTAGTTTAGACTCCACTAAGGCTCGGTATTTTCAACGTTAGCACTGCTAATAATAACTACCTACACGATTGACATAGGTGCGACCTTTTCATTCAGAATAAAGTCGCTATGCTAACGTTGAAAATACTGGGTCTAAATGATAACTCAATGCACAATTCTAGGCTGCATGACAGGCGACATGTACGCACACGGAATAATTAATCAGCTCATCACGTACAGCGTGCAATTGGTAAATGTAATCATATGATGCAATAAGTGCAGCGCGCCAGTATCAAACTCAACTACAGCGTTTTACCAAAATGTGTCTAGCAATGCAAACGCTCGGTAAACGTGCTGTTTTAGTTCCCAAACATTTGTTTATGTGAAAGTTTAAACTTAACGCTTTGCACTTGAGGTACAGAGGCGCAGTTATTATAACAATAACAATATGATGGTAAACAAATCAAGTATAGGTATAGGAAGAAGTTGCACGTCAACAGCTGATATGAGAAGCCGGTAGGAGTTGCGAGAGATTGCAGACGCTGCGAGCGGGGACAATCGCAAGTAGTACAACAATTCTGTGTGCGAACACTTAGTAAGAGTAGGTGCACTAAAATAATAACAGTGATAAACAAAGTGAATCTTGGATTTTAATAAATTACACTTTTCGGATGTTTATGAGTCTTGACGAATCGCTGTCACGAGAAATTATGAATTACTTTACTCGACATTTTGCTGGCGCCGTAGTCAATGTCATAAGGAGACACCTTGTATGCACGACGGTTAGGGATAAACTGATTCTCATACATCGCCACCTTAAGGGTAGAACTGAATAAGTGCTGATTCGCTGATTTGAGAAATCGTGGATAAAACATTTTGTGGGGGGGAAACTTTTTACAGAAAGTGAACTAATTATTGTGAGGAAGTGTTCATGACAAACTTCTAAACTACAGGATTTTCACACTTTTTTTAGTGTTTTCTCTCGTGGAATGCGTGAAAAATGTGCCATTTATCTGTGAAACCAATATTAGCTTAATTTATGACTTATTCAGTTTAACCTTGAATGTATCGATATATTTCATAATTTTTCAATTTTCTTACATTCCCTCATCGTAGGTTCTGATTACGATTGCAGTTATAACAATTACAATGATACTTTCTTAAACGGATACGGATATCCATAACATTCCTGGTTTAAAGTAACTGACCAAGTGAGAGCGTGTAGTATGGGTACGGTAGCATAATATTATTAGGCCTCTATAGCGCCAGTTAATGATATTATTTCCTGCATTAGAGCAATGTATACGTAATTACAGATACTATACATAGACTGTCTCCACATTGAGCGACACACCAAGGACGCGAGCCGCAGTGGAAAAATTGCGCGCAAAAAGCAAAGCCCGCCGGCGCGCGTCAGGCGGCACAACTGTCAAAGTGACAGCTCGTGACGTCACAGCGCCGCGTGACTGGCCGCGTCAAAAACAACGCCCGCCGTCAGATAGCAACAGACCGGGGGCCAACGCAAACATGTAATGGAACTCAGGGTATTGCATAAATTAGACTGAGCATACTTGAACAAGAAATCTACGATAATCGATTATCTTGCATTCACTTATATGCCTTGAATCATTATTGTTTATTTTCTTACGTCTGAAGCATACTTTCTTACTTTAATCAAAATAAAGTTATGTTTTATATCGTTAGCCTCCTTATTCATCGAGTTGGTTTGTTCTTTAACCCAATTTTAAGTCGATTTCATCATAAAAGAGTGGGTTTAACTAAGATTTTGGCTTCAAACAATCCAAGGAATAAGACCGAAAGAGAAATGTTTTGGTCAGCAAACGTGAAACGTCTTTGTAACAAGGGCCCCAAGCAATCTAGAAAAAAAAGTGAGCTTTGGCCTAGCAATTTGGCCGTCATACTGTGATGTCACAACTTTTATGTGTATGTCATAAATGTGCGGACTTCATAATAAGTGCATAAACTGAAGCCTACAATATAAGATATGGAATCAAAGAAGGCTATTGAGGATTTTTCCCGAACATGAGATAAACACACGGAAGTTCAGAAAAGTAAACACATAAATTTATGCTACGTTTTTTCCGTTTTTTTTTGTGAATTTAAATCATTACTCTTCATGTTTTACTGATTTTTTTAGGTGGTATCCTTACAAAAGTAAAACGTTAGTATTGGAAAATATCAAAAACGTCAATCGCCTTGAATATGTAGGTACTGGGCAAACGTTGTCTTACTTATTCAATATCTTTGAACGGCACAATTTCCCCTCACTGTCTGTGTTTGAACTACACAGAAGGCCAAACTTGCAAAACCAAAGCTTAGGACGTCACCACACGGGAGTTCAAACGGATAGTTAACATTTTATCAATGACTTAAAAAAATTAAAATAATTTATACAAAGGAAAGACGATTCATTATTTCGCTCTTATAGACCCTAGATTGGTGTATTTGATTCCATACGAATCAAAATATTGAAGCAGCTTTCCTGGGTGAGCAATTTCGTCCTTTCTAGCGATCGTATCGGTCGATAGCAAGCGATTAAACATGCCCGTGCATGAACAGCTGAATCAATTTGTAAAGAGAACATTTGACTGACTGATCAGCTGTTCACGCGCAACCATGTTTTATCTACTAACTAAGACGAGACTGCTTACTCTAGCTTCGCAATGTTTTAGAATGTACCGGGAGAGGATCTGTGGTGGAGCTCTTTCCAGTGTTGCCACCTTAGTTTTAGTAATGGGGGCAATTGAAGCAGCTAAAAAGGGCTAGATCGGGCTAAAAGGAGCACAAAAAGAGTTGGTGTAAAAAAAGGCTAAAAAAACACCTGGACTAATGATTTCAATTACTTATGTATTTATTTTTTAGTTTGAATCACAATAATTTTTTCAAAATTAGGTTCAAAAATTAAAAATATTAGTTATTTTACAAACTCAAATTAACAAATTTTTCGTTTAGAATCATTTAGTTGCCATAATCGAACAAATGGTATCTACCAAAAAAAAAACAATATATATGTAATGTATAATTATAATATGATTATTTAGAGTAGGTAAATATCATATAAGGTAAGGTATTATTGTAACATAATATTATTAGAGTTATGGTTATATAATATTAGTAGGTAGATATTATTACTGCTGATCTGGTCAGTCTGGTTTTGTCTCTCGCCTTGTAAACACTGTTATGGAATAATACATCTGTTTGAAACCAAGACTCATCTGTTCGTCTAATTGATATTCCCCATCCACAATAGACATCCCAAAAACATCACAATATATGACAAAAATTGCGAAAGTCCGATGTTATCGCGATGTTAGCATGGCGCAAATTTCAGATTTTCGTACAATATTTTTAAGTAAATGAAAAGGGCTAGATTGCCCTTTTCGGGCTAAATCATTAAACAACGAGTTCACCTACAGTAAAAAGTGCTAGATCTAGCCCCAAAAGAGCTAAGGTGGCAACACTGGCTCTTTCGTGTTGCCTGATATAGAATACTTCATCTCACGTAGACATGAGTCCTGGTTCAATGTAAATGTTATATATACCTACGTAAGATGTTGAAACAAATCCAGCATAATAATATATTTTAGGTGTATGATGGCATTTACATATAATGTGTAAAAGGCAATATTGCGTGAGAGAGTAATTCTGTTCTTAAAACGTTTGTAAACAATCTGAAATGGTGTTAGACAAACATGTTCTAGAAATCTGATTGCTTTGAGATAATAAATAAATAAAATAAAATGTAACAAATAATATCAGATTACCAAATCTCATTTTTGAGAAATAAAAGTAAATGGCTTTTATTTTTATTTAAACGGTGTGTGATTAATTTTTTATGTTGCTTACAAATGAGTTCCGGGAATATTTTTGAATTTGTAACTTGATTCTCGGGGAGCAAACGTCAGTCTTGTATGGGACTGCCGTCATTAACAATTAATAACACAGTATTTGTTAATTAAACATTGAAGCTTTCACGGCCGGTACTTGTTGAACTAACAATTACTTTTTTCGGGCTATGTAGCCGTGGTCTGGTTGATTTATTCCGGACAGTTTCGCCCATAGCTCCGATGGGCATTATCAGCGGTTGGCATTTCTCTCGAAAACAACAATACTAACTCAAAGGCTAGCGTTGCTTCCAGCGCACCAGATGCTGTAAGAAGATCACAGCGACTAGCCAACCGCTGATAATGCCCATCGGAGCAATGGGCGAAACCATGGCGAAACTGTCCGGAATAAATCAACCAGACCACGGCTACATAGCCCAAAAAAAGTAATAGTATTTGTTTGCTCTTTTCCTGTCAAAGTCAAATCACGTCCTCGTCAATCGAAAATTTTAAATGAAGAATAAAAACGTTGGAGCTGTCATCGGAAGATATCACTAAATTTCAAAATAAAAAGGTCATTTAGGGGCAGCCTTCTGACCTTACAGCAACTGATATGAATGGAATTAGAAAAAAAAGTTGTGATAAATGGAGCTGTAAGATACTCGTATGTTATAACTGGCATGATAACGCCGCAGGAAAATAAACATGATATTTTACTTTTATATCTATTACGTAATGTTTATTTATCCAATTTATGCATTGGCATAGTCTAAGTGCATACTCATAATATGTATCCCCGAATGTACACTCTGTAGAAGACTCTGAATGATAGGGCCCAACGTGACTGGATTATGAATAAGTGCTGTTTAAACGATAATAAGAGAGTGGTAATACAAAAGGAGTATCGTGAAATGGTTCGCGCATCTACAAATAATTGACGATCAACGACTGACAAAAAAATGTGTAGGGCAGAGCGGGGTCACATGAGCCATGGGGTTACATGAACCACCCAAACTATCACTCATACCGTGCGTGATAAATTCAAACCGCCGATGCTGGATGACGTGGGAGGGCAAGGGAACTCAAACGCCGTTTTTTAGTAGCCCTCCAGCTTTTGGTCGAAGTGCACTCGTACAAAGTTTGTTTTTTGAGCTTAAAAGTAAAAATTCTGTTTCGTCGTGTTTTTTGTTTACAAAATTTGTCTTTGGTGTCAGCACAATCAAGTAAGTATATTTTGTTTTCAAAAATAAGTGCAAATATAATTTTTATATCCAAAATAATCAACAGTCAATAGATTTTGACTAATTCGATATGGGAAACAGAATTCCGGAAGAGGGGTCACTTGAGACAAAGTAACCGGGGTCACTTGAACATGGATCAATTGACCCCTCTTATTTTGTCTTTGTATTTGTAGGTTTGCGATGAAATATTACCTTTGAATATTTAATTTTAGTCATAGCACAATTAAATTCAAGTGTTTGTAGCTTAAGTTAATATTTATCTTTACTTTATTTTAGGATGCGTGATTACAAGAGAAAAATCGAACGTGTCTCCAAAGACCAAATGAAACTTGCAGCACAAAAAGTCATCAATGGCAAAAGGGTTAGAAAAGCAGCAAAAGACAACAAAATAGACAGAACCACGCTTTCGAGATATGTTAGTAAGTTGAAAACCATTCCGGAATCTGACGTGTTTGTGGAATCTACTAATCCGCGGCAAATATTTTCTTGAGACGAAGGAAACTGAAAACTGAGACGAAGAATTTTATGATTTTATACAGCATTTTATCAAACACACAAAATCTACACCGGAATTACCCGTATTATAATAAGATTAGATTAGATTATTGATGGACAACCACTCATCTCACCTATCAATTAAAACAGTTAAGCTTGCCAAAGAGAATGGAGTGGTTTTGCTCTCATTTCCACCGCACTGCACACATAAACTGCAGCCTCTGGACGTCTCCGTATATGGACCATTTAAAAAATATCTGTCATCAGCTCATGATGCATGGATTTGAAGCAATCCCGGCAAAACAGTTTCAATTTACGAAATACCAACAATAGTTGCGACAGTATTGCCACTGGCGATGACAGGGTCGAACATGATGAGTGGCTTTTTAAAAACAGGCATTTTACCCATTCAACAGCGAGATCTTTTCAGAGACAGACTATATGCCGTCATTTGTCACTGATCAACCAGCTTCCTGGGACTAAAGCTATAATGCAGGAAGATATCCAATCTCAGTTGACAACATCGTCAGTTGCTTCATCAATCAACAACGAAAATCAAGACCCAAACGAGCCCACCATACCATCTACTTCCAAGGATTGCATTTCCTTTTCACCTGATATTGTCAGACCATTACCTAAGGCAGGTACACGGAAGCAACAACAAACACGGAGGAAGAAAAGAAGTTGTGCCATTCTGACCGATACACCGGAGAAAGATGCGCTTGCACAAGAACATGCCACCAAGAAAAACAAGGCCACCAAAACCTTAAAAATAAAAAAAATACCGTGTATCTAATCTAATCTAAGTTGCAAAGATATGTTACATTGGAGATTCACATTACATGCATTCCCACAACCAAGACACGTACAAGTTCGCGCTTGCACGTGCCTCATGTGAGCCTACAACATAAAAACCAATCTCAAACGGACATACACCCTGCAACTCTTGCCGTCCTTCCCTGTAACAGTGGTGACATTGGCAAAGTGCCAATGTCTTATGCCATTTCCATTTTTGTATGTATCTTTATGCTTTTACCTATGTTTTAATAAAGTTTTTAGTTGAAAACTGATTTTATTTAATAATTTTCCTCTGAAAAAACTCATTACGCCCACCGGCTCATTAAGCCCCGTAGGGTGGCTCACTTGACCCCACCCATGGGGTCACATGAGCCATCTGAACTTTTTGCTGGATTTGAAAATACAGTCTTGTAGATGCCGTAATCCCTAAACTTTTTTTATGTCATTATGTAGCTAACTAAACATGCTAACGGTAGTAGAAGAAATATTTCTTTATTTTTAAAAATACAAAGAGCAACACAACTTTTACAAAATCATGTTCATGTGACCCCGCTCTGCCCTACTGATAAAATACGCGAGATTGTAAATGACTGGAACCTGCAGAGTAAAGAAAAAAACATACATTGAGGAAGTGATGAATGTCAAGGAGATGAAAAAGGTGTGCAAGGGCAAAACAAATGAGAGACATCTGCGGAGGCATTTGCAACCTCTAATCCCAATGTAAGGGCGGTTGGATACAAGGCAAGAGTAATAAATTGTACAGTGGACTGCACAGGACTTTATAGCACAAAATACGGTCATGTTTAGGTCATAGCCAATTTTCATAACAAAACATTTAGTTGTGTGTAAGTAATGACGCTAATGTTTTTAAGCAATCGTCTTTTTGCAATATTATCATTGATCCCGTTTGTACCAAAACTAACACTTTGTTTGGTGGGTACCTATACTTTTCATTGATATTTTGGAAAGTTATGATTGATTATTATATGGGTACAACTTACTAGATTGTAAGACTCGTAGCCTAGTATTTTATATTAGGCGTTTTAGAACCAAGAATATTACAATTATTTTTGTATTAAAATTTGTCACTTTGTCTGGTGGCTACACCTTATAATATTTATTTGAAAAAAGTAATCATTAATGTATGTAGGTATATATAAAGAGCTTTTCAATTGTAGAACATTATTTTTTAGTTAACCCGTTCTCTGCCGGGAAAATGTAAAATATTGTTTTCTCTTGTATGGCAACCCCCAAAACAAAGAGTATTAAGAGGCAATGCTTATTGGTGTTATATAGCAATTGATTGAGCGAATTGTTATGTAGGTTTATTTATGGGTATTAGACGTTTTGCTACCAAAAATATTACGATATTTTTTTGTATGAAAATTTGTCACTTTGTATGGTGGCTATACTTTATAATATTTTTTTGAAAAAAGTAATGATTCATGTATGTAGGTATATATAAAAGCTTTTCAATTGTAGAACATTATTTTTTAGTTAACCCTTTCTCTGCCGAGAAATTTTAAATTATTTTTTTCTCTTGTATGGCAACCCCCAAAATAAAGAAAATTATGAGGCAATGGTTATTTTTTTTTACATAGCAGTATTATAATGACGATTATGCAAACAAAATAAAGAAACTCGTAGGAGCCGTTTTTGAGAAAATTTCATTTGAAACTTTCAGCTGTTCGGAAGCCATCTTGAATTTTCTAAAATTTGAAAAATGTTTCACAATGAATTATAGTGATCAAAAAAGTTTTTTCTGATAAAGTTAAGAAACATAAATGTGTTTTGCGTTCTGATGGGTTTTTGTAGCCTTTTAATTTCAATTTTTGATATCATGTAAACGGCACTTTATGTTTTTATTTTCAAAATTTTTATTTAATTTTTATATAGAATTTGATGTTACGTATAATATTGTAGAACATATCTTTTTTGTCAACGCTTTCACTTCTGAGAAAATCACAATTGTTTATTTTTTTCATATGGCAACTCATAGACGCAGATTAGCAAAAATGTTGCCATAACTAAATTTGGTAAGAATGTATCAAGCAACTACTTTACTGAAAATTTAAAAAAAATCATTTGAGCCGTTTTTGAGAAAATCGCATTTGAAGTTTTCTCATCTTTGGAAGCCATCTTGAATTCTCAAAATAGTGAAAAACAAATTATAGTGAAAAGAAGTTTATAAATTTTTCTTTCTTGTGAACCTAAAAAAAGTTTTACAAAATTGCGTTTTTATGGGTCTTTTTAATATTTTCGATGAAAATTTTGAGATCGTGTAAACGGTACTTTAGGTAAAAAAATTTTTTTTAAGTATTCTGTAAATTTTTGTAGAAATTAATATTGCGCGTAATATTGTGGAACTTTTTTTTTTTGTCAACCCAGCCATTTCCGAGATAATCACAATCGTTTTTTTCTTTCATATGGCAGCTCATAGACGCAGGTTGGAAAGAGTGTTGCCATAACGAATTTTCTTCGCGACAATTTAAGCAACGACCACACTGAAATTTTAAAGAAAATCGTTAGAGCCGTTTTTGAGAAAAGTGCAATTTTATGTTTTTTTTGTATGGCAGCCATCTTGAATTTTCAGGTTGGTGCCATGCCAGTCGGCCCATCAAAATCTGTGGTTGTCAATTCTCTAAATCCAAAAATTGGTGTCTCTACGATCAGTAGTTCCGGCTGGGACATACATACATACATCCCATACGGACGGACGGACAGGTTCGACAAATTAGGTTTTTTTGCATGTCCTGGTGCAGGACAACTCATTTCCGTAGAAACCTCGTTTTTTTTTTTCGGACGAATACAATACTTTATAACAGTCCTTCGGACTGCTATAAAGTAAAAAAGTATTTTATTTATCAGCCAACATGTTGAAATTTGTTTTTATATTAAGGATAGGAACATACTGTAAAAAATATACCTCTAAATCTCGAGGACTACTAAGGCGTTAACAAAAACTAAAAACAAATTAGATTTTGATATCGCAGGCAGAGGAAAGAACGAGAGAAAATTTAGTATGGCTTTTCTGTACATAAAATATGTCGTGTCCTCACCCATCTATGTAGTCTTCAAGCACATATAATTTGTAGCTCTCCAGCTGGGTGGGACTGTCTATTAAGCCGTTGATAAGTTTGCAAGAGAGCACCACTAGAGATCCGGTCCCCAGGCTTCTGAAGCCAGTCTCCTGAAGCAGCTGCTCATGTTGCATGAATTGTGGATAATCTCCACGCAGCCGCATGGGGAATTGGGGACGTATCTTGTTTTTACTTATTTGTTCCAACGAATATGTACTCGTATATAGCTTGCGATCCAGCTGCTGTGGCGGTTCAGTTTCTCAGATAAAGCAGTACCTACCAACAAAGATGAGCAGCACAATAAATTGTAGCGTCACGACAAATAGACAGAGTTACAGAGGTGGTGCAGTAACCGAGTGTGTAGGTAAACACAGCGTTATATCGTGTTGATCTTCTCGTTATGCTGCTTGGCGTGTCTTGAAATGTAGCAAATAAAAACTGGCAGCTATTTCCAGATGAAGAATAAATGTCTGGTGTGAACAGGTGGCGCTACGGTAGGTGTACGTAAGTATTTAAAATTGTTGTTGATATTATTCAGTCAGCTGTAGACTAAACTGCCATTCATTTAATAATAATGTTATGTAAATATAAATATTGAAATAAGTATGGGTAGTTATAGTTATAAGAGTCCTCATAGGTATAGGTAGGTAGGATCGATAATTGTGTATAAGTGTAGAATTCTCTAGGCTAAGTAGGTACTTGTTATAATTATAGGAATTCTGTATTACATTTGTAGGTAGGATTTTGGTTGTATCTCTAGGTAGTACGTGAAGCGTCGAGAAGTAATAATTACTCTGGAACCGTCTGGCGACTTTAGTTCTGGATCATACTGCTCTGAAGAGTATAAAGGTGCGAATGGCCTGCAGAGCGGGGCAGTATCATAGCGACTAACAAACACATCGAAGCCATCTGATCAGTGAACCGAAACCAATGGAATAATCGAGAAAGTAGTGTGAAAATAAATTTTGTAACAGTGTAAAATAAATAACTATTGAAGAAGACCTGTGTATTTTTAATTTGAAGACAATTGAACCCTAATTTCGTAACAATAATAAAGTACGGACCTATATGGCTCAACATTAACTTGCGAAAATTGGAACTAACGTCGCCATCTCCTATCACTTTTGATAGTTCAGCGTGAAGTTAACTTACTTAATTGCTACACTTACGAAGTATTTCATTGAAGAAATTAAAAGTAATAAACATTGGTTACAGCAGATTGAAGGCTCTGAAGTCATAAGAGCGTCTTGATTTAGCTGTCATCTAAAAAATTAATATCTATACACGGGTATTAATGCCCTTTTTTTTAAATAAATGTTAAAATATACAGTTTTGTGAATAAACTGCAAGGTTGCAAAGCCATAGAATTTTCTGGAAAGATAAACGTTTCAATTGAACTTTCCGATTGAAAAGAAAAGGTTTATTTAGAACCCCTGTGTCATTGCGTCAAGACTTATAAGGCTTATTATCATTTGAATATTATTTATTTTTGTACTTAAGTAAGTACAAATGATATCAATCTGAAATGTTATGAATATATATATACATAGCAGCTAAGAATAAAGAGTACATATTGTATCTTACCCAGTTTAAATAGTGGGTACCGTTTCTGGTTAAAGGTAATTACAAGCTGAAACGTAAGAGCCTATTGATAGCAAGTTGAATTAAGTAAAGATTTGATTGATATTTTAAGAATGTAGAGTTGCTGGTGATGAAACCAGAAGAGGGAAAAGGTGCGACATCGTGCATCCTAATTCGTATGGAAAACATCGCATCACCGGTCTGTCACTCTGTGGTCAGGTGTGGGGAGGTTGGCCATCACGAATTACCATTTGACACGTCTCGTGAGGCTGCGCACCTCGTTACAGACCCCCATTAACACTCGCATACGAGAAATTACACCGATAACTGTATTATTATTCTGGATGTGTGAACGGTTGATAGGCGGAGAATCGTGCACAGAAAAAATATGATAGAAGGTAAGTTCCAGAGTAAATAATAAATATGAGTCGCATAGATACAGAGGCGGCAATCTAGGAAGACTTCATGACGGCATAGATGAGATAAGTATTTGGTAACATAGGAAAATGTAACAAAGATTTTTTTTTATTCTATACTTCCGCCTTTCGACATTTGAGAGGGTTTTATTCTATAAATGTACCTTCCTGGATATTTATTAAAATAAAAGTTTGTTAACATTCTAATACCATATTAATCTAATTCCAATAATTGAAAACTAGCATCTTCATTGAGGATATATATATAAGTAGGTACATAAAATATACAATAATTATCATACTAAAAAAATCAGCCCAATGCAATACTTCCTGATATTACAAACTAAAGGGAAGCAAAAATGGGTAACTTTACACACGAAAGTACCATAAATAAAATATTTTTGTTGTTGTAATGTTTAAATGGTATTAAGAATATCAGTACTTCAGTTTAATTTGTCATTTTTCGATATTGTCGGAAGTAAAAATGTTGGATTTGAAGTTTGAACTGAGCGGCCATTTTGTAGCGTCTGTCAACATGGCAGAGAAACACCACGGCGGCCGCATGCAACAATAATCTCTGATATAATTGGTTCTTACTACATAACAACCATTAACAGGGTATTACTACCGCGAATATTATTTTCAAAATACATATCTGAAGTAAAATACTAATCTAACAAGTATTTATAACGGAAAAGCGTTGGCGTCCTTTTCAAATGTCGCATTTTCCATCTCGCTCGAGGCCGATCAGTCATATGGGTTCGACAGAGATGGCAGATACAGTAAACAAGAAGCCGCTATTACAAAAGTGACAGTTGACATCAAAACAACAACAAATTATGGGGTTTCATGATGTATGAAGGCGTCAAGATAACGTACAAAGCAAAATAATATTTCGAGTTTAAATAGGAATGAATTACATGATATGAAGAAGTAAACCGGTAGTGACAGAAGCATCGACCTAAAAATCGATAGCGCTACCTACTATGCGAGTACCGGCAGAAATGCCAAAAACACGTGGTTACTACGTAAATAACGGATTAAACGATAGGCGACCAATAAAAAGTAAGAATTACAGGAAGGTTATATGGAGATAAGGCTGGAGTAAGGCAGAAAAACTAAAAATTATGAACACGCGGCCATCGCACGCCACGGGCCCACGAGGTGCAAGCTTGGCGCCATTTTATTTTACACCGCATACGCGAACCGCGGCCAGCCTTATTTCTATCAGCAGACCGCATATACGATATGGAGACCGACTGATTGTTTGTTAATCCGATAATATTGTATTGTTTATACACTGGATAATGTTTGACACGAGAGAAATGTCAGTTTGACGTGTACGTCAAAGTGACATCTGTGCGGCTCACCTGGCGAGAGGAGCACCGGCCTGGGCGGGAAGCGCACGTCCCTGGGGAGTTCGTGCGCCATGTCGCGCACGTCCCTGCGGCGCTCCGCCCCCGCGCCCGGCGTGCCCGCGCCCCCCGGGGGCAACATCTCAGCCTGCAGGGCCAAACCACATGCACGCCAAACCAAACAGTCACCAGCCTCCTCCGCACTCACTAAACCAACGCACTTCACGCAACAAGCAACGAACAATAACTCAAAGTCAGAACAATACAAGTTTCCTGTGGATTAGTCTTAAGTGCACAACACTTTATCTTGTGATGCGAAGAGAAGAGGGACCCGAGAATCTTCAAGGCAAGTTGCCGGCGAGACGAATGAAATGCGACTGGGAAGGCGGGAAGCGAGCGCGACTGTTGCTGTCTCGCTCGCGCTTCAATGTTGCGCTAACTTCGTCTCTCTCGCACCCACGCCGCCGAGTTTGCCTAGCAGCGCCCCTGGCGGTAGTGTGAAGGAATGTCGGCTTGTCCGCTGCCAGCCTATATGCAAAATGTCAAGTTTCCAAAAATAATTCATCGGGCCCGATCGGATCGCATAGCGAATTGTAGAATTATTTTTAAATTGACATTATCTCCTTTATTCGCTAACATAACTTTGAAAAGAATGGCAAATTGTTGATTTTAAAACAAATGTAGGCACAGAAACACAACAATAAAATAATAAATTTTATATATCCGGGATATATAATTCTATACACAGCGGCAAAGACGCGGGCTGTCATTTCGACAGCAGCTGTCATCGTCACATTGGCAGTCTATTATCATTTATATTATGGACTGTATAATATACAATGTAAATGTACCTATCATTACTTTGTGACTAGTATTTTTATCGCAGGTAGAATGTAGATAGCATTCAAATAATTTGTCTTATGAACCAAAATAATGGTTACAACTTGGACCTACTCCGCAAACAGGGGATTGTTTCTTTGAGGTTTATAAAAATGAGGAGTAACTGTAACTCTGTCGCCATTCCGCTAGGGGTGGCCAGAGCCTCTGCAGAGCTGCCTCCATTTTTTCCTATCCTTACATACCTCTTTCAATTCATTCATATCCATCACCTTTTTCATGCATTTTCTTCTTTAACGCGATTTTGGAGAAACTGCATACCTTTATGTGGTGTGACATACACAAAAACTGCGCTCTTTTGTCATGTATTAAATTTTAATTAAATAAATTATCCTCATATTATATATATATATATATTCATGAGTGGGGCACCTTGGTTAACGTAGGTACCTATACTAGGAATAATTTTAGCATTTACTGTAACTGCAACTCTGTCGCCATTCCGCTAGGAGTGGCCAGAGCCTCTGCAGAGTTGCCTCCATTTTTTCCTATTCTTACCTACATACATCTTTAAATTCATTCATATCCATCACCTTTTGCATGCATTTTCTTCTTTTACGCTCGCTTTGTATATCCCATTCTTTCACTATCTCCTCAATCTTTCATTATAAAATATAAGTAATTCTTACACAGGTTTTTGCAATCTGCAACTGTAACCGTAACTCTGTCGCCATTCCGCTAGGGTTGGCCAGAGCCTCTGCATATTTGCCTCCATTTTTTCCTTACCTTGCACAACTCTTTCAATTCATTCATATCTGTAATGTATAATTATGATATGATTATTTAGAGTAGGTAATATCATATATAAGGTAATGTATTATTGTAATATAATATTATTAGAGATTATTATTGCTTCACTGAGCAGTCTGGTTTTGTCTCTCGCCTTGTAAACACTGAAATGGAATAATACATCACATTGAAACCAAGACTCATCTGTTCGTCTGATTGATATCCCCCATCCACAATAAACATCCCCAAAATACATCACAGTGGCGCAGTCAGGATAAAGAAGAACCATATAAAACGGGATAAAAAAAATTTTTTTGGAAGAAATAAAATAATATTGTTGCAAGAGCAACATGTGGGAATCTTCGAGAAGGAAGAAGGATCTGAAGACTGAGGATCACGAAGCCAGCTGAGGCGAGGTTGCTGCAGGGAGAACTGGAAGAAGTCTGAAGAGAAGGAGCGGTTTTCTTCAAGAGGAAGAGAACTCACGGAGCCAAGAGGAATCGCTGCAGGGAGTTACTGCAGCGGTTTTCTTTTCAAGAGGAGAGGATCCAACTGGGGCGGAGTGCTGCAGGGAGTACTGCAGGAGCTGGGAGCCTTGAGGGTCGTTTTCCTGGAGGTGACTGCTGCAGGGAGTGGAAGCCACTTTCTGAGGGTCACGTAGGCGTTTCCTGGACTGTCGGACGCAGAAACAGATAAGATTTTTGTTTTCTTTCTTTCTGCCGTTTCAGACTATGGAGGGAACACTGAGGAGTCTAAGTCCTTTTTGCCATAGGACTGGAGATTGGGATGTCTTCAGACTTCGGCTCGACCAAGTCCTCATTTTGTATGATGAGAAGTTTTTAACTGAAGAACGCAGAAGGGCTGTTCTATTATCGTCTCTCACCAGGGAGACTTTTCAGACGGTGTCTGATCTATGTTTTCCGAAAAAGATTTCGGAGGCAAAATTCGAGGAGTTGATTGATATTATTGGGGGTCATTGTGGGGTAAAAAAAAATATATTTGAGTATAGGGAGTCATTTTATTCATGTAAACAGCTCGAAACCGAGTCAATTAAGGATTATATAGCTAGATTGAAAAAAATTGCGGTAGACTGTAAATTTGAGGATAGATTGGAGGCAAATTTGAAGGATATATTTTTAATAGGTATCAGACAGAACAAAATAAAGCAGAGAATATTTTTAAAAGCAACGGAATTGAAATTATCTGAATGTGTAGAATTAGCGAGAACAATGGAACATTTGTGTGGTCAAAACAATTCAGAAAGTATAAATTTAATGAGTTCGTGTAATTCGAGGGATTCCACAGAAACTCGGAAGTCAAGGGATAGACAGCGAAATTCTGAAATCAAGCGAAATAATTCAAATGATAGTAAGAAATCTATTTTTAGACATGCAAGTATTTCAAGTGATAGGAATAATAATTATAAATGCTTTAACTGTGGTAAATTCGGTCATAAACAAAATGCATGCAAGTTTTTAAATAAAAATAATAATAATATTAAATGCTTTAAATGTAACAAATCTGGTCATTATGCAAATAAATGCAAGTTTCGAAGAATAAATACAATAATGGCCATTAATGAGATGGATGGTCCCATTTTTTTAAACGTAAAGGTAAATGATACAGATCTAAAAATGATTTTAGATACGGGTTCTGGGGTGACTATTATTCCTTGGCACATATTTAATGAACATTTTTCAAATATTAAGTTAGAACATTGTGATTTGAAATTATCAAGCTATGATGGTACTCAACTACAAGTAAAAGGTCGTAAGTACATGAGAGTAGAATATCAAGGAAGTAAAGAGTACATAGAAATAATTGTTGTATATAAAGGGTCGTCTTCTTTATTAGGTCGGAATTTTTTGAATACTTTTAAAATAAATTCATTCAATGTTAGCGATAATATTTATTCAGTAGGAAATAATAATACGAATTATAATGCAGATTTTTTTTCTAGTATGAGAAAAAAATATCCAGCTGTTTTTGAGAGTAAAGCAGGTACTTTTAAAAATTTTGAAGCGGAGATAGAAGTTATAAAAGACTTTAAGGCAAAATTTGTTAACCCGAGGCCAATTCCTTTTAATTTGAGAATAAGGGTAGAAAAAGAAATAGATCGCATGTTACAAGAAGGTATTATTGAGAAAGTAGAGACTAGTGAAATGGCAAGTCCAATAGTGATTGTGAAAAAAAAAAATGATGAAATCAGAATATGTGCCGATTTTAAAAATACTTTGAATCCAATGTTAAAAAAAATAAAGTACCCGTTACCTAGAGTAGAAGATTTAATAAATAGAGTAAATGGAGCAAAATTTTATGCAAAATTAGATTTGAGAAATGCTTTTTCTCAAATTAGGTTGTCGGAGGAGTCGAGAAATCTTTGTGTGATTTCGTCACCATTTGGGTTATTTAGGTACAAGGTACTTCCTTTTGGTCTCACGACGTCACCAGCGATATTTAGCAGAGCTTTATATTCGGCAATTCAAGGGTTGGATGCGATAGCATTTATGGATGATTTGTTAATTTATGGGAATACATTGCAAGAATTGGAGAAGGCAACGGAAGAGGTAATTAAGCGTTTAGAACGTAGTGGATTTAGTGTTAATTTACAAAAATGTGAATTTGGGTTGACAGAAGTTGAATATTTGGGATTTCAAATATCGAGGGATGGTGTGAAACCACTTCAACATAAAGTTGAAGCTATAAAAAACTTGAAAACTCCAAGTGACATATCGGAGGTACGCTCTTTTTTAGGTGCAATAAATTATTATAGAATTTTTATAAGAGATTTAGCTAGCGTTTTGCAGCCGTTGTACAAACTATTAGAAAAAGGAGCAAAATTTAGCTGGACAAAAGAATGTCAATTAGCTTTCGATAAAGTAAAAGCTATTTTAGTCTCCGATAGGATTCTGGTACATTATAATCCAGAGTTACCGGTGAAGGTAATTACTGACGCAAGTGACCAAGGTCTATCGGCGATAATTTGTCATAAATACGAGAACGGATTAGAAAGACCAATTGCGTATGCGAGTAGAACTTTGTCGAATACAGAGAAAAAATATTCCATTTTAGATAAAGAGGCATGTGCTATTATATTCGCATTAAAAAAGTTTTTTCAATATATTTATGGGAGGCAGTTTATTCTAGTTTGCGACAACAAGCCATTGGTTCACATTTTGGGTGAACATAAAAACATACCTATACTGGCAGCTAATAGATTACAAAGATATGCATTAATTTTGCAAGGATTTGATTATACTATTGAATATGTTCCGTCAAAGGATAATAAAGCAGATTTTTTGTCGAGGTTACCAATGAGTAGTACGGATAATGAGGGGGAAGATAATATTGAGATCATAAATGAGATAAACATTGAGGACGTTGAAGGAGAATTTTTAAACTGTATTGCAGTAGAAACAAATTTAAATGTAGAATGCATCAAGGAAGCATCTCGTAATGACAAGGTCATTTGTGAGATAAAGGAGTATTTGAAAACAGGGTGGCCAAATAAATCCAAAATGACAAATGGATTGGTAAAATGGTGGTTTTTAAGAGAAAAGTTAAGCGAATCAAATGATTGTTTATTTTATGAAAACAGATTGGTAATACCATTGGCATTAAGGGAAGATATTTTGAAGTTTATTCACAAATCTCACATGGGAATTGTAAAAACGAAAACTTTGGCTAGAAATTATTTTTTTTGGTTAGGGATGAATACAGAAATTGAGAAAACAGTGAGAGAATGTACACAATGTGCAAGAAATATGGGATCTCCAGATAAAGTCGAGTTGAAAAGTTGGCCGGTAGAACAACATATTTGGAAAAGGATACATTTAGATTTTTTCGGGCCGCTAGCAGGAAAATATTTTTTAGTCGTAGTAGACGCAGCATCAAATTGGATAGATGCTGTAAAAGTTGATAAAATTGATGCAAGGCATACAATTAGAGAGTTGAAGAGAATATTTTCAGTGTTAGGTATTCCAAGTTGCATTGTAACGGATAATGGTACGGCATTTACATCAGTAGATTTTCAAAGGTTTTGCAAAAATTTAAATATTAAGCATTTAACTTCAGCAGTAAATCACCCAGCGTCAAACGGTTTGGCGGAGAATACGGTAAAAACAACAAAAAGTTTTTTAAAAAAAATTATGAAAAATGGTATGTTTCCTAACGATTATGAAGATAAGCTTTTGGAATTTTTAGTAGATCATAGAAATGCACCATCATTAGCAACAGGGATGGAGCCGAGCGTGCTTATGATAGGTAGAAAAATAAGATCCATTTTTGATACAGTAGTGCCTGGGGAGAAATCATTTAAAAAGACGGGGAGAAAGGTATGTGTTTTTAAAAAGAGAAATCAGGAAAATCAACAAAGGAATTACAGGGGAAGAAAGATTAAAGGACTATTCAGAATTGGACAAAAGGTAATGACTAAGGATTTCAGAAATGTAGGGAAGTGGGTTCCATGCATTATATTTAAAACATTGGGAAACAGGATTTACTTGGTAAAAGCTGGAAATCAGATTTGGAAGAGACATCATGATCAGATTTCCGGAAGAAAGGTGTCTTGGGAGGATGAGTCTGACAATGACCTGGGGTTGGGTCAGCTGTTGGATGAGGCAGGACAGATCTCTAATGACTCGGGTGTTTCCAGGTTCCAACCATGGTCGGAGCGCCTGCGTCCGAGGGGGGAGAACCGCCTGCGGTACCCAAGATGAAAGAAGATGAAATTGTATAAGATATAATTTTTATTGATATAATATGTTATAATGATAAGTATGATAAGTATGATATAATGTAATGTAGATTCGTCATTTAGTGAGGGAGGTGTAATGTATAATTATGATATGATTATTTAGAGTAGGTAATATCATATATAAGGTAATGTATTATTGTAATATAATATTATTAGAGATTATTTTTTTTTTTTTTTTTTTTTAAATAATTTATTCAACAAAACAGGAAAATACATTAAAATATATAAAACAATAATAAAAATATATACAATTAATGTTGTACCTTCCCAATTACAATGTTGACATTAAATATAAGTATTAAAAATAAAAAGAATATAAAAAAGAATATAAATATAAATACTAATGACAGTAAGATATTTTTTCATACAATGTTGACATTAAATATAAGTATTAAAATAAAAAAAAAGAATATAAATATAAATACTAGTGATAGTAAGATATTTTTTTTTTCTTTTTTTTCAAACACAAAATATAAAATATAAAAAACTATTAAAATAATCATGATAACCGTAATGACACCAAACAATAAGAGATAAAAACAGAATCACATATATCAAATCAGCCTTACATTCACTTGAACATGCCAATATTTTTAATTTTTCCCACTCACTAATACCTACACACTGAAATTCTAGTCAAAATTCATTATATTTCATGAACACGTTTCTATTATTATTACAATTACAATTATTATTATTATTATTTTACATCATTAATCAAGAATTAAGGGCAAAGTATGGCCGTCGTTAACTTTTTCAAAGTATTGGTCGATTGGTAAAAAATATTATTATTGCTTCACTGAGCAGTCTGGTTTTGTCTCTCGCCTTGTAAACACTGAAATGGAATAATACATCACATTGAAACCAAGACTCATCTGTTCGTCTGATTGATATCCCCCATCCACAATAAACATCCCCAAAATACATCACAATATCCATCACCTTTTTCATACATTTCTTTCGCTTTTACTTCCATTACAATCGCTTTGTATATCCCTTTCTGTCACAATTTCACCAATTTGATTCAGCCATACTTTTCTTGGCCTCCCTTGGCTAGAGTTTATAAAAAAACTTATCTTTAGGTACCTACTTAACAGTACTCAATAAAATAAAATGAATAGGTAATAACTAAACTAGGGTATTTTAAAGTACTTACCTAACAAAAAGTTACAAATCAGGATATTTTACAAATAAAGCGGATGGAATAGAAGCGGATGGAATGAGAAAGCCCTATAAATTGATTGAATGATCGAAATTATACCATCACGAAGGCATCGCAATGGTAACAGTAATTAATAACCCTTAAATAAAAAATAAATGAAACATTTGCATATCGATATTCTCAAAAAGTACGAAATGGCATTACGATATGCAAAGCAAAGAGGGCAACTCACCGACAGCAGCTGGAGTGGGGTCCCCTGCTGAAATCATAAAAAGTAAAACAACAAATTAATACGACACGCTGACAAAAAAGCCAAAATAAAGCGCCGCGTCGTCGCGACAGACATGGTGCATTCGTACGAGAACATAAATAACCAGTAGCCCGAGTATAAAACTACGCGCTCTAACTCAAACTCCCGGCTAAAATGTAGGTATACGACATCTACTAAAATAATATAAGTTGTAAATAAATATATTATTAACATAGAAAAGTCATATTAATCATGCCCACAAACAGGCACGTGAGAGTTCGCGCTTACAAATGCTGCATGTGTACTTACAAATTAAAAACCAAACCTCGAACAATGTAAAAAACATAGATTGCGTATGTCAGTTTCTTACTATAACGAAACACATGGCATGAGATACGTTCATAGGTACAACATATTTAAAAAAATAGAACATCAGCGTCATACGTGAAAAAAGAGATAAAATAACGTTTCATTTTTTTGGCCATTTTCCTTGACGGTTGCCCTGAAACTGATTATAACAAGACTTCATTTATATTAGGCGTTTTATTTTTGACACGTCAAACGGCTGTAATAATCGATTAACACCAAAATATATATATGGCATCAGAGCCTTTTGATGTGCCAAAAAATGAGCCCTAGATCGTCATATGCATACAAACGATGTCGTGTTATAATCAGTTTCCAGGCAACCGTTATATGTATGATTTCTTCGTTGTTAACCTATTACAATATGCATGTTCAAGCCACGCTTGTTACTATGCGAAGAAACAGATGTACACCGTCTATGCAAAAAACGCAACTAACGCAACTAAGCTACACATATAGTGTAACTTCTTGCCGCGTTATCCCCGAAGGAGTCGCATGTGGCGAGTTGAACCTATTTATTTTTACAGGTAAGGGGGCCGGCCTTACGCCAACCACTTCAGTTGAAGTGGGAATTTCACAGCTCCCGAGGGGGCTGGTACTCATTTCTTGTAAAGGCTGAGTAAACCTCGCCGGTATTTATATTATGGGGTTTGAAATACACACCGAAATTGGAAATCATTTCTGACACCCTCCTCGGTGGGATTCGAACCCGAGCTCACGGGGTAGAATGCAAGCACTCTACCAACTGAGCTATCGACCGGACATGCCTCTCATAATATTCCCTCTATTTAATTTGTGGTGATCGATGGTAGGTACTTATACGCTCATTCAATATATTGTTATGATTTTAGTTGGACGTTCTTTTAATCAAACAGCATATTTATTTTTTAAGATATATTTTACACAACGTCGGTTTACAATGTATTGTTATGTAAATATAAATATTGAAATAAGTATGGATAGTTATAGTTATAAGAATCCTCAAAAGTATTGGTAGGTAAGATCGATAATTATGTATAAGTGTAGAATTCTCTAGGCTAAGTAGGTATTTGTTATAATTATAGGAATACTGTGTTACATTTGTAGGTAGGATTTTGGTTGTATCTCTAGGTAGTACGTGAAGCGTCGAGAATTAATAATTACTCTGGAACCGTCTGGCGACTTTAGTTCTGGATCATACTGCTCTGAAGAGTATAAAGGTGCGAATGGCCTGCAGAGCGGGCCAGTATCATAGCGACTAACAAAGACATCGAAGCCATCTGATCAGTGAACCGAAACCAAGTAGAATAATCGAGAAAGTAGTGTGAAAATAAATTTTGTAACTGTGTAAAATAAATAACTATTGAAGAAGACCTGTGTATTTTTAATTTGAAGACAATTGAACCCTAATTTCGTAACAATTGGCGTCAGGTGCGGAATTGTCAAGAAAAATTAAGATCTTCTTCCTAAAAATAAATAAAATAAATTAAATAGTGTTAAAATAAACTTTATTCAAATTGAACTTTGTGTGAACTGACTTTTGTGAAAACAAGTGTTTAAATAAATTTTTGTTAAAAGAAAAGACGCAAAAGCAAGTTGCTTATAAATTCTGGAACATCATATGGAACATAATTCTGGACATAATTCTGGACATAACATAATGACTATTTTACCGCATTGAGAAAGTCATCAAATTGGACCATAGTTTTTTTATTATTGTGTGTGATTAAAAAATAAAATAAATAAATAAAAATCTTGAAAAATATTACAAAAGAACGTTCCAGATTCATCGAGAAAAAGTTTTTGAATAACTGCCCTTCGTTTACAAGTGTGTGAATGTACATTATATACCTACCTGTGTGTTTGAAAGACTTGAGACGAAATAAATAATTATGTACTATCAGACATTATTATGTAAAAAAATATTGGTGAATTAAAAATAAATATTAAAAGACAGTACCTACTCACAGTGTAATCAGATAAATTATTATTTTTGCTAAAGTACGTATTCAAAACAGCTATATATATAAAACTCAAAACTTGTATTAAATAAATTTAAAAATATTTTTGTTTTGAAGTAAATTTTGAAAAAAATGGCAACCAAAGTGAACATCAAGGACCTCAAAGTCACTGAGCTTAAAAATGAGCTTCTGGAGAGGGACCTGGAGACCTCAGGAGGGAAGGCGGCCTTACAGGCACGCCTCATGGAGGCCTTAGAACAGTCAGGCGAAGACCCGGCATACTTTGTCATGGCATCTGGGGGAGACCGCGCCTTGGACGAGCTAAATATCAGCATCACAAAGTCCATGAAGGAGGAGCTAACCAGCAACCTGACAGGACTGAAGGCGGAGATGGCTGACAACGCCAAGACCCTGGAAGAGAAGATGGCTGACAACGCCAAAACTCTGAGGGAAGACCTGAAGGCGGAGATGACTAGCAACATGACGGACCTGAAGGTGGAGATGGCTGAAAACGCCAAGACCTTGGAGGAGAAGGTGTCCCGAAACCTCACAACCCTGAAGGGAGAAATGGAGGAGAAGATGTCAACCCTGAAGGGGGAAATGGAGACTCGGATGTCAAACCTGGAGGACCGTCTGCGTGCCGAGCTGGCTGACAAGTGCCAGATGGAGTCCACCAGAATATCCCCCAAAGACGGCCTTCACGACGAGACCGACCAGGGATGCTCAACTCCAGTCAGGGTCACTAGAGGGGATGATGACCCTTCGCTGGCGAAGCACAACCTCCCAACCTTCGACGGGAAGACGTCGTGGGAGGAATACTTGACCCTCTTTGAGACGGCTGCCATGATGGGAGCCTGGAGTCAGCAGAAGAAGGCTTCGGTTCTCAGCCTGTCGCTCCGAGGAGACGCTCTCAGGGTTCTGCAGGCCATACCCCTGGACAACCGTGGTGACTTTGGGCAGCTGAAGCAGCGCTTGGATATGCGCTATGGCCACAAGTGCCTGGAGCAGCTGTACAAGTCGCAGCTGAACACAAGGGTGCAGAAGCCCAACGAGAGCCTCCAGGAGTTTGAAATGGACATCGCCCGCCTGGTACGAGACGCTTACCCGACAGCCTCCGACGACATCTGTGAGAGCTTGGCAGTGGACAAGTTCCTAAATGGATTGCGGGAATGGGAGACGCAACAAGCCGTAAAACTGGCCCATCCCAAGGCTTTGAACGAGGCGCTCAGCCAAGCTCTCGAGTTTGAGGCTGTCAAACAGTCCATCAGGGGCCACGCCAGGGTTCGTGCAGTCGAGGCAGAGGAGGTCAAGCTACCTACAACCGAGGAGCTAATTGAAAAAGTGCTGGAACGTCTGAGACCTCGAAGACGAGACCCACGCTGCTGGAACTGCGGACAGCTGGGCCACCTTAGCACCAAGTGTCCCAAGCCTCAGAAACCCAGAAAACAGGCTGCGGAAAACTAGAAAGGGTTAATGGGAAGGGGCAACCGTTGACCCACGCTGGAGAGGCCCTGAAATCTGCTGCTACTGTCGCAACCGTGAGAGGAAAAGCCAGCAGCATTTTTATCAATGGCATAATAGATGGAGTAACTCGTGAACTACTGGTGGACACGGGAGCAACCAGGACAATTCTGAGACGCGACATAGTGGCACGAGGTAAGCAGATTGCACCAACAAAGTGGTCTCTGCACACCGCCACGGGAGAGTCAGCACAGGTGTATGGGGAGACGATTGCCACCTTCCAAATTGGCAGCACCACTTTTGATCATCGGACGTTGGTGGCCAACATTGAAGAAGACGTTATATTGGGAATGGACATACTGGACAGATTTGGGTGCAGTTTAAATTTAAAGAAAGGGTCCATTAAAATTGGAAATGAAGAAGTCATCCTGCAAAGACGGAAAGAACTGGCTGCACGTGTTATCCTAGCCAAGAATACCGAAGTGAAGGGGCGATCCGAGATGATAGTGAGTGCCCGCCTGGATTCCAGTAGTACAAATGACCAAATCTGTATGATAGAACCGGAGAACATGGACAATGTTAACAAAGGAGTCATGGTGGCAAGAACAGTGATTCGCGCAAAGGAGACCATTCCTGTCAAGATCATGAATGTGAACAGCTACCCAGTTAAAATGAATGAAGGTTTTGTTTTGGGCAGATGTGAGAGGATAACTTCCATTGTGCAACAGATGACAAACATGTCATGCGAAGGAAACAAATTGTCAACACAATTGGAAGCCCTGGTCCACGACGCTTCCCAAGGTCTAACCGAGGAAAACAAACGGAGAGTGAGGAGTTTGATCTGCCGCTACCAGAACATTTTCGAGGACTCTAATGGCCGTCTGGGAAGAACCAAGGTAGTGCGACATAGCATAGACACCGGAGAAGCGAGACCAATAAAACAGGCTCCAAGAAGACTACCCTTTGCAAAGCGGGAAGAAGCTGACAAGATCATCAAAGACATGAGCAAGGATGGCATCATAGAACCATCAAGTAGCCCTTGGACATCCCCGGTGGTACTGGTGAAAAAGAAGGATGGTACCACGAGATTTTGTGTGGACTACAGACTGCTCAACGATGTTACGAAAAAGGATAGTTACCCTCTGCCAAGGATTGACGACACCTTGGACACATTGGCAGGATGCACCATTTTTTCCACATTGGACCTGAAAAGTGGCTACTGGCAAGTTGAATTGGATGCCAAAGATAAGGAGAAAACTGCATTCTCGACTGGATCTGGACTTTGGCAGTTCACCGTGATGCCATTTGGCTTATGCAATGCCCCCGCCACGTTTGAAAGGCTGATGGAGAATGTGCTGCGAGGACTATCATGGGAAACCTGCCTGGTATACTTGGATGACATAATCATCCTGGGAAAGGACTTCAACCATCAGTTGAGAAATCTGGAGCAAGTTTTCGGGCGACTACAAGACGCTGGACTGAAGCTCAACCCGAAAAAGTGTAACCTGTTCAAGAAACAAGTAAATTACCTGGGACACATAGTTTCTCAACGTGGAGTTGAAGTTGACCCTGCCAAAATCAAGGCAGTAAGAGACTGGCCCGTGCTGAAGGACAAACATGAAACTAGGAGTTTCCTGGGGCTGTGCACTTATTACAGGAGGTTTGTGCCAAGATTTGCGGACATTGCAAAACCGCTCACCAAGCTTACGGAAGAAAACACTCGCTTCCATTGGAGTGATTCCTGCGCACAAGCATTTGAAGAGCTTAAGGGAAGATTAACAAGTGCCCCCATCTTGAGCTACCCACGAAAAGATGGAAAGTTCATCCTGGATACCGACGCTAGTAATGTGGGGATAGGAGGCGTCCTTTCCCAAATACAGGATGGGCATGAGACTGTTCTGGGTTACTTCAGTAAAGTGCTTTCCAAGCCAGAACGAAATTATTGCGTGACCAGACGAGAGCTTCTTGCCGTGATAAAATCAGTGGAACACTTCCGCAAATACTTGTACGGGAGAAAATTCACACTACGGACTGATCATGCTGCACTGGTTTGGCTTCTGAAATTCAAAAACCCAGAAGGGCAAGTGGCTAGATGGATTGAAAGGCTCCAGGAGTATGATTATGACTCCGAACATAGACCTGGCACGCTTCATCGAAATGCGGATGCATTATCCAGACGACCATGCGCCAGTGACTGCAAACATTGCAGCAAGATGGAGGACAAGGTAGCAATTGTCCAAAGGACGACCACCGAAGATGAGGACTGGCAAGATGAAAAATTGGCGCAAGACCAACTGAATGATCCGGACTTGAAGTATGTGATGGAATGGGCGCGAGAAGGAGAAAGGCCAACCTGGGAAAAACTCGCCCCCTTATCACCAACTGTCAAGGCTTATTGGGCTCAATGGGGATCCATAGTGATAGAAGGAGGGTTTCTGAAACGAAAGATCGAGAAGGAAGACGGCACACTTAGAAGAAAGCAAACCCTCGTTCCGAGGAGCCGAGTACCGAAAATCCTTGGACTGCTGCATGGAGGAACTTCTGGAGGACATCTAGGCGTTAAGAAGACGCTGGAGAAAGTGAAAGAGCGATTTTACTGGATCAACTGCAGCGAAGACGTCAAAGATTGGTGTCGAAAATGTGTAACCTGTGCAACGGCCAATGGACCGCAAAGGAAAAGGCGAGCACCAATGCGTCAGTACAATGTTGGCAGCCCCTTTGAAAGAATTGCCATCGACATAGCTGGCCCATTTCCTACAACTGAGAAGGGTAACAAGTACATCATGGTGGTGATGGATTACTTCAGCAAGTGGGTGGAAGCTTACTCAATCCCTAACCAAGAGGCCGTAACCGTGACTGAAGTTCTAGTTACCGAATTTATCAGCAGGTTTGGCGTACCCCTGGAATTACATTCTGATCAGGGAAGGAACTTTGAAGCTGCTATCTTCCAGCAAATGTGTGAGCGGCTAGGGATCTACAAGACCAGGACCACTGCGCTACATCCACAGTCTGATGGAATGGTGGAAAGGATGAACCGTACCGTGGGGAGGTACTTAGCCAAAGTAGTGTCCAGCCATCAGCGGGACTGGGACCAACATCTGCCTTTGTTCTTATTGGCTTACCGGTCGGCTGTTCAGGAAACGACGAAGAAGACTCCCAGCAGCATACTGTTTGGGCGAGAAATGCGACTTCCTTGTGATCTCAAATTTGGCTGCAAACCAGGTGAAGACCTAGCCGGAGAAGACTATGTGACAGACCTTCGCAGGAGGCTGGATGACATCCATGATCAGGTCCGTATGAACATCGGGGAAGCCAGCGATCAAATGAAGGAGCGCTATGACACCAGAGCTGACAGCATGGGGTACAAAGCTGGTGACTGGGTGTGGCTTTTTGACCCCAAGAGGCGCCAAGGATACTGTCCGAAACTTCAGCGTTCCTGGGACGGGCCGTACGAGATCTTGGAGCGCATCAACGATGTGGTCTACCGCATAAAAAAGAGACCAAACGGAAAACCAAGGGTCGTGCACTACAATCGCCTCTCACCATACCTAGGCGATAATGATGACCAACCAGCCCAAAAAGTACGACAGTGCGTCGCATCCGAAAGATCACCAGCCTTTGAGACGTTTTGGGAGAACGCGAAGGCAGGGCAGAAGTTTCGCCATGGAGTGACCACAGAAGTCCACAAGGACTTATTTGAGGTCACTAGGGACCACACACTGGCATGCAGTGTACCGGAAGATCTAGATATGTCTAGAGGAATTGCACGGGTCTTCCGATACAAATTCGGAGAACCGCAACCCTCGAGCAGCCCGCAAGGAAGAGCTCTGAGACTACCGAAGGGGCGTCAACAAGCATACTGCCTGGTTGTCCCGGATTCCAGCAACCTGGAAGAGGACTACAAGGCATTGTGGGACGGCCTTGTTGAGCTGCGTGACTACATGTTGGAGGATCAGCAGGCGCGTCTGGCAATACCGAAGATGGGTGGCGGCCGCGCTAATCGAGACTGGCGGATAATCCGGAGTATGATTGAAGCAGTGTTCTCGGGAGTCGGCATCAGCGTCATGGTGTGCTGCGAGCAAGCGCAGCCGAGAGCCAGTGGGGAGAAATCCGTGGACTGCCACTTCTTCCTGACCACAGGGTGTCGACGTGGATCAGCATGCCCCTACCTACACAGAGTCAAGACTGTTCCGGGACGAAACAGTCTAGGTGGGGGGTAGTGTTATGTAAATATAAATATTGAAATAAGTATGGATAGTTATAGTTATAAGAATCCTCAAAAGTATTGGTAGGTAAGATCGATAATTATGTATAAGTGTAGAATTCTCTAGGCTAAGTAGGTATTTGTTATAATTATAGGAATACTGTGTTACATTTGTAGGTAGGATTTTGGTTGTATCTCTAGGTAGTACGTGAAGCGTCGAGAATTAATAATTACTCTGGAACCGTCTGGCGACTTTAGTTCTGGATCATACTGCTCTGAAGAGTATAAAGGTGCGAATGGCCTGCAGAGCGGGCCAGTATCATAGCGACTAACAAAGACATCGAAGCCATCTGATCAGTGAACCGAAACCAAGTAGAATAATCGAGAAAGTAGTGTGAAAATAAATTTTGTAACTGTGTAAAATAAATAACTATTGAAGAAGACCTGTGTATTTTTAATTTGAAGACAATTGAACCCTAATTTCGTAACAGTATTAATTTCTAGCTCTTGACTTATCGACTTCAGGGTTCAATGTTTCAATCGAATCTGGAAATCTCTCACACAATTGCGGTCCAAATAGCGTCTAACAAACGCCTCTCGCATATTCCAGACTCTTCAATAGTGCACCTTTCAACACACCTCTGTATTGTTCCATACTATTCTGTATTGTTCCATACTATTCTAGTTACGCATACCAACTACGTGCCTGGGCACATGCACACATTCAAACTTACAATTGACTATTAGAGTCGGACACACGCACATAAGTTAGTAACAATATTTTTGGTGAAACGCTGCGGTCTAGTTTGAGCGTTATGCTTTATACTTGGGGTACGGTACAAGAGAAATGGAATGAGAAGACGTGGATATTCGGAGTTTGGACACGTGTGGTGGATGGAGCTTCCTCCATCCACCACACGTGTCCAAACTGATGGAATGGAAGCAGGCATTGGAGGCAGAGGCTGGAGGAGGAGTAATTAGCGACTCCTCAAGGCGGGAGAGCGTCTCCAGACTTGCTTAGCTGTAGTCAGGAATGTCGCAACGGGAATTCTTCTTCAACACGTTCGACATGTTGTATGTGTTGTCGCGTTCGCATTTTAACATTGCTGGATTGACACTTCACAGTCTGTACTGTAAAAATAGCGTTTATTTTTCTCAAAGAAATATCGAGATAAAAAAAAATATCTAAATTACTAAGCAATGATGTTGATAGACCCTCCAAGGGCGCTTGCTGTGCTATCGCGGCGAAGTAGTGTGTCTTGAGGGTTTTTTGAGTTTTTCTCTGGATTTCGATGCTCGCACTTCCGGCGGCAGCTGGTTCCACGAAGAGGGACCTGCAACAGCGAACGCACGATTGTCGAACACTGTCTTTTTCGCAGATTGCATTCACCGGAAGGGGACATTAGGGTCGTTGTATAAACAGGGAAATTATGAAAATTAGCAAAAAAAAATACTAGCACACACGCAACTTAAACGCAATTAAGCTACACTTTACACATAGAGTAACTTCTCGCCGCGTTATCCCCGAAGGGTTTCGCGTGAGTGGAGTTGAACCTGTTTATTTTTACAGGTAAGAGGGGCTTCCTTACGCCAACTACTTCAGTTGAAGTGGGAATTTCCCAGCTCCCGAGGGGGCTGGTACTCATGTCTTGTAAAGGCTGAGTAAACCTTGTCGATAGATTATTTTGGGGTTTGAAATAAACACCGAAATGGGAATTGATTTCTGACACCCTAGGTGGGATTCGAACCCGGGCTCAAGGTCCAATCAGGAGATAAAAATAACAATGGTCGCGTTGAAGCTCGCCTGATTGATTTCTATAACTGGAATAAATTAGTGTAATCAACTAGGATTTGTGTTGCAACTGGCGAAGGTTTGCCGTGCGCGTCTTGCCGCCATTTCGCTTGCAAAACAAAAGCCCATTACAGAGCCATTAACCCACATCCCGCATGCGTTTCTGCTCGGTGTCGCCAATATCATAAACTTATCAATGGTCACTATTGCGGTTGAGATTGAAATCTATCATCTAAGGGGCCGACCATAAATTACGTCATCGATTTTGGCCGATTTTCGACCCCCCCACCCTTACAATCATCCTATAGTCATTATCTAATGACCCCCCCCCCCTCTTGCTGTAATAATGGATGAGGTTAATAATTAACAATGTTATATTACTTACATAATATTTTGTATATTTTGTAAAAATTGGTATTTACAAGAACGACGGCACTTTTGGTACTCGTACATCATTTGCTATCATCCGCAGACCAGACTCCCCCCCCCCCCTTAATGCGAATGGCGTAATATATGGACAGCCCCTAAGTTGCAAAGTTTTTTTTAAAATAGATTTGAGAAAAGCAATGCAATTCACCAACCTATTTTGCCTGGCCACTTGTCTTCATGCGAAAGCAGAAGCTTGTGTGCAAACAATGGCATTGTAGAACCAGGGTCGAAGTTATGGTCAAATGGGCTACTCCTCTCTGATTTTAGTACATTCAACAGATGAAATTTAACATTTCAACCTATTCGAAAACTCGACATTCGATCCGTTAAGATCCGGCTCTTGGAACATAAATTGGCGTGTCAGCGGGCGAGGGGACATCTTGTAAACAGCATATTAAATGTAGGTAGCTGACAAAATATATTACAGGGAAAGAAAACACACATCGCCAAAATAAAAGTACGAGTTCAAGGCGAAACGTCTCGCGTTGGAGCAAATTCTCTTCACGTGCCATTTGAGAGAATTTCATTTGACAGCCCAACGATTTCAGATCAAGGACGCCATTTAACGCGAAAAACGTATTAAACTCCGGTACGTCAATAATACGCTATTTTTCATGAATGGATCTGGCCAATATTTAATATAGGTATGATATACATTCTTCTTCTTAATCTTGTTCCTCATTGCTGAGGGTTGTCCCCCGTGTGGCTTAACGTAAGTTGCAAATCTACACTAACATATAAGGTTCATATTAAATGTATGCCCACATGAAAATACGCCTACGATCACGCTTACACATGTATAACAAAAATTGTAAACCAAAATCTCAAATGGACATAAGGCCTGCAACTTTGCCGACCTTCTATGAAAATGGGGTGACATTGGCACCCGAACAACAAGCAAGTGAACCGTTGTTTATAGTAGCCTCGTACCAACCTATTTAAGTCTAGGAGCAGAAATAAAATTACATAACTGTACCTACTAAACAAACATTTTTTTTCTACAAAAAAGGAAAACTATCTTACTGACTAATCAAGTAACATACATCGCACTATTTTTGAGATGATATTTAAAGAAAAATAAAGCCAAATGCATAATAATGGTACTTCCAATTAATAAAAAACAATTGTAACGATGCGATCCTGCTTGCAAATGCATCCAGACTCCAGGAGTATTGTCTCTTGTTGGTGCACATTGCAGACGCCATGTCGCGGAGGGCCTCCCTCCTCTCCTCCCTCCTCCTTCAGACTTGGCACGCCATCCAGGAAACACAACTCTTGCTTTCCTCGCCCCCGCCCGGTCTCCGCCTTCCCACTCGCACTCTTCATAACAAGACTCCGCGCTTTTTGTACGATAATCAGTTATTGTCCAATAAATACGAGCGCCAAACATTTTTTGCACCACTGTGCACTCGTGAGTGGGATTTGTTTCCATGTTGCAACAAATTAAAATGCTACATTTTTTTTTAACGAATTCGCTTGATGATTATTAATTTATACGAGTATATAGCGCCGTTTCGTAATGTAATCACTCCAAGGACGCTCGTGCAAATGATGGCATACATTTGATTTTCTTCAGTGCATTTCAGAACTTCTCATTGTCCTCTATTCCTATCACATGATGAGGCAGGTGGTTCCAGGCCAGAGGACCTGCAACTGCAAATGCAACGTGCGCTTGATTAAGTAATGACTATTTTAGGATAGCGGCCTTTTCAGACACAAAGCATTTTTCTCGGATTGCCTTAACTGTTTATGGATTACCGGACAATCAATGTGAAAGCTTTCATACATCTCCATACACTACTGACTTCCGACCCGTCACTGGATAAAAAAACATTGACAAACCGGACTGAATGCATCTTGTATGTAATGGTTGTAAGTTGTAACTGGTACATTTTCACGCTAACCTGAGAACAGGAAATTCAGGATGGTGTGCATCGAAATATGAATATTAACTAACAGCTCGGAAGGTGGCAGTGTGCACTCTGTGAGGTCTGTATGAGTATATAAGTAGCTGTAAATGTGAAAATGAGGACCGTAATGACGTTTAAATGTCCAACATACTTGAAAACTGGCAGATGGCATACATACCAGTACCACCACTTACATACAACAACAAATTAGGCATTATGTTACTTTACCATCTCTTAGTAACTTTTCACACAATACAGTCCGGTGCCGAATCGAAGGTCACGTAGTGTTTGAGGATGTATATTAGTTCTCAAACGATCCGGCGTGGTTTGCCAGGCGATCCCATACACTTTGCAACCAGATCCAGACCGAAAGCAAACTGTGTAAAAGGGGAGTTAATGGAATTTATTAGAGCAAAGGTTGCTTTAAATTTCGAAGAACCTGTTAGAATGACACTCCTGTCACAGCCATGTTGGCAACTACCTATTGTATAACATTGTATGGTTGGTAGCACAAATACATTACTGTCTGTCAAACCACTCTACAAGTGACATGTGTTTTCTTTAACATCCGCTAAACTGCAAGCCATCCCATCAGGTTATGGGCCCAGAATAACCCAAGAAATAGCTGAGAAAACATGGAAAGCAGTCACCGCCGTTATTTGCTTGAAAAAACGAAAAATGGAGCCAAGAACCATTCGCACTAACATTGCTGCGATCGAACCGCTCGCATGTCACAATTACGACACGTGGCGGATTCATATGGAGGCGCTCCTCATCAGAAATGAGGCGTAGGATCACGTCACCGGTCTCTCCCAAAAACCGGTTGAAGCAGAGGCATCAAAAAAGTGGATTTTGGCGGATGCAAGAGCTAGATCAGACATTATCCTGCTGATCAGCCCTGCGGAGCTGAAACACATCAAAAGATGCTCCACCGCCCGAGAGACCTGGTTGAAACTGGAGTCAGTTTATCAATCGAGCGGACCAGCAAGGAAGAACCTCAAGATCACACTGAGGAGGAAAAACCTCAAGGTCACACTGAGGAGGAAAAACCTCAAGATCACACTGAGGAGGAAGAACCTCAAGATCACACTGAGGAGGAAGAACCTCAAGATCACACTGAGGAGGAAGAACCTCAAGATCACACTGAGGAGGAAGAACCTCAAGATCACACTGAGGAGGAAGAACCTCAAGGTCACACTGAGGAGGAAAAACCTCAAGATCACACTGAGGAGGAAGAACCTCAAGGTCACACTGAGGAGGAAAAACCTCAAGATCACACTGAGGAGGAAGAACCTCAAGATCACACTGAGGAGGAAGAACCTCAAGATCACACTGAGGAGGAAGAACCTCAAGATCACACTGAGGAGGAAGAACCTCAAGATCACACTGAGGAGGAAAAACCTCAAGGTCACACTGAGGAGGAAAAACCTCAAGATCACACTGAGGAGGAAGAACCTCAAGATCACACTGAGGAGGAAGAACCTCAAGATCACACTGAGGAGGAAAAACCTCAAGGTCACACTGAGGAGGAAAAACCTCAAGATCACACTGAGGAGGAAGAACCTCAAGATCACACTGAGGAGGAAGAACCTCAAGATCACACTGAGGAGGAAAAACCTCAAGGTCACACTGAGGAGGAAAAACCTCAAGATCACACTGAGGAGGAAGAACCTCAAGATCACACTGAGGAGGAAGAACCTCAAGATCACACTGAGGAGGAAAAACCTCAAGATCACACTGAGGAGGAAGAACCTCAAGATCACACTGAGGAGGAAGAACCTCAAGATCACACTGAGGAGGAAGAACCTCAAGATCACACTGAGGAGGAAAAACCTCAAGGTCACACTGAGGAGGAAAAACCTCAAGATCACACTGAGGAGGAAGAACCTCAAGATCACACATCATATAACTATTGAAACTATTTTTTGTCCATGCAACTGTAGTAGGTAATGTCTGTTTAAATTGAAATATGTGTTTATACTTTAAAACATCATCCTACTATGTTCTTAATGGTTTTTATGTTTTTAGAATTGTGCACTTATGTTAACCATGTATTACTCTTATTTGAAATCAATATTTTTTATGTCAAATTATTGATCCAAATGTTTCCATATGCATGTGTATTTTTGTTTTTTGAAATGTTAAAATGTAACAGCTGATACAACCTAGATGGCAGGGTATCAGGAGTGAGTGGGGGTGTTAGAATGACACTCCTGTCACAGCCATGTTGGCAACTACCTATTGTATAACATTGTATGGTTGGTAGCACAAATACATTACTGTCTGTCAAACCACTCTACAAGTGACATGTGTTTTCTTTAACATCCGCTAAACTGCAAGCCATCCCATCAGAACCTTACGCACCAAATCGTTTCTTAGCCATAGTAATATCTATTTTTTTGGTAGTTACAGTAGTAGCTTCTCGTCTACCATTGATTCTCGTGAATACGTTGTTGATGATGATTTGCAGACAGCCGTTTCGTAACCACTGCCATTGTAATGGCGCTTCCGGCATTGACGCGGCGAAGAGGTGGGTCGTTATTCTCTGTTTGAAGGATTCAACGATTCTCTTGGCACACACGTCTGCGGGCAGCCGATTCCAGGTGGACGGTCCTGCAACGGCGAACGCGCGGTCACGAAACATTGTGGTCAATTTTGTAGACGATAAGGCGACAATTTTAAGTACGCATTCCAGAGATCACAAAATGTAAACTCCCTCCCTCCTCCCGCTCAGACTTCTGGCCAGGACCAGTTCCTGCAAGAACTGGTTGATTAAGGCGTGTTATAAAGCTAAATCTGCCATTTTTGTTTCTTACACTTTATGGTCTTAGCAAAATAAAAAATATCAAGCATGTTATTTAATTTTTTATCTTAATTATAAAGCTTGAACAAAATATATAACTTAAGAATTGCCAGGACAAAAAAATATTGAAAAAAACGCGTTTTTTTACATTTTTAGCTTTTTTTTCGTGTGTGCTGTATTTTGGATTTTTCCATATTTACTCAAAAACTATTGACATTATAAAAAAATGTTGAGTACGGAACTTAATCAATGTATAGTTCTGTAATTAAAAAGCAAAAATAAAAAATCCAAAATACAGCACACACGAAAAAAAAAGCTAAAAATGTAAAAAAAACGCGTTTTTTCAATATTTTTTTGTGGTGGCAATTCTTAAGTTATATATTTTGTTCAAGCTTTATAATTAAGATAAAAAATTAATAAACATTCTTGATTTTTTCATTACTGTAACTATTTTGCTAAGACCATAAAGTGTAAGAAACAAAAATGGCAGATTTAGCTTTATAACACGCCTAAAGATTACCTGTTTGGACGACAGTTTGTAAATCGTAACAATGTCCATATATCTCATCAACAAGCTGATTCTTTCAGCGACACATTCAAACGTCTTTCGGACTACACCACAGTTTGACAGACACTGGTGGTACAAAATAAAGTGCGCTCACTGGGGATTCACCCGTAAATCTTTCTACTCAAAAATACAAGCATTCTACGGCCAAGGATAAACAATGCGAACATCAGTATTAGTTGTGAGATAACGCCGAGATGATGTATTAGTCTGCGACCCGGAATTCCTAGCAGATGCTCTGTCTCTGTAATTAGTTATTTCTCTTTTTTAATTCAAACGGCAGTTGGGGAAAACAAAACAAATAATGAGCGAGAAAACATAAAATGCTGGGAATTTTTTTTAAAGAGAAAAATAATAATTACAGTGAATCCTATCAAAGAGATAGAAAAATAGGATAGCCTAATGGGATAGGATTTAACCTTATTCGTTTTCCGATGGTGTTACAGCCCATATCTCCTTGGTCCCCTGTTACATTCACCTCCAGCTCCTCCTGTCCTCAGTGACCGACTTCCAAATTGCCTCCTCGAGTAACTGCGCTGCATTCCCGCTCACTCTGTTCTACCACCTAAGTCCAGGTCTTTCCACATTTCTCTTTCAGGTGATACCAGATGGTTGAATTTTCGCTCGTTTTTACTGCCGTGTGGTAGAAGTATGGCACTTGAAGAGAAACACGTTGCACAAGCAGCGCTGGCAGTGGTTGATCGAAAAGGCATTAATAAGTTTAAATGAAGAGGCAGGGATCAACTAAACACTTACATATACTATAATCTCGCTCTCTAGCTTCATTATCTCACATGGGCGTGAGTTATTTTTTTTGCTAATGCTTTTATTCAAATGCATAATAACACAACACAATCTCGAGTTGCCGTGCCAATCATATTATGATGATGATTTCCGAACTGTATTAGTGAATGTTCACTTTTAGTTCACTCCTAAATGGATTGATACGCCATGGAAGTATTAAACCATAACATAACTGATTGAACGTGCTTTCTCAAGACACGACTACAATTTTATAAACCACATAAAAAGCTGAAGGATAACAAGCAAATACATTGCACATGGACTTGATAATTATGAAACTTAGTCTGAGGATATTGCCCACACCTGAACCATCAAACGCAGTTACTCTCAAATTTCTATGTGCTCAGGTGGGGAATACAATACTATATCCACTTTTTCAAACACCTACTTCAATGTTGATTAAGTGCTTGAAGAGTTGAATAACCTGAAAAATACTCGGCATGTTCCTTGACTTATTAGGTTGGTATGCGGCTCACCACCCATGCTGTAAAAAATGGTTCACTTTACCAATGTCACCCCTGTTTTCGGGAAGGACGGCAAGAGTTGCAGGGTGTATGCCCATTTGAGATTTGGGTTTTTATGTTGTAGGTTCACATGCGGCATGCACGAACTTGTACGCATCTGTTTGTGAGAATGCACATAATGTGAATCCCCAATGTAACATATCTTTGCAACTTAGATTAGATGCACATTAAGCGCACAGCGTAGAGTGTCCGCTTTACGAGTTGAGTGGCTTGGGTTCGGATTCGAGGGTGATACGAATTAACTATCACATTGGAATTTCTTGCAAACTAAAAATATAAGAATCAATAATGCTTTGATCAGCCATCCCAAGAAGTGAAAAGAAGTCTTCGAGAAAAGAGGAAACCCAACGATGAAAAAATAAAATCAGATACAAAACAAAAACGATGAATGGAATGATTTCTGTATCGATTATCGAGAAAAATCACCACAGATTGCAGTAAAAAATTACAACGAAAGGCGTCGCCATCAAAATATATTTTTAGAACTGACAGAAAAAAACTTTTTTGGGTTAAAACGACCGGCAAGAAATTTCAATACAATTCTTTCATCTCAAGATACGCATTTTTTGTTTCACTTTTTACAACACGCAGCTTGCAAAGTGCCAAAAAATTATAAGGATTCGGGAAAGTTACGAAAACTCTAAAAAGGGCGGCACTCCAAGTACAAGACTTTTTGACACAACCATAATGTTTACTAAAAAATGTATAGAAACTGGGACAGTGTTTCTAGAGAGCGTTTTTGTGACCATACAATTTTGTTGCAACGCTATGGTTATGTTTTATACTCGGGGCACTGGCTACAGCTGTCGTTGGTAATAATAAAAGGGATTTTGATTGGTAAAGTTTCGCCAGTCTCCCTCTAATCTTCGCGCGCGGCCATGTTCTCAGCTTACAAAGTGGCGTCGGATTTATTTAGTTGGAACTGCTCCAGGAAGCGCCGCCATCACCATTCACGTGTTATAATAATTTCATTTACTTGCCCGCTGGGTGATCCGCTGTGGCCGGTGCGGTGGGCGATGACCGACGAAAACGTTTCGGGAATGTGCAGCATGCATACTTGCAGGTTCTCGAGCAGGGTGGGTTTACTCTACTCACTTTACGGGGGGTTTGCTCTCATTACAAAACAAAAAACAACATGCTATTTTAAATCGTAATGTACAACTTCATCATTGCGGAATCATGCTGTGTAATTATTGCTAGAGAAAGAAGAAAAACCGCACCTTTTCATGAAACTAGAAATCATAGTGATTTTTTATACTTTACTTGTGGACGACTGGTATGATTTCTATTAAACTTCTGAGAGCTTTGCCCTGAAACAGTCGCGTTATCGTTTGGAGTGATTGGAGCTATTATTTCACAGGGAAGGGCCCACCTTTTGGTCAACAACTCCAACAACGATAGTTCTCGTATCAATTTTTATACTTTTTGAAACTTTTTTTTTTCATTTTAAATGATTCAAGGAGTGTTATTCCTTTGGTTACTTGATTTATAAGTTGGGAAGAGAGGCTGACCACCACCAATACTGCAAAAAATGGTTAAAATTGGCAGTGTCACTTCTGTTTAAGGGAAACGTCGTTAAGAATTTATAGATTTTATAGATTTAAAAAAAAATAGATTTGTGAAGAGGGATGCAATTTACCAACCTATTCTGCCTGGCCAGAAACAGGTATTAATATCATCAATTAATAATTCAATATTGTTTATTTAAATGAATTATTAATTAATAACTATCCAATTACATCTGTTGAACCAGGGTCAAAGTTATGGTGAAATGACCCAAGCGGGGATCGAACCAACGTTATTCCATTCCAAACACGCTAGACCGATCGGCACACTTGGCCCCTTGGCCATAACACCGACAAATTGAAGGGTTGAGGTTCATTAGACTTGTTTTAGTTTTATTTGAAGTGAGTTGCAGGGCTTATGTTCATTTGAGATTGGGGTTTTTATATTGTAGGTCCACATGCAGCATGTGTAAGCGCGAAATTATGCATGTCTGCTTGTGGGAATGCATTTAATATGAATCTCAAATGATACATATCTTTGCAGCTTAGATTTAGATTTAGATTTAGAAGTAACACGTATCTGGTGGTGGGCAACATTTGATATGAATCTTAAATGTATTTATGTATCTTTGCATCTTAGATTATGGATTTGCAATCAAGTTTACTCCAATAACTTGGTTGGGTAATTCCTTTGATAGCCATCATATAAGATTATTGTCTCTCAATACAGAAGCACTTTAAGAGTCAATATTGTCGTCTAATCACAAGAAGGATTAAATCAGCAGAGATGAAGCGCCTCGGTGATTTGGCTCCCTCCCCACATTGTCTTTCATAAGCAGAATGGGAGGGAAGGCTAATTAACTGGGATTTAGTGGTGGATTTAATTGTGCTCTCAGCCTAACAGAAGCTTGCATTCGCCTTTGAAGGGGCAACCAATATAATAATGTGACCTCGTGCGGATTGTGCTAATTTTCTTAAGAAAGTGATAAAATAAAAATAAAAAACGCAGTTTTCATTCCATAAATAAAAACATAACAGTATGAAAATCAGTACAGGAATATATGGGTTAAAATAATGACTTATGTTTGTGGACATTACAAACAAAAAGCAGCACCGTTCATCAAACAAAAACAAGGACAGATTTGATGGACGTAGTACATACATTAGAGTACATTTGATTATTATGTATTTGTACGGAATAACGATGACATTCATTGAGTTATAATATAGAGCAGTAGAAATTAGCTTACGGCATCGATACATACTTTGGAGCACAGTTGTCCCCAGTCCTGTCAAAAACAACAATTTTAAAATCATGTTCTTTCATGTGAAATCCTGTATTTCCTTGCTTTTTTAAATGTTTTTTGACACCCAATAATTACACATATCTTAATGTCTTAAAATAATGCCTTTTACGTTTAAATAAAATATAACGCGTGCGCACAATGTTCGCGCAGGAATGAATATCAACGGTGTCAAAATTTTGGAAATATTTCTTAGCTTCATCCAAGCTTTGTTTTTGTACAACTAAATGACACAGTGAAGATCTTTGTTCTCTTTCTTACTAAGGACCATTTTCGTAAGTAAGTTGAAACACATATATAATGTCTAGTTTCGTTAAAATAATTTCTAGTCCACAGATATAGTAAGGCAATGATGACAGCCGTTTTGTGGTCACGGAATGGCACAGGATGTATTATATTTGCACCGTTGCTGGCGAACAATGCACAATTCCAGTGCACACTGAATTACGTACACGTACAAAATCCACAACAAATGTATTAGTATCTAGCTCAATTTGAAGGGTATTGATACCCTCTCTTCAAAATCAAAAATGAGGAAGACTTGGTTGAAGGTTTTTTCTTTTTCGTTTTTATTCTCTTTTTCTCTTTTTCAGTACAAGTTACAAACAGAACCGGTCTTCGGGCCAACAGGCCGACAAACCTTGTGACAAATTATTCCCTTTTTATTACAACTAAACACATAAATTTTGTTACAGTAAATTCGGCTCGGCCGGTGTCCTGCCGAACGCCGGCCAATCAGCGTGTAGGGTTAAGTTTTGTCAAGGAGTTCGACGGATGGCGAAATTCAGGGCCTACACAAAAAGTGTGCCGTATCAATTCCCACCATCTTCTGTTGACAAAACTTAACCCTCCTTACGCTCTCAACCCTTGCCACAGAATTTTCACCCCTGGCCACGGTTCCTTCATCCTTTTCCTTCTCTTCCGATGTTCGTGGAGAGGTGGTGCGCGCTGAAGGCGAGGAGTCGTATCCGGCGGCCTCGTGTACTGTTCGATCGGATCCTCCTCCTGCTTGTCGGGCGGTAACCTAAGCTGATTTGGGTGCACGTCTCTGCTGGTGCGGGGTGGCTGTTTCCTGGCCATCCCATGGCTCTGATTACTCTTCGAGACGGAATCCTCTAGCACGAGTTGTCGTCCACTCTGCACCTCCATGCTGACTGGTTTCAAGTTCCTCTTGATCGTGTCAAACGTCGAGTCTTCCACTTCGCACGCTTGCGGGTGGGATTCGCGTTGAAAGTACAGCTCTCTCTCCAAAGGGTCATCTTCCATGTCTCTTGGCAGCACGTCTGCCTCAGGCTGTACAGGCCTCTCATCCTGGCTAGGGCAGACGTGGCTGGATTCTGAAACTTCTGGAGCCAGTGTCTCTTCCACACGTTGAAACTCCTCGACTGCTCTCAGAGTGTCCTCAGGAACTTCCGCGTTCCTCAGCATGCTGACACTTGCATGCTCCGGTTCACCTTCATCCTGGCTTGATTCCGGTTGCGAAGGCTTCCCCTCACGGTCGGGGCAAGACCGGTCGAGATGTGGCCCTGAACAGTGCCAATATGACCGTGCGGTCTCTTGCTCGCTACCTGGCCGTGGCTGCCATGCCATTGGACGATTTTTCTGGCCTGGTGACTGCCTTTCGGTCTGATGGTGATAGGCTGCTGGCTGCCAATCCCCTTGTTGCTGTTCCTGGGCTGGCCATCGCCCTCCTTGCTGATGAGATCCGACGAGTGGATGGTGGTCATCGCTGCTGCCCCTGCTTTCACAGCCTGCCACAGCTGCGAGAAGCTTGCTCCAGGAGGCGCTGGCGCTCTGAAGTCTCGCCTGGCACTGCGGCAACAGGAGGTCCATGGTGTGCTGGATGACCTCCTGCTCAGAGTGCGTGCTGCAGAAGCGCTTGGCCAGCGCTCTCTTCCTCAGGATGAATCCCATTGCCTCCTCCCTGAGCTCCTGACGTCCATAGAGGTACAGGAAGTGGCCTCTCTCCCTCCTTGACTTGCTGTTGAATCTTCCCTTGAGGGCACATTCAACCTCCAGCCAGTCTGTCACTGGGAGCTCCGCCATCCAGGCAGCCGCTTCCCCCTGCAGCCAATCCATTGCCCACATCACCCATTCGCTCTCTGGGGTTGCGTTCTCCTTGAAGTACGCCAGGGCTGACTCCAAAAATAGCCCTGGGTCTTCCTCCGGCTTCCCCGAAAATGGCATGGGGAGCCGTGCCACTGGCGTCCTGTATTCATTGACTGAAGCTCCCTGCTCCATCAAGTCATCACAGGGCCGCGCAGTCTTCATTGTCTTGCTTCTGGTTCTTTGTTGGGCGCCACAAGTCAGTCCTCCGGTACTTGGGTTGTCACTTTCCAAGTGACTTGGCCCCACGTTCGCGGCGTCAATTGATACCCTCTCTTCAAAAATCAAAAATGAGGAAGACTTGGTTGAAGGTTTTTTTCTTTTTCGTTTTTATTCTCTTTTTCTCTTTTTCAGTACAAGTTACAAACAGAACCGGTCTTCGGGCCAACAGGCCGACAAACCTTGTGACAAATTATTCCCTTTTTATTACAACTAAACACATAAATTTTGTTACAGTAAATTCGGCTCGGCCGGTGTCCTGCCGAACGCCGGCCAATCAGCGTGTAGGGTTAAGTTTTGTCAAGGAGTTCGACGGATGGCGAAATTCAGGGCCTACACAAAAAGTGTGCCGTATCAGTATATTATGAAATTTGTATTGAAATATATACAAATCTACAGATGTATATAGATATATACAGATATATATAGATGTATATAGATATATTTTCTATATACAGCATATGTATATAGAAAACGCTTTTTAAGGGAAATTTTATAAAAATAGTTTTGCATCATCAAAAGCTACATATGGACTTCTTTAATGTGCATTTGCATTTTCATTCTAAACACATAAATTGCACCTAAGAAACGATAGCATTCGTAAAAACAAAATGCCCGATAAGTGTAAAGACAACTGAGTTGCACATCAGTACAACTTGATGCCGCGTTGTCCTCGAAGGGTTCGAATGTACAACCTGTTTATTCTCGCAGGTAGGAGGGGCAGCCTTACGCCAATCACTTCAATATAAGTGGGGAGCTTCTGAAGGGTCTAGTTCTTATTTCTTGCGAAGGCTTTAGTATTTATTTATTTATTTTGGGTTAGAAATAAACACCGAAATGGAAAATCATTTCCAACACCCTGGGTGGGGTTCAAAACCTTGCCCTCTGCCATGTCACACAAGCAGTCTACCAACTAAACCAACGACCGGAAAAATCGCAACTTTAAAAGATGATTCGTGAAAAGAACTTTACATCCTGATACAAATTCAATGAAGAAGTCCTCCAATGAATACGCACTATAAAGGAGCTTGTGCCTACCATTAAGCAGAGAAAACTAATATACTTCGGTCACATTTTGAGAAATGAGAAATACCGTCTCCTTCCATTTATCATACAGGGTAAGGTTGCAGGGAGAAGATCTCAGGGACGCCGAAGGTCATCGTGGCTGAAAAACATGCGACAGTGGTTCGGCAGAAGCAACAAGTCCCTGCTTCGAGCCGCAGCATCCAAAGTCAAAATAGCCATGATAATCGCCAATCTTCGATAGAAGTGGCACAGAAAGAAGAAGAATAATAAGACAAATTCAATTTACCAGGCGATCGGCGAAGTAAAAAAAAGTAGCAATAATATATCATACGACATTTTTCAATGATTCTTGTTTTCCTAACTGTAATTTTTCATTGCATTCGTATGCAAGATGATAAAACAAAGTTGTTTGTTTGCGTACTTTGTCGATGTTGTTCAGGAAAACTAAGTCCGGTCGCACTCGGATGCAAGCAATAGTCAGTCAGTCGCAGAGTGCGCGTACAGAATGGGCGAGGAGCGGAAGAGAGAGACGGTGGGGGGAATTCCGAGTGCATAATCATGCGAAGCTTGCTTTTTATGAATGAAAAATCTCATCGTGTTTGCCGGGCAGGGAGAGTGGAGGCGAGGTGGATTAGCGGCGGGGAAGCGGTGACGCACTACTGGTAGATGAAACTTATATAAAAATTATGTATAAACGTCATTTGCATATAAAAAAAGAGCTGGTATTTAAAACATTTGTAAATGATTTTATTTTAATAGGTCAACAAACAGCGTTACAGAAGAAATATAAAGATAACAATTATAATCTAATCTAATCTAATCTAAGCTGCAAAGATATATATCATTTAAGATTTATATTAAATGCATTCCCACAAGCAGACATGTATAATTTCGCGCTAACACATGCCGCATGTGGACCTACAATATAAAAACCCAATCTCAAATGAACATAAGCCCTGCAACTCTTGCCGTCCTTCCCTGAAACAGGGGTGACATTGGCAAAGTGAACCATTTTTCACAGTATGGGTGGTCAGCCGCATACCAACCTATAAGTAAAGGAACGTACATCACAAATTACATTTTTTAAATCAATAAACAATAATATAAACATGGACATTAAAAAAAACTAAATCATAAAACCAATTTCACTTTGATAAACCCTAGCCGTCAACATTACAGATCAACCGCCATTTCTTTCTATCCTTACATACTTCTTTCATTTCCTCCAGAGTCATAACCTTCTTCATACAAGCTCTTCTTTTATTATGACTCTGGATATTCCATTCATTCGCCATTTCGGATATTTGGTCCATCCATACCTTTCTCGGTCTTTCTCTACCACGACATCCATCTATTCTACCAACATATACTTTCTTCACCAGTCTTTCCTCATTCGTTCTCTCCATATGCCCAAACCATCTTAACAAACTTCTTTTAATCTTCACTTTCACACTTTCTCTTGCACCACATTCTTCTCTTACAAAATCATTCCTCACCCTGTCAGTCCGTTTTTTCCCAATCATACTTCTTAGAAAGTCCATTTCAACAGTATGGACTTTGCTAATTAAATAAAATACGGCCTTTTATTATGTTGCCACGGATATCAAGTTCAATGGTAAAGTTGGAAAGAAGTACAAGTTGTTATAGTTATGCTTAATTACTAAATGATTAATCAATAACATTCATTTAAGATATCGATTGTTCTGCAAAAACAATCAAGTATGGGATTTGTAACAGTTTTAGCGGTGCTTTGAATCTATAATCAACGCGTTTTTGTCATTTTGTCATAAAACAATAAATATCATGTTTATAACAATTTTGAATTTATTAGAATTGACTACGGACAAGTAAGATAATCGAAGCTTCAAGAAAAAAGTTGTACCTAATGACAGAACCTGAAGTATGTACGACAGAAGTAAGACCCAGAACAAGGTGTCTGGATTAGGTATTGGATGATTGCCGAAGGGTGGAAGTTTAATGGAAATAAAATAAAAACGATGAACAAATACAAGATATGCATCAATTGAGTTAGCGGTGGTTGGAGGAGGAGACCAGCCCCAGCAGTCTCGACATATCTACCGATAATAGGCTGATCAGGCTATCAAACGTTCTTCATACAAATCGTATGATTTCTTTTGACGTTTGACAGCGAGATCAGATGATCAAGCATGGCCAGTTTTATCGCTTCAGGACCAACTCTTCAGATTTTCGTAGCTATGATGAGGAAGACACACTTTTACAGTTGCATTCACTTGGCACATTGTTTTAGCGACAATAGGTGCATTCACACCATCCCATAATGTCATCATGTGCGAAATTCAAGCAAAAATGAAAACCATCCGTACAGTTTGTCCTGAAACGAAGCACGATACGATTATATGACATAACAATATGCAATATGCCACTGAAAGAAATAGAATTGACTTCGCCCACGAATTGACATTAAAAAAATTGTGATGTCACACGGCCAAAAAAAGGAAAACCAATATTTTGTTATTCTTTGGTAAAGAGTAAATTCTCAGTCTTACACAAGAATGACGTTTGCCAGTCGAGAAAAAACGTTTAAACTCAAATTCCATTCCAAAATCCATCGAAGTCTAAAATTGAATGATTGGCTCGGGAGCACAATGTTGTGTATCAGTGTATCGCGCATTGTTGCATAACGCTAATGGCACAGCTAGTTGGTGGGTACTCTCAGTGTTCACACAATAGTAGTAGAAATCGTACACAGAAAATTACGCTCACGATAATGTTGGCATGCGCTGAATGCACCACCAGGTGATCTCTGTATGTGCATGTATGTGCGCGCTTACTCTCTGTTTATAGCTGTTCATTATTTAATAACATCACTGGCACACATTTGAATTGGTATAATGCAATCATTGAATATCATTCTATAATCCCCATTCTCTTTCTACACATAATAAATGCATCAGGAGCCAAATATCGTTGGCTGCATTTTAAATAAACTAGCAGTGTGTTGTTTTAAAAACTGCTTGCGGAGAAATGAAACAATATTGTTTTTCTCTTACTTAAAGTAAGGTCAACCGGGGCTATTGCGTCACAATACTTTGAACGGCATATTCATATGATTAAAACAAACATATTGTGCATCATTTTAAGCTATAAGTTATGGTAAAAGTTAGGAATTTTTATCTAATTTCATATTTTTATACCATATAATGACATTTTAAATAACTTCTATATGTAAATGACGTTTCTATAAAAACTGGGATTTTTAGACGCAATAGCCCTAGATGGGGCGAAAGCGTCATTCACTTGTATTATGTAATTGGAAGACCTAATAACAATGATAATCACAATAATTTATAAAAATATTAGTTTTATAGTATAGTATTATCTTGTACTCCAAATTCTAGCCTTTGTTTAGGGAAAGTAGTCGAACAAAAATATTCGGGGCTATGGCGTCTAATTTTCGTAGTTTCTCGTAGACGCATTCGCCCCATCCTAGATTCCAGGGCTGCCAAACATTTTTTTTAGATAAGAATGAAACAACTTTGAAATTACGTATCATTTATTAGAGCAACGGAGTATGACGGCATTTTGCCCGTCTCATTACAATCATTACAAAAATAAAGAATTTAAAGCGCGTGAGATCTTTTAAGAGCCAATAGAGTGAATAAGTCCAAAGCAGTATTCTGGGTTTTTAATGTCCATTATGAAAAGTTCATTTTAAAAATTTGTTACTGTCAGAATAAAATAAAGAAATCAATAATTTACAGGTTACCTAAATAAAGTTTTAAGCTTTCACTTTCACTTTCATGGTCGGTTTTAGATGGTTTAGTTTTTCTCGGGTTAGACCATGTTCTATAAGCAGTAATTTTGTCTGCCGACGTTCCCCGCTCGTGGGAACGAAACGTCGGCAGACAAAATTACTGCTTATAGAACATGGTCTAACCCGAAAAAAACTAAACCATTTACAGGTTACCTGTTTCCAAAAATAATAAAAGTTAAAAAAAAAACTTTGTTTTCCATTATTTTAAATTTAAATCAATAACAAAGTTATTTTTCTTTTTATATTTTAAGATGAAGGATTACAAAGTAAATGCCTCTACAATCAATAAAAAACAAAATAAGTTATTTGAATTCTATTAAAATTAACACAAACTTATGAAATATTACAAAACAATGCTATCTGGGTTTATTGAATAACTTGAAAGATCTCATGCGTTTTTCAAATTTAACTTTCAAACTTCACTGAATGTTGTAATTTTTAAAATTTTCTTTAAACGTAACATGGCCTCTGCGGGATATATCAGGTTTCGTAAGGAACATTACAATGTCATCATCGTAATGTTTAACTTCCGATATATCTTCCACGTCTGGGCAATGGAAAGACATAAACCTACTGTTCTTTATTTTTCTCAAAAATTTCACGTTGGGTATATTCTCGTCATTGATAGAAATAATGTTCCCCACAAAATACTTAACAGACTTTTTTGTTGAAAATCTCACTAGTATCCAATCGTGAATTTCCGGATTCCTTTTGCCGACATACGGTTCAAATTCGTCATTGGCTACAATTTTTGCATCATTTTGCAATAAACAATCGTCATTTACATTTTCTGTCCTCAGCAATGAATCATCAAGGTCTTCCATTTCTGCGAAAAACTGTTCACGATAACTATCAAAATCTTCACAGGTTAGAGAAGATTCAGCAAAACTAATATCTGTTTCATCTTCAGATTCTTCATCGTAATCAACACACTTTTTTTGTTTTTTCACCCTTTTTTTAGATTTTTGATCAGTCTTTTTCTTCTTTGGTAGCTTAATATCAGATTTTTCTTCTACCTTTAAGCTCTCTTCTGATGATTTTGTACATTTTGCTTTCTTGCTAGATTGGGGATCTTTGTTTTCTTTTTTTGTGGGTTTTTTCTTACGTTCTTCTTTAATTATTTTTTCTTCCTCTTCCTTTTTTCTTCTTTCTAAAAACTCTTCCCTTGTAATTACTTCACAGCCTTTTGACACCTTTGTTTTTTTCAATTTAATTGTAGTATCACTTCGTTTTATTCTCTGCAATAGTAAAGATTCAAAAGAATAATTTTCTGAGGGAGACAAAATTCGATCATCAATAATCTTAATTATGGGTCTGTCATTCGAGTTATCAAATCGCATTCCTTGACTGTTCAAAGGCAATTTGGAAGACGCTGCTATCAGAGTTAGTTGAGAACTTGAGGTTTTATTGCCTTCTACAAGATCGTTGAGCGTTTTATTGTTTTCTTTCAATATGATATTTTGTGTATGCTCTTCAGGGTCATGACAACTGTTCATCCTGAGGAGCACCACTTGTAAACTGAGTTCTTTCAAAGAAGGAATCTGCTTTGTTTGTGTTTTAAATTGTTTGAATCTTTTCAATGATTCGGGGTCATATTTTTCTTCAGGTATCGTGTTTCTGTTGAATGGGTATATACCTCCTTTTTTAAAACCGTTCCGAATAATAAGTGGATTCAGTTCGCGCCACACTTCTCCAAGAATGCGACTAAATTCATCTTTTGGCAACTTCTTACCTACATGCAATCGTTGCCATTGCACAAGTTTTTCGTCCCAAGTGTTTTTCATTGATTTAAAAACTGACAAATCTAACGGTTGCAGTAAATGGCTTGCATGTGATGGTAACTTTATAATAGTCACTCCGCGTTTTTGTGCTTCTTCTAAAACTTTCAATTGAATATGGGTAGAATGGCCATCAAATATTAACAAAGCTGGTGGATCTTCGCTTAAATGCGGTATCACAGTATTGAACATGTACTTTTCAAATACTTTTGAATCAATCCAGCCATTTTTAGTGGCAGCATACGATGTGTTTTCGTATCCATTGCCTGACATCCAAAGGTCCCACATATTTTTTCCTCTATTTATTATTAATGGAGGCAATTTGTCACCAGCGGCGCTGGCTGTGAACAAGATCGTGACATTATCTTTACCAGATGACGCGATCGTTCGTGTACTGGCAAATCCACGGGCGCCAACTACTTTAGTTTTGTCAGGGTCATTCCCAAAACTTGACTCATCAAGATTCCAAATCTTTTCTGGTCTTCCTTTCAAACCCAATTCAATCAAAACCTCGTCAAGGATATCAAAGTAGTCATTAATTATAAAAGGATCGCATGCTACTTTCCTTGACATCTCCACTGCTTGTGGCTTTTTTAAGGACAAATTGTGTCTTTTTTTGAAGGCAGCAAACCAATCATACCCAGGCCTGTTGTTTTTAAATGGAGTTAAGTAATTATTTTGAATCACATGTGTGCTCACTAAATCCAGTGTTTCTTTGGAAGTAAGTCCGAATCCGTATTTTTCCATTACCCGTAGACCATTTGCAAGTTTGAGCTCATTTTCTCTGTCAATCACGGTAGGTGGTCCACGACACTCCTTTACGACACCTCTTCTGTTATTCACTCTATCACATATAGTCGTACGAGGAATATTGTATTTTTTTGCTGCTTGGTACGAGTTTAAATTACCACTTCTAACTTCATCTACAGCTTCTTTTAAAGTGTCAAGGTCGTATGTTGCTGTTGTTTTTCTTTTGTAGTGCCGCACCATATTGAAAATCTTAAAATAAAAAATCAGAATTAATGCAAATTACTGTAATATAAAATTAAAAGAATTTATCCCCGCCAAAAGAAAAAGCACCTACCCCACTTTACGTGAGAAGTTATCCCACATTAAAAAGGATAATGAGTTAAGATCATACTAAGTTTTGTCGACATCCGTTCATAGGTTTATATTGATACAAACAAACCGACAAACAGACACAAATTTTGAAACTATAGCTTTTGGTTCAGTAAAATAGCAATCAAACATTAAAAAAGTAAGTATGTAGGTATTATATCTAGTTGTCTAGTACCCATAGTACAAGATTTGCATATTTTGGGGCTAGTTGGCACTGTGTGGAATGTCCGAACATTATTATTATTACATTACAATGTAATTACAGATTTTTCATTATTCCATTATAATATGTACTTACCTAAAATCAAAAGGTTTAGGAGCCCTGATAATGGGGCTATTGCGTACCAATAGACGCAATCACCCCAACGGGACAGACGCAATAGCCTCAAAGCAAAAACATAGCCCACAAATTTTAAAATTACAAATTGTCAAAAGTCTTTAGCTAATTACGTAAAATAATGAAAACAGTATGTTAGCAATAAAACAATAAAAAAACTTACTTTATAAAATCTTCGATTCACTCAAAATGAACTGAGATTACAAAAGATTAAAATTCACGTGTTGGCACATAAAAAGTTCGAGACGAAATGAGAGATTTAAAATGGCGGGTCGATTAAAAAAGAAGAGCTCTGTTGCGACATCTATTGATGATTTTTTGTACTTTTAGTGCCAAAGACTAAAACAAGATGGCGTAAGTAGCTCTAAATTCCGCATTTCGTAAGATAATTCAAATAGATGCTTTAGCCCCGTAGACGCCATCACCCCGGTTGACCTTATAATTAAATAGCCACAAATGATTTCGCACACATACCGTTTGCATTGTCAGGTGGTGCAATTATTGACTTATACTCAAAGTAACAGAAAACTAATTATTTAATTTCTATCAATTAGGATAAAAGATCCATCAATGAAAAGCTAAGCGGCATTATACTGAAAATGTCAAAATAAAGAGAATCGTGCATTTAGCCAATAACTCCGTTTAAAGTCCCATGAGCCAACATTCAAACAGCACACCCTAAATGAACTGTGACCTCTGTCTCACGAATTGAAGTACCTTTAACTCATTATTATACCATGAAGAACAATATGGCGGTAAGCTTAACGGCAACATACAAATCAAAGTTTGAAGAAATCAGAAATTCACGCTTAAATTTGTATTTATCATAAAACTGTTTCCACAAGGTCTAAAAATTCGAAAATAAAATATTTTCCTGGGCGGGCAAACGTCACACTTTTCTGAGACAATGTTCCTTAGATAAAAACAACAAAATATTTGTTTGCCTTTTCCCTAGCCATCCGGCAGTGTGCCGTCACAATTTAATTGTCAATGGAATTTCTTCCTAGTGCATATGAGAAACTCCGTCTCACTTGACATTTTGTTGAATAACTTGTTTTTTTTTGGACCGTGTTTTTGGCATAGAAAAGACACGTCTTTCAAAGGTTCATGCAGCCTTACAGAAAATGGGTCTTGCTTGAGAATTGGCGCTTTGTAGCGAAAAAAAGTGTGATTCACACGAAAAAAGGGGCTAACCAAATAAATCATCCATGTAGGTATTATTTATTATTTTGTCTTCTGATGGTGTCGGATGCGACCCCAACGAAACGTTGAGAGAACCGTTCTTCAGTAAGTTTTCTTGCATGTATTTGAAACGAAAGTTGTTGTTTATTTAGCAATTGCATTTATTGAAAAGGTAAACATATATGTGTGTTCAATACTACATGCTATATTGGCATGTGTGAGTATACGAGTAGGCCTGCTATCCGGCAGGGGTTTAGTAGTCGAGGTGGAATGCATGAGAAACTGGTTAGCGACGAGATGGATATATTTATGGCGTATGGAGAATGCGTTTTATGCTTTTACAGTTATTCTGAATTAGCATCTCACGCAGTACCGGGGCGCACCTCTGTCCTCACGCGGGCTTACATACGAAAATACATAAGTAGTGAGGAGAAACAAATTAAGGCAGATGTCACACTTTAAAACAGGTATGTCCGACACGAGGCCCGCCAACACATAGGTTGCGGTGACTACCAACAATGTTTCATTTTGGTTTGGTGTCTCCAATTTGAAGATGATGATGATGATGATGGATGATTTCTTTCCTGTGGCGCCATTTAATGGTCCAGGACCATCTCAAGGGCGCAAAGAGAAGAAAGAAGCTCATGTGTTTCTATGCATTGTCGACGATTTCAATTTGAGGGTCATTTTTGAAATTGAGAGCGCATCAACTCCCCCCCCCCTCTCCCTGTCCTCCCGACGATCATTTTAATTTGATGGAAATATTCAGTCTTCGCAGCCTTTGCGGCATCCGACTTCGTACAAACTGATGGAGAGTTGCTATCCGCCATTCGGGATACGATGGACTTCTTAAGCGTAAAAGTGAAATGATGAAAATGATCTTGATGAAGTTCCCACAGACGACGACAACAGATCCCGGATAGCAACTCTCCAGCATCACCAGCCGGCCGTATAAGCCTTAAACTCCTATGGGGCCGTCCATAAATTACGTCATCGATTTTTGCCGATTTTCGACCCCCCCCCCCCCCCTACAATCATCCTATAGCCATTATCTAATGACCCCTCCCCCCTCTTGCTGTAATAATGGATGAGCTTAATAATTCATCACTTTTGGTACTCGTTCGTCATTTGCCATCATCCGCAGACCAGACTCCCCCCCCCTTAATTCGAATGACGTAATATATGGACGGCCCCTATTCAGAATAGATAATGCCATAAGTTGTATGTATACATGCCTGGCAGATGAGATGGGAAACATCTAGTGTCCAAATTTAAAACAATGTCAGATATTTGGGAGCTGAAGTATCAGGGGTACATATTAGTATGAAAGGTACATATATAATAGTCACGCACTATATTATGGTGGTTTGTTGTGTCTGGGTGCAGGTGCAGGGCGGCGGCCGCGGGTTCACTGACCCCCGCGGCTCGGGCGCATTGATCGACCTACATCCCACACGGCGGGGCTACTTCCCCCCTGCCCCTGCATTGTAGAGTGCAAGCTCCCTCGCACCCCGCAGAGCAGAGTGCACTGTGCACCCTCCCCCCAGTAGAGAGCTTCCCACCCGCTGCAGCAGCCTTGACTCACCTTGCGCCCGCTGATTAGCTGGATTACGAGTAAGCGCGATGCCGACTAATGGGAAACTATCTGCTGGATAGAGAATACTGTAAGACAGGATCGTGTAGGGGTGGAAGTCTCGAAGACCGTCGATAAATCTTATCGTATCAAATTGAAGATAGTACAGAAGAAAACATGGAGTCACATCAACAGCTAATCCATTATTTTTGGAACGATTAGCTGTTCAGGCACCGCCATGTTTTATTCTGTCCTATATTCAAATAGGTACGGTAAGATCTAACGACGACCGTCGAGACTTCCACCCCAGGAATGGTAAAATAAGTTAAGCTCATGGTATTTTTTTGGAATTTTCTTCTGGAGTTCGTTCTACAATAAAAGACCCAGCAATCGAGAATGACCAAAAATATACAACACTACAGAAGACCAATGAGACAATTATAACAGAAATGAAGGAAAAGTTGGTAGTTTTCATTACAGTATCTCGAGTACAAGATATTGCGTAGACTGCGTAAACTTCCCTTGATTACGTCTTTAACACAGATCACGGAATATGTCTATAATAATCTATAATCTTTTATTGAAGTTTCAAAGAGATATTTAAAACAAACAGATATTTAAAAAAAAAATTTTTTTTCAATGAAAGTAAACAGTTTTTTAATAGAATAAAAATGTTCATCTTGTTTTGGTTCCGAGTATTTCAAATTCAAATAAAATGCATGCCCACAAACAGGCACGTGTACCTAAGTGTGTCCTGCATGTGCACTTAAAAAATTAAAAACAAACATTAAATGAACATGAACCCTGCATTTTTGCCGACCTTCCCTGAAACAGGGACGCCGGACGGCATTGGCAAAGTGAACTAATTTTTACAGTATGAGCGGTCAGTCTCATACCAACCTATAAGTAAAGGAATACAAATAATAAATAACATTAAAGTACATAAACAACAACAAAAGCTTAAAATGAAATCTATCCAAAAACACTGCATAATAATTATTGCACAAACTTTGCTAACAACCCTGCTACAAAGGATCAGGACATCAACCGCCCCTTCACCTACACCTCTGCGGCACTACAACAAGTGTCATAGACCTTTCGAGTCTCTGAAATATAGGGAGTCTCTTGTACAGGATTCCTCAAAAAAATAAAAATAACGTGCACGAGATAGTTAGATACGCAATGATGGCATTGGGGATTTTGCGGGCCGACTGCACATTTTCCCCCGCGCAAATAAAATATAGTTTCCAATCAAAAATCTATCTTTATTCCGAAAATTGAAAAAATGGCCCAACAGCCGCGGGGACGGCACTCCAAATCAAATTTCCAATGACGAAATAATTTAGTCAGCGCGCTTCCACTATCGCGAATTTAATTAAAATATATTCGTTTTTAATTGAATATGAAATGCTTACATAAAGTCTGAAATTCACATACAGGTTTCAATAGGGCCACACACAATCGGAAAAGCTGGATTCTTATGAAATAAATAAAAGATGCATACATATATGTAACATGCATTCCCACAAGCAGACACGTATAAGTTCGCGCTTACAAATGTCGCATGTGGACCAACAACATAAAAACCTAATCTCAAATGAACATAAGCTCTGTGACTCTTGCCTACCTTTCCTGAGACAGGAGTGACATTGGCAATGTGAAATAATTTTTACAGTATGGGTGGTCAGCCGCATACCAACTTATAAGTCAAGACTGTGATGGAGGGATGAAATGGAGAAGGATGCGGCTCGCAGCTTTTACAAATTGTGAACTAGAGAGCGGAGTTGCAGGCAGAGGTTGAAGGAGGCCAAGGCTCGCATTGGGTTGGAGCGCCATTGAAGAGTAGAGAGAAGATGTTGTTCGATGGCATGCTTCACACCAAAATATCGCTGGTTCGATATCCCTAAAGTGCCTGAATGATAAACTAAGCATCCATAAGGCATTATATGTTTTTCAATCCCCGCAATTAATTTTACTGTTTTCTACAAAATAACAATATAGTCTGATATTGCATTACAAAAGGAAAACCTCAAAATTCAGGAAGCATGCTTGTCCGGTCGATAGCTCAGTTGGTAGAGTGCTTGCATTGCATGCCGTGAGCTCGGGTTCGAATCCCACCGAGCGCGAGGGTGTCAGAAATGATTTCCCGTTTCGGTGTTTATTTCAAACCCCAAAATAAAAATACCGGCAAGGTTTACTCAGCCTTCACAAGAAATGAGTACCAGCTCTCTCGGGAGCTGGGAAACCCCCACTTCAACTGAAATATAATAAAATAAATAGGTTCAACTCGCCACATGCGACCCCTTCGGGGATAATGCGGCAAGAAGTTACACTATATGTGTAGCTTAGTTGCGTTTATGCTTACTCGCAATATCTAATATAGTCAGATTTATCGATGCGCATATATTTCTTCTACATCATATTTGTGTGTGATGCAAGTCTCGCTACATTTACAGAAACAGTACAAATTTCACGTAAAAACTCAACCGTAGTGTTTAACCAAAATATACACAGACTAATACGCTCACTACAGGCGCTGTTTTAGTTTCTATTCATTTTTTGGGTAGAGTATAAACGTAATGTTTAGCACGGACCGCGGTGGTTGTAGAGGCAGTAAATCGTTGTTGCAAGCGCCTGGGCCTCCGCCCGGGACCCGACTCCCGGCACGTTGACTTGTGGGGATTTATCTTCGCTCTACTGGAAACACTTCCAGATTAAACTCACTCGAATGGCTTTCCGGCGAGATAAAGGAGGCCATAAAAGGCGAAGGAATTGCAATGCTTATTGTGTATCATAGATTTCTAAAGGTGCTGTAACCACCAGTGTCAACAATCACAATACGTACCTACTTGCTTTACTTTCAAACAGTTTTGAGAATGTAAAAATAAACATCACGTTGACTTAGCTATTTGGAGTCACACCTCAATAGCCCTCTGCGAGCTTAGACATCGACATAGTAGATGATGATTTCTTCAGCCAGACCCATTTGATGAAGTCTGGATGGGCATTTTGTGTTTGATGTAAATAAATGGATTTTAGGATGATTTATTTGGTGAGCGCTGCGTGTGAATCACTTTCCAAGATTCCTCTGGAAGCTTGGTCATAGGCATAATAGGAGCCGATTTCTCAAGCTGGACCCAGTTGCTACAAGGCTGGGTGGATCTTTTGTGATAGTTCATTGATAAAGGTGATTTCAGAGTCGTAAATGGACGGTGAATCCCTTTTCACATAACCCGGTCGAAAGTGGCGAGGTGTATGGGAATGTTATGCTGGCGTTCACACGGTCCAATCCCATGCATTTTGCGAACGGATCCGAACCAAAACCGGACCATGTGAAAAAGGGATACATGTACCTACAGAGCAATTCAAAAGGGACCTACTCCCATAACACATTTACATCATTTTGATTTTGGCGACAGTACAAAGTCCTAATTAGCAAAAGTACACTTCGGATCACGATTTAAGAAATGTCCGTTATGTAAAATATTACAATTTAAAAATCGATTAATCGAATTCATCCGTTGTTACTAAATGATTTTTTCCTTCTCGTCCAGTCATCTTAGGGGATCGAACCAGTAAGGTCTTGGTAAAGCACACGCTGAGGTACATCGCCTTAGAATGCTCAGACATAAAGCCAACAAAAACATTGCAAAGCCGAGGTATTCGGTATTCCCTCTGCACAATGTGTTTAATTAGGACCTCAAATACCTTTGAAATAAAATGGATTGCAATGCCTCTGGGATAAGACGTCCCGCTATTAGTTCTGCCATTTTGTGCGCGCCGTATATCTTCATCTGGAGTGTGAGCCGTGAAGACTTGCATTAAGGGTGATTGAGAGGTCAGCGCGCCCAACTTTGATGACCGAAATAACCCATATTTTCAATGTTAAGGTAGCATTTTTTCTCCAAATTAAATTAACACATAAAATTAGGTATTTTTTCCCATCAAACACCAATTCAAAATAATTTTATTTACGGAGATACCTTAAATGGAGATTTCTACTGTTGTTATGAATAATTCATAACTTTTTTTTATTTCAAAACATTTATTTTGATTAGTTTTATTTTTTCTAGATGAAAATTATTTTTTTATACTTTTCATTGATTTTTTATAGTTATTTAAAAAGTACACAAATTTTGCATACGATCGTGTAGGTAAATTTGCCATTGAATGGTATATTTTCTTTTTAGGATTTGAAGTAATATTTTTTATGTTTGTAATGCAATACTTGTTTTATTTTTTCTCCCCCGATTTCTATTTATCATGGAAAAATAAAGATTTCCATACACAATTTTGACTGATTTCAGCGCCATGCGGCCGCTTCGGGAACCTTAGAAAATAATAATTATTCACTGAGCATGGCAGAAGAGAATAAAATGTATTTCGCTGGCTTTAAAAAGTTGAAAAGCAAATTAACGTTGTTACTCGAATAAATCGTTTTGTCAAAATACATCAAAACTATGACGCAAACTTTAAGCGCTGTATAAGTCCTAATAGGTTTTTTGTTTACGTTATGATTAAGTTAAAACGTGGAGTGTCATACTTGGTAAGCGCTGTATTATGTCGCATATTGACATAATACAGCCATGGGTTATTGGATATTGAACGTAAAATATTACGTTTTAAACTCGACACTAGTGTTTATAAAGTGTATAGCAACTGAGACGCTCGTAAGAGGTGCTGCTGTGAGTCAGATACATTATTTGTATGCGCCGCGGCATAGTTAAAGCGTTGACATTTATACTTGGAGAAGGGATTCGTTGTTTTCGGCACACGCAAGATGTACGCACGCTTTACAATAAAGAGCCATAACTCAAAAATTGGGAAAATTGAGATTTTGATGAAGAACCAATGTGAAGAACGCAATAAAAATGCGAAAAGAAGGTAGGAGTTTTTGATTGTTGTTTTTGAAGTTGATTTTGTTGTAAGCTCCAGATCTCAACTGTTATAAATTGCCTAAGCAAGACCTCCTTGACTTGTAGGATGGTATGAGGCTGACCACCCGTGCTGTAAAAATCGGTTCACTTTTGCCAATGCCACCCCGGTTCAGGGAACGGCGGCAGGAGTAGCAAGGTTTATGTTCATGTGAGGTTTTGTTTATTTGTATGCACACATGCAGAATGTGTAGGCGCGAACCTACATGTGCCTGTCTGTAGGTATGCATTTCAAATGAGCCATAACATATCTTTGCAGTTTAGATTATAGATAGATTATACAAGACGTAAGTTGAAGAGTCCTTACTTCATTAAGACTCATTTAATTTGAACTATTTGATTATTGTATTTGATATTGATAAGTATTAAGATTTGAATTGCGCGCGAAGATTGAAATTGCGTGCCTACCCCCCCCCCCCCCCCGGTCAACAGAATTATTATGGACAATATGAACTTTTAAAATTGCGTGTCTACCATCCCCTCCCCCCCTCCCCCGTCAACAGAATTATTATGGACTAAAGTACAACAAAAAAAATGTAACCCGCCACGATTACAAAAGTGCTAAACCCGGCTTGCCACGATTTTGAGTTGGACACCCCTGTGCTAGAAGTTTCTATGTTATTTTCATTTTTTTGTTACCTTACTAGTTTCTGTCTCTATGTGCCAAACTTTAAGACTGAAAGTGTATTTTGATTAAAATAGTATCCAAGCCAAGTAGTCCTTGTTTTACTTTTCACGGTTTTTATCATCACTTAACTAAAATAATTACGTGAAATATTATTTTTCAGTTTCCAATTATGTTTTCAAAAAAAGTGCAATAAAAAATAATGGATAATGTTTTGACATAATTTTCTGTATTTTACGGATAAAAGAGAAATAAGTCAAATTTATACCAATGATATTTTTTTACAATTTATACAAAAGAATGTGATGAGATGGTTTGGGCATGTGGAAAGAATGAATGATGATAGACTGACAAAGTATGTATACAAAGAAAGTGTGAAAGGAAAAAGAGGGAAGGGACGACCGAGAAAAGTATGGAGTGATCAGATTGTGGTGATTGTGAAAGAATGGGATATACAAAGTGAGCGTAAAAGAAGAAAATGCATGAAAAAGGTGATGGATATGAAGGAATTGAAAGAGGTATGTCAGGATAGGAAAAAATGGAGGCAACTCTGCAGAGGCTCTGGCCACCCCTAGCGGAATGGCGACAGAGTTACAGCTTACAGCTATTTAAGTTTTATTTTAAAAGAAAAGAGAACTATTAACTTGTGTCATGGCTGATGTGGGCTTTAGTGCGACAATTAATTAAACATGCAAAACTTCGAACGCAACTTCCCAACCTTCTTAATATTTGAGTTATTGCTTTTTTTTGTTAGGTGTGCGATATATAAAAAAAATACCCACGTTCATAATATACAGTGTGAGACAGACGGAATAGTACTTTTGCACGCCTTTGTTATAACAAAAGATATGCTCTGCTCACAACAAACGTTTGAATTCAAGATGCCAAAAAATGTTTAATTATTTCAACATAGAATTATACTTATGCAAAGTTGTTTCGTTTTGCAATTTTTGCATGCATAACTTCTGTACCAAACATGCAGTCGTGAATACTCAAACATAGCGTTTAAACAAAAGTTTATAAAACTTACACGCTCGCTAAAAGCGTTAATATACTTTACATATTTTTTTGATGAAACGTAATGCTTGACATAGAACATTAATTTATATACTTCAGCAACGACATCTGCCCATCATCAGTCAAAGTTATTTGACATAAAATTACGCTTTTAGTTTCATAAAACAATTAAAGAGGTTCTTTAGTCCCGATATTAATAATCTTCTTAAGCTCTCGTATACCCTTAAGAGTAGCGCGCGTCTCGAGCACACAAAGTAAATGGTTGCATTAGTTGTGCAGATACAATGTAAGGATGCGCTTCATGCTGACGCACGGCACAAAGAGACGCATTGCATTAGAAGCTAGCCAAATACAAGTTGCTAAAAACTGCCATAATTGCTCTGCAACAGTATGACCGTTCTCAATTCAACAAAGACTTCATTTGCACTTTGAGATAGTGAACATGCGCACGAATGCGAATTTATGTTTTGTTCTTTACATTTTCGAGTCATTGGTACAGAAAAAAAAACCTATGTCACGTTCATCCACTTTCATCTATGAACAGCATACATATATACTAGAGTTCTACTCTCCATGCACTTACAGAAACAGCCATTCATAAAAATGTTTACTTCTAATTCGGTTTAATGATGTTAATGAGCGCTTGTTAACGAGTTAACGAGTGCCGTTTCGTGATGTAGTCACTCGAAGAGCGCTCGTGCAAATGATTCCAGAAGTTTGCATCTCTTCAGTGTATTTCAGAACTTCTCATGGTCCTCCATCTCTCGCATATGATGAAGCAGGTGGTTCCAGGCCTGAGGACCAGTTTTCAACATAATAAAGTATTTTTTTATGGTTTTTGCATTAACACTGTGAAAATTCATGTTAATTGATTTTTAAAAAAAAAAAACTATTTTTTATATATAAACACTGTTTTTATATACAAAAAATAGTGTTTTTTTAAAAAACAAATCAAATAATAAAGTAAGTTTAACCCGGCATTTTGGTTTGACAAAACGAATGTATAAGGCCGACATTTACTTTCAGAAAAAAATGCTGCAGTTGTGTTAATAAAATAAAATGTGACCCGTAAATTGACTATACACGCAATAAAGCCACATAAAATTATATAAAACAAAATGAAATTTGTCCAGATTGTTATACACACCAAGCTTCCGTGCGTTGTGCAGATTTAGAGATGGATTATGTGAGATGGGAGATGCAAGCGCTACCATTAGAAGGTCCTCGCTTACAGACACCGCTGTAGGAGCACCAGTTTCATTAGGGCTGGCTCTTCCACTGCTTCTAGCAGCTGAAGGCCAGATGGTATCGCCGTGAACTGTAGTTGCCCGCGCAAAAGGTGCCAGATAAGAAGAACATCTATGTAATGCGACAACGCTACTCTGTTGATTTTACACTGCGTGTGCTGTATGCTGGCTACACATTATTACTTTCGCGTAAGTAACAGTTTCCATCGAGGGAATAACAATTTGTAAATTAGTGAAAAATTAAGGTGCGAAGTCAGGAAACATATTTTCTCCACACTTAATTTTTTTTTAAATTACATTTTATCTTTCTTAGCAGGGGTAAAAGGTAAGTGATACGTATTGTTTTGGCGTGATTTTTTTTTTTCGAGACTTTCACGGAAGTGAGTTATCATGGTGCAGGGCATGCTAAAAATCTCTTTGTTTGGAGCACGTCCATCCGTATGTGAACTGAGTAAATATTCTAAGTATGAGGAGAAGTGTCAGAGGGGCCTGTAGGCTGTAACTTCTAGGCCTTAGGACCTGGATGGTGAGTCTCCAAGATGGCTTACAGCGGAATGCTCGACAGACTTACTTGGAGGGTAGAGATGAAATAAAATAGTCCCCGCAGACCAATAGATAGCCACGAACCTGTCTGGCATACGTGCTGACTTATTGCCAACTCCCTCCAACTAAACATCGAAATGTCGACAACACAGCAGCCGATGGAAAGGCCCGGTATTTTCAACGTTAACATAGCGACTTTATACTGAATAAAAAGGACGCGCTCATGAGCAGAGAAGAGAAGTGGAGGCAACTCTGCGCCAATCTATCCACCATTAGTGGAATGATGGCAGAGTAACAGTTATATTGTCTACTGATTTCTACTGTTTTGTTTACATAGCGTTTGGTGCGGTGGCATAAATTGCAGTGCAAACATCACTACATGTATAATTTTGAGGGAAAAGGCGATCAAAGTTCTCTCAGGCCGAGGTAAACGTAACGCGGCAAGGCCAAGCGATGCGGCCCCTGATAAGATAATAAACACACACATCGCTTATAGTTATAAATACTTACTGTGGTACAGGTGGAGGCTAAAATAACACAAGTACGCGCAGTGCGATGTTATGCAATCTATATTATCTATAATCAATGTTAAAAATATGTATTAATATTTAAAATTCATATTAATTCTTTTCTCGGTCGTCCCTTACCTATTTTTCCTTTCACACTTCCTCTGTATATACATACTTTGCCAGTCTATCATCATTCATTCTTTTCACATGCCCAAACCGAGGATAACAGGCAGATTAATTACACTTAACTGCTGTCCTGATCAGTTGAGCCGCAGGAAGGGATCACTGTTTAAGATTGTAGATTAGACCGGTTGACGTTTCAATATTATAAGTATCGGCTTTATGATCCAGCAATGAAATACAGATCGATAATAATTCACAGCGAGATACGGAGCAGTGGCGCGCGGGCCGTAAATATCGGCGCTACACAACGACTAGCAAAACCGCTAACGATCCCAGTACATGCCGCAACCACTCTCATAATCACATATACACATACAGCCATTACACTAGACGCATTTTAGCCGATTTGTCTTTGTTTTTTTTCTTCTATCTAGCTCCGAGACTGAAGAACAATAATAATATTAGGATGATTTGCTCCTTGACTGATAGGTTAGTATGAGGCCGACTCCCGTGCTGTGCTTTCTGAGTACCTTGTTCGGTCTCTGAGTGTCTTTCCAGCAATGACACGAAGCGTTTTCATCTCACATGATCTAAATAGGCTCATGGTTCATGATATATCTGCTCTTGTTTACACTCCTTTTTTTAATCAATCATTCATTTTTACATCAACTTATGAAAATCTTCTTGCATTGAGATTCTGATAGTTTAAAGTTTCAGGATTCTTGTAAGATAAGAATACACAAGACAGTACGTAAGGACGGTTGAAGCCCCAGGAGCGGTCACAACTCAAAGGACAAGATACAATCTCTACAAGGCAAGACAGACGGGATCGCATCCCGCAAGACTGACTTTATCTCCGACTCCAACCAACACGGATGCTTTTACCTTTGAGGTAATTTTAGCGCTAGGAATTTTGTAAGGTTGAAAATATTATGATTTTAAAACTGATATAATATCATTAAATGTAATGGAACCTGCACAGTCAACTGGGGGAAAATTTAATGTCATTCGATTACACGCTGGGAGGAGCTCTATGTTTAATTTTTTAATTACAATTAAAATGTGAATATTAGACTTATTTAAGAGATTTATAATTCGAGTCACAGGCTGTATACTTTGGATAAAAATGTTGAGTATAACCTGGTTCCACATGCATAAAAATTTTGCATCGACGAGGAGGTAGGTACGTTTATTATGTTATTCTATACAAAAAGGTATGCTCAAAAATTCTCTATCTTATATGTTGCCGTCATGTCAATAAAAGACATTTCCGCGTTCCGAGTCGCATTGTGGTTTTGCGCGGCCTGAGACAATACGGCCCGCTCAAAGCGGTCTGCGCGGGATGGAGGGAGGACAAACGCGCCCCGAGCCAAGGGGGGTGGATGAGACAAAGCCGCGCCGGGCAAAGAATGTCGAGGGCATGACATGAGAGCGCAGAGACCATATTTGACAATCGAATTATGTAGGAATATTTGAAAACTAGAAGGACAATGCACAAAGTTGACATAATGACAATAACATGGTTTACAAGGAAACACAAACGGTGTTCCTTTTCAAACAGTAAAGCCATGGCTCATCCGCAGCCTACAGAGCTTTTTCCATAAAAATCTATGATCCGTAGATCACCTATGGATCAAATGTTTTGTGAATAGCCCTGACTGAGAAGACCTTTGGAGTAAATCAATGTTCGACGATGTGTGATGTACATATTTCGAGAGACTTTCTCAAAAAATCATCTAAGTCCTGCGGGTGGACAATGAAATTTTCACGAGTCTTTCGAGAGTATGATAAGGAGAGGTTCCATTATCATCCTTTTACAATTTCAATTGTTAAATATTTAGAGAAACGACAATACATTGAACACACCGACTACAAATCTTCCATAGAATTTTTCAATATTAACACACTACAAGATAGAAGGACTTACTTTGATCAATTACTTTTGTACAAAATATGCAATAATACAATTGACTCCCCTGATTTATTATGTAACATATCTTTTCTTATACCAAACAGACATACCCGCTCGCAAAATTTATTTCACCTACCCATTTGTCATACCAATTACCGATACCACTCAACTTTATTCAGAATACAGCGTGACTATAACCAAAATTTCAAAAATTTCGATATTTTCCATGACTCATTAACAACCTTTCGCAATAAATTGAGATATTTTTCAACTCTGTCCCCTAACTCCCTCAATCAAGCTCCTTTACTTACGTAATAATCCCTCCTTTTCCTCATTCCTTTCCACTTTACTTTTACTATTAATTTCTTTTCTTACACCTTGTTTTTTTTTTTTTTCTTTTTTGTTGCTTGACAACTTGTGTCTTTTTGCTTTTTGTTTTGCTCTCTTTTTCTTTTTATTTTCTTGTCTTCTCAATTTTCTATTATATATCAATACTAACTCAGCATACTGATCAAATTATTATTCTATCTCTATAATTTTAAATAGAATAAACAATTTTGGCTTATATTAATTTTAAGAACACCATTGTAATCATTTTTATAAAGCTGAAGTTTTCTCAAATAAATAAATAAAATAAAATAAAATTTCACCAATCCGATCATGTCATACTTTGGTTTTCCTTTTTCTTCAAATATATTTTTTTAAATTCATTTTCTCCATGCCTGCAAACAATATGAAATATTATTTATTTGGTATTCATTATTCGACTTATTCATAAAGTGCATAAATCTCAGGGTGCGGTAGCTTACATCAAGCAGTGTTATGGAATTGCATGTTAGGTACATGTTTTGTAGCTCTGGTTGGTCGGCGGGGGAATTTCTCCTGTGAGGGATTTGCTTGTTGGCGCCCTCGCCGCGGTGAAATGAGAGGCTTTGTGTTAAAATGTCGGCTGAAATGCCTTTCAAATTAAATTGTTTGGAACGACGCGACGATCAGAACGCCATTATACTGCTTTCATACGAAAACTCAACGCACATAAACTATTCATAAAGAAAACTATGAATTCATTAAATAAATCATCATAATTCCTTCTTGAGACTCTCTAATCATTCAAGAATAATGGTAATTTTCATCTTGCCTATTTTGTTTAAATTTTGTTTATCATACTGTAAATTCACCAATAAGTACATCAAGATTCCTCTACTACAGTCCTAGGATTGGTTTGCAGCAATGTTCATCCTTCTTCTTTGCCAATTCATCCGATCCAAAGCAATCCCTTTGACCTACTCGCAAGAGAAACCACACATATCTGCCAATATATCCTGCAGGAGCTCCAGCGTGGACGTACTCGGGCGTTTATCCCCTCGATCATTCCCTCAAATATGGTACCTACACAGGAGATCTTCTTGGCGTCTTGCGTATTGTTTCGAACTTGGTGTACGTGCGACTGTACATGCATACATAGAACAGTTTGGCACTAGTATGATGATGATAGTGTTACAAACTACTAAATAAAAGTACCTACGCGTACTTTAGAGGGCTCTTGAGGTGTGATACACACAAAAACAGCGCTCACCAAATAAATCTTCCTAATATTATTTATTATTACACGCACCTATACATTTACGATAGTGTGGGTAGAGCCATCTGGGAGTAGTCCATGATGGTGGTAGTGCGTAGAATGACGTTATCAAGACGGATAGGATACTATCCGTCTTGAACGTCTTTCGGACAGACCTTATAGAAACATTTAATTTACAACAAACTAAGACGTCTTTTTGTATTTTACAGTGAGTTATTACACTTTACTTACTTTCTTCGGCTCATAAGCCTTGAAGGCTCAGGGCCTCCCGCACCACAATCCTCCAGGACTCTCTGTCTTGTGCTGCTTCCCTCCATGGTCCCCTCACTCCCAGAACTTCGGCGTCGGCTTCAACGTTGTCTGCCCACCGCATCCTGGGACGTCCGAGTGGTCTAACACCTGAGGGGGCACCATCAAAGACTGTTCTGATGATCCTGGAGTCCTCTGCACGTGCTACATGTCCGGCCCACTGGACTCTTCTTGATTTCATTACCGACACTATGTTTGGATCTTGAAACACGGACATCAGCTCCCGGACAGAGCACACATAGGTATAATGTAAATTCAATTAACGGTCTTTATAATGTTTGTATAACAATTTAATTTTCAATTAAAACGAAATTTCCTCGCCGTAAATACGCTCGGGAGAAAAGTTGTACCACATTTTCCAAACAAAGTTTTTTTACGCAATTCATACAATTTCAATTACGTTACGTTGTTTTATTTGTGGGCATGCGCTTGTTACGTCCAACGTGAGAAAACATATCTGCCGAGAGCGGCGACCGCAATAAAGGTTTGTGTGGGCGAGCGAAACGTACATAGGCACGGCCTGTAAAATACTTTACGTTCAAACTCAGCCAAAACATGTACTGAAACTATGACACAACTTCTAGTGAACGTTTCAGTTGACATACATTTTTGTTTGAGTTTGAAGTGTTGGGTTTTATACACTCGGGGTGCTGAAATAGAAATAGCAAACCGATAACTTACTACGCGGAGTACGAGGCTTTTCATTCACTGAATGGAACGTAAAATCGATGGCGTGGAAGTTGAGCGGGCTTTTTCAGTGTTGGCCAATGTGATTCAACCTTCGAGGCCATTTGTTTGAAGTTGGAAAGTAACGTACCTTTATTATAAAAAGCCAAATAAAGTCAAAACATGCAGAGCCCTGGATAACCTCGAGGAGATTGTATTGACCAGAAGTTCGAGAAATCGGATAAAAGCAAAAGGTAGATTTCAGATGGACCAAAATTTTGTTAAAGTGTTTTAGTTTAGAAGAAAGTTGACATTGGAAGGTTCAAGTGCGTTTGGTGCTTTCTTGAAAATACAAATGATTATGAAAGCTCTATTCTCGACGGTCCAATAAATTTATAAATGGAATGTACAGATGCAGAATCTGCTACGATAATGAATAAGATGAAATTCCACTCGAGCGGAAATTTATGCGTTGAGCAGACTGACAGGCATCGCAGAGTCTGTACCCTTAGTACGAGTTGCAAAACTTGAGAAAAGTAAAGTTTACGGAAAACATTAAAGAGTGATTTCTTCCAAAATCTGCCGTTTTTGTTTCTTACACTTTATGGTCTTAGCAAAAGAGTTATAGTGATGAAGAAAATCAAGTTCAAACAAACGAAAACGGCGGATTTTGGGGGAAATCACTCTTTAATAATTGCCGTAAACTTTACATTACTCAAGTTTTGCAACTCGTACTAAGGGTATATATACAAGGATAATTTATTTATAAGGTACACATAATTGAAGAGCGCCGTTTTTGTGTGTGTCACACCTCAAGGGCCCTCTCAAATCACGGATAAGATTTTTTGTAAAGATGCGTCTTTAGTGCTCCTTTAAAGACACCAACAGTTTCTGCCTTCCTCACATTAGGTGGTAGTCTGTTCCACTCCATTGGGCCCGCAAACCGGAAAGCACGGTCCCCAAAATTAGTGCGTGTCTGACGTGACTGCTGGACTAAGTCAACCACCCCACACCCTGCAGATACTGGTCATAAACCTCGTAGCCCGGATTCGGCTGATGATGTATAACAGCCAGTGCCACAAGTATAGAAATTCAAGCATAAACTGTAAGGAGACTTAAAAAAGCGCCAGCAGTAAGCCTTTCAGTTTTCTTACATTTTTGTTATAGTTGAGCGAGGTTGATAGTACCTACTTGAGGAATATGTTGCAGGGAAAGCATAAATCGGAAAAGATTCCCGAGCTTGCTATTCTGTATGAACCAGGCGTTGCGCAACTCACTTTCAGCTTGAGGTAACGGGATATGGGAGAAATGGTGGGGCATTGCGAGATGTTTATGCACAGCTGGTCTATTGGCAATGGGGGATATTTAAAGTGAAGCATCATATAAGAGATTGAGCACAATTCTTGATGAAGCTGAAAGCAATATGGATTTTGACATCAGTCAATGGTTTCTTTAACGTGCATCATTAACATGTTAATTGACGGCTTTCAAAACGAACTTTCCACAAGTAATGCCCTAAAGAGGGAATAGGATTCACAATTCAGCTGAAATACTAAACAAAAACATCACACCCTCTTTCAACTTGCATTTGTCTGTTATCCATTCATGCAGAACTCTATCTCTAAGTTTTTCCTAGCATACTCCTCACGTGTTTCATTTCCACAGTTTCATGAAATTAAAAGCAACATGGGTTTTTGATATCGATCAATGTTGTTCTCCGTTCCGTTATTCTCCGATCATAAAATAAAACATGTAATTAATGCAGTTGAATCAGATAATGACGCTTATAGTTATAGCAATCACAATTTAATTTCGTAAAATTCATCAACAAACCATTATGGTTATCGTGCTACATGGTTCGCGCGCATATTGGCATTAAGCCTGCCTCAAGGTGAGGTGGTTGATATCACAAAAAAGTGACGTCCATAGAATTCAGTTCGGTGTAGTACATATAACGTAGATACCTATAGAGATGGAGAGTTGAGGAAGGTTAACCTTCCCTGGCCTAAGCGGGGTATATGAGATACCCCAAAAAAACGTTTTATTTGATTACTCAATAATTAATCGAGCAATTCAATTGAAACTTTTTGTAATCTTCGTAAAGCTACTTAGAAACATTTCTGTATTTTTTGTTTTTAAGTATTCAAAGCATGTAGTCTTCAAATAATTGTTTTTGATAAATATTCGCGTACTCTACTAATCACGTGGTCAGAAACACGTCACATTATGCCCTCGCGGGGGGAGCGCTGGAGCATGTGAGGGACGGGAAGGGCTGGCGCGCCATTGTGTGTGTGGTGGGTCCAGAGATAAGCTACTTGTTTCACTTTTTTACGCGAGCTTACCGCGTCACAGCTGTGCGGAAGAGAGTCAACTATATTATCCGCTGACGACTTTACTCCGTCTTTCTGGGTAAGCGAGTGGAACAGTCCTGTCATTCCTGTGGTTCCCAAAACGTTCTATAATATTTTACACATATAAAATAAATATATTTTTGTGAAGAGAAAGGTAAGTTCGTTGTTTTTTTTTCTGAATAGGTATATTGTTTTTCCTTTGTGATATGTGCCAACCATTTGATTTTTTTCTCTCTCTAGAAAATGGCTAGAAAAAATACCTATGAAGAAATAGAAAAATTGCAAGACTTTAGTGATGACGAAGTTATTGACAGTGACTTAGAATTCGAATTGTGTAATTCGGGTGATTCTGAAGTCGGAGATATTATTGAATCTGAGTCTGATGAATCTGAGTCTGCATACTGTAAAAAAAATGTTTCAATTATGTCAATGCCACCCCTGCTTCAAGGAAAGGCGGCAAAGTTGCAGAGCTTATGTTCATTTAAAAAAAAAAAAAAAAATTAGGCTGATTTATTTGGTGAGCGCTGTTTTTGTGTGTATCACACCTCAAGAGCCCTCTGCGAGCTTGGTCGTCGATGTAGAAAGCGCCAATTCTCAAGCAAGACCCAGTTGTTGTAAGGCTGGATGGACCTTTTGATGACCGGTCTTTGGTAAAGGTTTATGAAGTTTTCAACCTAGCGAAGAGCAAATTTGAAAATATAAATGGTATATTTTCTGTGCTCCGCCGGGATTCGAACCCACGACCTTCCAGTTACGAGTCCGAAGTGTTACCACCTGGACTACGGACCGGTCATTTGCGGTATTTCCTACTGTAGACACATTTGAAATTGTATTTGTATGCGCGAAAATCTTACGTATGTTTACTTTTGTGGGTGTATAAGATGTGGATTGTAAATTTTAATATATATTTGCATCTTAGATTTAGATTTAGAGTATTTAAATAAATAACAAACCAATCGTTAATTTGTTGCAGATATAAACTACGTCCAGATAATAAAAGATGCCTTCGCTTGATATTTCTCAACACTATTGTACATAACTTGAAAAATTGTAATTATGTTTTTTTGGATTTTAACTTTATTTATGTTTTTTTTTTAATTTCGTATGTTGCATATTTACTATTATACAATTGAAAATGAAATAAAAATTATTATAAAAATGTTTATTTTAAATTCTCTTCCACCGTTTAGGAAACACTGGTTGAGTTTGTCCTACTTGCGTCATTCCCACGGCGTATGCGGAGCGAAACGCACGTCTGGCGGGCTCTCTGCCTTATGATTATTTTGTATGAAAAGTAGCTGGGGTCCTCCGGTACCCCACTTCGGACCATGTGTAATTTTTAGATACTTAGGGTGGTAAAGGTTAAACACGAGCAGAGGTTTGAGGTGGGGACGACCTTCGGCCTGACAGGTACCACAAGTACATACATTTTACCGTTTTACCAAAAAAAGTGTATGGCAACCATAGAGTTATAAAGGTATAGAGATGAAGTCCAGGCCAAAATAATGTCCCCTTTTTTTTGGACTGAAGCGCTGAACCTCGATCCGCGTGCAATTTGTAATGCTCGGTTTTGGTCTCATTATTTCTCCAGCGCTCGGATCGTGAACATCTCGTTAAAAGTGGTTTTCTGTGTGAAAGGGCGCAAAAATAGGTCCGTAAAAGTAAAATAAATGGATGAAATCACATTTCACATGTAAATTTATGTTTTTAATACGCTTATTAACGTTTTATTTATATTTTGTACGAAGTATTGACAGGCGAGTGCTAGAAGAGTGCGTCTACTTTAAAGATAGTGTTCTACCGTGTGAAAGAAAGGGACAACAGCGCCCAGGGCTGTACTCGAAATAATCAAGCCTCTTGAAAAATATTTTCCACTGACTACTAAAAAACAAAGTGGCACAAAAATGATAATTTTAGGAATTCTTCGACTAATAAATGGAATATATGTACAAAAAAAATGAGGCTTAATACGGTATACTCTTGCAAAAGTCGCTATGATATTTGACAGTTCAAATTATAACAACTCAAATTATACGAAACTTAGCGAGTTTTGAAATAGTACAATAAAATACAGAATAACATTTTTTTAAATCCAATGCAACGACAGGCATTGCAAAAAAAACTTTTTTTTAAACTAAGAGTGGTTTGCAAGTGGATTCCTCGATTATTTCATCTAAATTAATGTGGTTACAATTTTAAAAGAGTCGTATTATTTTTAAAATTAAAATAATAAAATCTTTAATTGATGAGGCATTCACTTTGTAACCTTTCTATATTCTACAATCTAAGTTGCAAATATATATTTACATTAAAAACTCATATCAAATGCATACCCACAAACCAAAAAGTGCAGTTCACGCTAGGGCATGGATACCGGTATACCGAAATACCGGTATACCAACTGTTATTTTCGGTATTTTGAAACCGGTATTTGAGGATAAAATACCGGTATTTAGGTTTTTCGTAAAAAAATATCAATTATTATTGCAAAGGTGTTTAAAAACTATGCAGAACGCTCGATTTATATGGTTCACAGTGTTGTTTATACTTCAGATGAGTTTTCATATGAGATGAATCACGATTATTAGAAAAAATCATCAATATCAACTACGCAAAATTCTGCATGCTTAATAGTATCTAGTTGGTATTTAATGATATCGCTTTCAGTTGTTCGTCTAATGTTTTACTTCTACAATTAACTGCTACCGGCACGCGCGCACGCTCGAACACAACACAAGACGATACGTAAGTACGTAAGCGCTATATCATACATCTTTCTCTCTCTCTCATACATTGGATTAGTATTAAACCTCTCGCACGGTTCTTTTTGGGCATCCGGGCACTATGGTCTACGCTCCACCCCTCCCTCAATCTATGACCACAAATCAAAACAGATCCCAGGTTGGCCAGATCGGAGAGGAAGAAGAAGATAATATTCAAACATTGATTCGTATTGAAATGACATTGTATGAAAATGGAGGTACTAGAGGCAGATTTTTGGACGTAGCTTACAAGTACCTCTTAAGCATTCCACCGACGAGCGTTGAGTCAGAAAGGGCATTTTCAGCTGTAAGTTACATTATGTAACAAAATAAGATCATCTCTCAACGACGCAAGTTTGGACGCGTTATGTTTTCTTCGCACGATTTTCCAACAAACGCGATCTGACTGAAAAATAAACTTAAGTTAATTGCGCCTGCGCCTATATTTTGGTTTATTTAAGAAAGTAACACAATTTGATTTTGTTTTAACTTATGTACGCTGTATAAGAAATTCTCGTTGCACGATTTCATATAATTAGAGAGTAAGACTGATTTTAATACCAATGTGATTGTAATGTTTGTGCCTTTAAAACAACTTAAATAATTCTTGGATTCAATAACGTATTTTATTTAATATATCCTTAACTATAATAACTCAATAAATGGTTTTTACTGAGTTGATCAATAGTTCGAGTGTTCTTGACAAATAGCTTAGAAAACTGCTTTAATGACTTACTCATCGTTTTTGGCATCATTTAACCAGTAATAAGCAGTATTTAATAAAATACCGAAAAAATACCGAAATTTCGGTATACCGGTATTGGAAATTTCAATATCGGTATCAATACCGGTATGAAAATTATTCCGGTATTCCATGCCCTAGTTCGCGCTTACAAATGCTGAATGCTTATAAATAAAATCCTAGCCTTAAATGAAACAGGGGTGACATTGGCAAAGTGAACCATTTTTTACAGTATGGGTGGTCAGCCTCATACCCTATAAGTCACGGAAATTTGTTTTTTTAGTATTAAAATTAAATCATGTTTTCGAAATTGGTTGTACATTAATAAATTTGACTCGTCCTGTAACCATATACAACTTATATTTTGATTTTTCATAATTAAATATTAAAATATTTTTTGTTTTATTATGTATTCTTACCCTGAATCGGCTCTGGTACCATTTTTTGCAAGAGCCATGTTTTACCGTTATTCTCGTAAAAGGTCTGTACATACATGTATGGTTTTTAAGTGATTTAATATTATTGTTCACACCCATAACAAGAAAAAATCATGTTATGTATGGTGCTTTACATTATCACAAAAATAATATTTCGTAGCATCCATTGGTTTCATCCTGTGGGCAGAGCGAGACAAAAGTATATTTACCTCGCTCGTAATGTTTAAACGAGCTATTAGATGAACAATAAAGCTTTAAACACAAGAGTGCACGGCTGAAGATGCAAAAAAAAAAAAAAATTGTGCACTACAAGTTTATACCTATTTGTGATAAATCTTGTACTTTCGTTAATTTACTCTCGTTGAGTTGGGTCCATATTTGTATGTTCCTTTTGTAGGAGACACGCGGTCTATATATTAGTAAGTCAATGATGGCAACTAAAACACTAACCAAATTGCGTTGTTTAGTGTGTATACCTTTTTTGGTTAACGCAATGGTTGAGTTTAAACGTAATGTTTCGTACTTGGAGTAGGTACAGCAAAACATTTTACTGTTCAGCGTTTTACAAAAAAAAAATACAGAAACTAAAACGCTAACTAAAGGCGTTGTTTAGAGTTTATACATTTTGTTGGTTAACGCAATAGTTGAGTTTAAGGGTAGAATTTCATACTTGGAGTACAGGTAAGCCTATTCTTCCCGTATTTCTATACTGACATGCTATTTTGTGTTCAAACAATGTCGGCGAGGTCTCGGCTTTTTTTGCGAGCGAAATTTTGTGTACAGTCTGTGTGTGTGTTTTTTGCTTGCTGTTGTTTTGGTTGCGCATTAAAGAAATATTTAATGCTGAAAAGACAACCAGGAAAATTAAAAAAAAACAGAGTGAGCAGTTTTCGAAATATGAAACAATTTTGGATACGTTCATATATAAAGCAATTATGTATTGTTTTTCATTCTTAGATCCCTAGTCCCTAGTGCACTCATAGTTTCATCAAAATCATCTTCATCACTTCCCCTTCACGTCCGGAAGCTCCAGCTCCAACAAACCACGGCAACAGATCCCGGAAAGCAATTCTCCAGCATCAATTGTGTGTTGTTTAAAAATCGTGTCTTATTGACGAATTTCTGATAACGAAACATTTTCTTTGTAGGTTTTTTCACGCCGGTCCAGTAGACATACAAACATTGCTCATGTGAAATTACCGTCGGTTGGAAATAAGACAAACAAGCACTAAGGTGAAGAAAATTCGAGACTCTCCTCGTGTTTAGTGCTGTGAGCGAATAGTGGATGTGCTCTTCAGCATCACAAGAGGCGAAGACAAATAATGATGACGCATGCAAGTGAGGTGGAACGAATGCCGCAGACGGCGCATCGCATATGTTTTGTACTGCCGCTAACGCAAATTGTGTTTTATGTGCACATGCATTTAAAAAAAAATTATGTCAGTAATGTAGGTATCAAATAAATTATATTACTGATGGGATCGCTTTTAAAATAAACCTGAGAGTGTCAGTTTGTTTGGAAATTCTAACCTTATAAAGTTTTATGTTTGGTAATTACGCACTTTAAAATACTTAGTAAACTAATTACGTTTAAGAGAACACATAAGTAAGTGTAGATTGAGGCACGAAATGATAGGTTTTATAGGATTTTATGAGGACGATAATGTTTCTTCAGTCAAAGAGTCCTAGTAGTTTATGCATACAGTGCTGAAAAATGTGGCAAAAATTGACAAGTTGCATGGAAAGATCTATGCTTGGAATACCTATCCTTTCGACATAGAATTCGCAACGATGTCGTTTTTCAAAATACGACCTTCTAAGACGTAATTATGAAAATATGCAATCTCAAATGGTAGTGGACAGGACACACATGTGTAGAGGAGAAGATGGACCAGAAAAGTTTTGGGATGTTGGGCCAGATCTGTAAGAATAAAAGTCGTTCGCCAAATTGCTCGACAGACGAATGACAATAAGAAATCTGCCGGGAGGATATGGAAGAGAATGGCCAAGGACAGAAGCAACTAGAGGAGGTTAGAGAAGACCTATAATCCACAGAGGACTCGGAACGGCTGATGATAAAAGAAGACACGAAATAATGCTAAGAATGTATCTTAGCTTTGTTTCGTAACGGATACCACTGCAACGTTGTTTTAACATAACATTTCATTAATGTAATTGCTGTCTTCAAAGTTACGGAACAACCAAATTGCATACCTCTCATACAATAATGATTAAATTAAAATGAGATAATTGTACAATGCATCGCGCAAGGCCGTTGTACTCTAAACAAAAATATACAAGCGCAATGAAAGTCATTGGAGCTGAGAGACGCTGAGAAATCATTATCATCGCCTGCGGGTACAAGCGCTGAAAATATCAAAGTGCATTTTTATGCAGCGCTCGCCGGCCCACTCATAAGTCACTTATTTATTTACAAAGTGCAATCTGCACAGGAAACTTCAGCGTAACTTTATACTTGACACACATTTTTGTGAGCAATGGGAAATAAACGCCACGTGAATGAATAATATGAAAAGCGTTGTTGTGTTGTGGTTGAGTCCGTCACAGGCGTGTGGCGGTATCAGGCGCACAGAGCGGGCGGAGAGGTCGCTGGGAAAACGTCTGTACTAGAGTTTCTCAAATACTCCAATACAAGATTCGCTCTCTCTTGTGACTTCTACAAATTTACTCATTAGTTTTTGCAAGATTGACACATTTGACTTCATAGCCGTCAAATTTTAACAATATATTACGCATTGTAGCATAGCTTATACAGCTCTGATTTCATTGAAATAGATTTGTGTTACAGTAATTAAATGAGATATCTACAATTTATGAACTGTTTCAGCGGAAACTTTGTAGAGCTCCATTTAAAAAAAATTAAACACAGTTTTATTCTACTGATATACGAGATACACTCTCCTTAAACCCATTTATGTCTCATAGACCCCTGTGAAGCATCATTGTATTAGGTAGAGCTGGCAATTATTTCATCGACATAGTCTACGGTTGTACAGATTTTGCAATTTTGCTCTCTACAAAACAGGGAGAAGAGTCGGTAGATAGTACGTCTTCCCTGAAGCAACATTTAACTACCTACTGTATTAGTTAGAATCCCTTCTCCACAACACTAAGCACTCCTCATTATTGATTTCGTTGGCATTATCTGGGTAATCTTGCATCAGGATGACACCAATAATGCAGATCCGGCCTGCCCAACAAACAACTCACTGGCCGACCTAATGGAGGATAACGATGGAGCGGTGCGGTGGAATTTTTGGGAATCACTGGCCTATTCACAAGCAGCGCAGCGTCACGTTCCCGCTTGGCGCCCCGCGGCTGCGCACACCGCCGCGCCGCGTCGCCTTCACTGAGCCTTCACTGCGCTCTGCTAGCGAGTAGTGGGCAGCGGGTAGCGACCTCCTCTACACTTCTGCTCGCCTGGCACGATCACAGTTTCAAGTCTGCGGTTACACTTCGACAAAAATAATGTCCGGTGTTGCGCAGATAGTGATGAGAATTTAAAATCTGAATCAAAACCTATCAAGACCAGAAACTGAAGCATGTTACCCATTCCGCTTGTACCTCCTAATCAAGCTCCGTTCCTGCTACTTCATTTTCACGATGTTCATCATTTTATTCAAGTATTTTATTAAAACTACAGACTGAAAAGCTTTCTCCTTCATTTCAAGAATCCATTCTTCAGTAACTCTAATGCTAACCTTAATAACATCGCATTTTTTACTTTATAGCAGTCCGAAGGACTGTTATAAAGTATTGTATTCGTCCGAAAAAAAAAAATGAGGTTTCAACGGAAATGAGTTGTCCTGCACCAGGACATGCAAAAAAACCTAATTTGTCGAACCTGTCCGTCCGTCCGTCCGTCCGTCCGTCCGTCCGTCCGTCCGTCCGTCCGTCCGTCCGTCCGTCAGTCCGTCCGTCCGTCCGTCCGTATGAGTGTATGTCCCAGCCGAAACTACTGATCACAGAGACACCAATTTTTGTATTTAGAGAAGTGATAACCACAGATTTTGATGAGCCGACCGGCATGGCGCCACCCTGAAAATTCAAGATGGCTGCCATACAAAAAAAACATAAAATTGCACTTTTCTCAAAAACGGCTCTAACGATTTTCTTTAAAATTTCAGTGTGGTCGTTGCTTAAGTTTTTTCTAAGAAAATTAGGTATGGCAACACTCTTGCCAACCTGCGTCTATGGGTTGCCATATGAAAGAAAAAAACGATTGTGATTATCTCGGAAGTGGCTGGGTTGACAAAAAAAAAAAAATTCTACAATATTACGCGCAATATTAATTTCTACAAAAATTTAAAGAATACTTTAAATTTTTTTTTACTTAAAGTACCGTTTACACGATCTCAAAATTTTCATCGAAAATATTAAAAAGACCCATAAAAACGCAATTTCGTAAAACTTTTTTTAGATTCACAAGAAAGAAAAAATTATATACTTCTTTGCACTATAATTTGTTTTTCACTATTTTGAGAATTCAAGATGGCTTCCAAAGAGGAGAAAACTTCAAATGCGATTTTCTCAAAATCGGCTCTAGCGATTTTTTTTAAATTTTCAGTAAAGTAGTTGCTTGATACATTCTTACCAAATTTAGTTATGGCAACATTTTTGCTAATCTGCGTCTATGAGTTGCCATATGAAAAAAATAAACAATTGTGATTTCCTCAGAAGTGAAAGCGTTGACAAAAAAGATATGTTCCACAATACTATACGTGACATCAAATTCTATTTTAAAATTAAATTTTTTTTTTGAAAATAAAAACATAAAGTGCCGTTTACATGATATCAAAAAATGAAATTAAAAGGCTACAAAAACCCATCAGAACGCAAAAAACTTTTATGTTTCTTAACTGTATCAGATAAAACTTTGTTATCACTATAATTCATTGTGAAAGATTTTTCAAATTTTAGAAAATTCAAGATGGCTTCCGAACAGCTGAAAGTTTCAAATGAGATTTTCTCAAAAACGGCTGCTACGATTTTCTTTATTTTTTCTGCATAATCGTCATTATAATACTGCTATGTAACAATAATAACCATTGCCTCATAATTTTCTTTGTTTTGGGGGTTGCCATACAAGAGAAAAAAATAATTTAAAATTTCTCGGCAGAGAAAGGGTTAACTAAAAAAAAATGTTCTACAATTGAAAAGCTTTTATATATACCTACATACATGAATCATTACTTTTTTCAAAAAAATATTATAAAGTATAGCCACCATACAAAGTGACAAATTTTCATACAAAAAATTATTGTAATATTTTTGGTAGCAAAACGTCTAATACCCATAAATAAACCTACATAACAATTCGCTCAATCAATTGCTATAAAACAACAATAAGCATTGCCTCTTAATACTCTTTGTTTTGGGGGTTGCCATACAAGAGAAAACAATATTTTAAATTTTCCCGGCAGAGAACGGGTTAACTAAAAAATAATGTTCTACAATTGAAAAGCTCTTATATATACCTACATACATTTATCATTACTTTTTTCAAATAAATATTATAAGGTGTAGCCACCATACAAAGTGACAAATTTTAATACAAAAATAATTGTAATATTCTTGGTACTAAAACGCCTAATATAAAATACTAGGCTACGAGTCTTACAATAGTAAGTTGTACCCATATGATAATCAATCATAACTTTCCAAAATATCAATGAAAAGTATAGGTACCCACCAAACAAAGTCTTAGTTTTGTATACAAACGGGATCAATGATAATACTGCAAAAAGACGATTGCTTTAAAAGATTAGCTTCATTACTTACACACAACTAAATGTTTTGTTATGAAAATTGCCTATGACCTAAACATGACCGTATTTTGTGCTATAAAGTCCTGTGCAGTCCACTGTACAATTTATTATATTTTGTATTGTTTGTGTATTAACACTGTGAAAATTCATACTGTTATAGTTTAAAATTTTTTGAGGAATTCAAAAACACTGTTTATTTTCACATGAATATATTTAAAACGATTACAATCTTTAGAGTAAGTTACTAACGTTTTCGACCTAGAAGGTCATCATCAGGTATGATATTTTTTACGAAACTAGTAAAATTTAAAGAGAATAGTCAAAACATTCCGAATTTTCCCGGTGGTGCGGCACTTCAACTCATAGCTCATAAGTGGTTTGTGGGCATAGAAACTACGAAATTGGCGTACATAGTAACCACCAAACAAATGTAGCATTACAAGTTTCAAACGTTCACGGCAGGCGGTTGATAATGGACAGTTCCATTCCGGAATCTGTTACCGTGGTATACATGGGCGAAAAGTTCACAAGCTCCAGCGCCCATAGACCACGTAAACAGATCCCGGAAAGCAGCTCTCCAGTATTACCATAGCAATTCAGCAGACATAAAATAAGTAGGTACGTATGTCTTAGGTTTTTCGTAGTTTTTTTGTTACGAATCCATTTGAATGCGACATAATAACAAATAGATGTAACAAAACTGTTACAAGCCTCTTTACAACAAGGATGTTGAAACATTAAGACAGCATCACTCAACGCAGATGCAATCCAAATCGAATGCTTTGACGGCTTTCAAGTGCCGGCCTGGCAAAGGCGTGCCGTACCACGAGTGCCGTATCAAGCATTCGCGAGGAACATTTCAGGGAACAAAACAACTGAGAGGAAGACAGAGGTGGTGATTTATGGAGGCGGGTGTAACATCGTCCATAGCGCCAAGGATAACACTTATTACGATTTACCGTTTCGCTGATTATCCAAATAGCTTAAAAAAAATAATGAGACGGAAATGTAATGCGATTCACATCCCAATGATTGTCTTCGCGCGCTTTTGTCCTTCCCTCTGCGAAGCTTTTTCTTCTCCTTCGATGGCCCTACAGCTCATATTGAGCCTTGATCTCCGTTAGCCTTCGTTTATCTTATTTTAAGCTCTTCGTTGTATCTTATTCTCCAGGTTTCGCCCTATGCGAAGCTAGCGTATTGTAAATATAATAAACAGTCACAGTCTCATACGTTGTTATTTTATTTTAGGTACAATTTACATGGGAAAAGTATTTCATTTAATTCATTCAAAGCTTTTTAAATCATTTTCTTCCATTGTCCTTACATTCCGACGGTAATTTATTAAAATACAGCATTTTTGGAACAAATCTTCTCATCTGAATATAAGCTTTTATTTGAATGGGATCCGGTCGCAATTGATTCGGATGATAACAATTATACTGTGTATAAAACATACGTTTCAGCTCAACCATAGTTTCACAAAAAATACACGGAAACGAAAGCTACCACTAGAAACGCTGGTGCATTTTTTGGTACACGCAATTGTTTCGAGTTTCATCGTCAACTTTCATATACATACGTGGAGGACTGGGAACTTCATATGAGCAATCTAAACAGCCGGCAGTTAGCGCGGCGCCATATTTAGACCGGGAGACAAAGGCGATGCGATGGTGAAACATTCGATGCAAGAGGAGCAGAGAAAGACGTGTCTCGGCTGATTTTGTTTATTTTGAAGGCAGCCATTTCACACGGGATGGAGGCTATTTAAATGGGAGGTACATTTGTATGTAGAATAAAAGCCGAACTAATCCGATAAATCGATTCGGTAGAATTATTTGACGCGATGATAAGAAACTTCGTTCAATTCATCGGATTTAAATGGGATAAAAGAGCTGAAGAATTTATCGGTATATCCTTTCATTTATGGGCTGTTTTAAGGCTGACCAGCTTTTCTGCACACAATGATACAGTTTTGCAGATACCTCTAGACTGCGGACCCGTTGTTCACTTAACTGTTTAAATACATTTTTTCAATAGAATTTTAAAGCATCGTCAAAAATAAAATGTGCCAGGGTGAGAAGTCTCGACGTATTCACCAATCAGAATCAGGTTAAAACAAAGCAATACAACATGGCGGCTAGTGAGCAGCTGATCTCGTTGACAAAAGCTTTTTAATTTTTGTAGAACAAATTGTATAAAATCTGTACGAAGAATATTGAACAGCCTAATCAGTTATCAGTAAGTTTTATCGCTTTCTATCTACTTTGACCAATGCAGCACCCCAAGTATACGTACTACTTTACGTTTTTACTTATCTACAGAGATATACCAAAAAAGGCAAGCAAACTAATACGGCGAGCGTTTTACTTTTCATATGGTTGAGTTTAAACATATTTTTTTCTACATGAGGTACAGATTATCCCGACTAGAGCATGTGTTTAGGTATACGTGCGCATTGGTGTACACTAGGGCGGAGATTAATCAGGCATCCCGGCGTATTTAATTAGAAGCTCGCGGACCACAAATCAGGATCTGGGCGATGTATCCTCCCGTGGAAACTCGCCCCCGGGTAATTATAAGCATTTCATGTGGAGCGGAGCTGCAGGGACTGAAACCTTTAGTACAGCTGGAAGAGTCTAATAACTCACTCGGCTGATGGGCTAACTCAATAAAGAGGACTCCACTACTCCGGGTATACAACATTGCAAAATTTTCCCTCCAACGCGTTACTAGTAAAATGTATGGAAGGTACAACAGCTTTCCTATTGAATTTATACATTTTTTCTATTTACTAGATTGAGGAGAGTTTCCGCGATGTTTTATACTCGGGGTACTGTAGAAAGTATTCATGGAAAATTAAGGAAATGACATTACTATACAGGTACCTACAGAAAATTGATGTAGAAAAATGTACCAAGGTCGAATTTGATGATCTATACCTAAGCTAAGTGGGCGCCTTTGGGATGACCAAGAGTCAAGAAAAGGCGCTATAAAAATATTGTATTATTATTATTAAGTGGTATATATTTACGATTTACATTTTATTCACGCCCACAAGCATTCACGTGTGAGTTCGCGCTTACACATGGTGCATGTGTACCTACAAAACAGACCCAAAAGATCAATTTGATACAATGTTATATGAAAAAACTGAAACTAATTAATTTATTTAGTTCTTAAAAACAGTTTTTTCATATTATCTCGAAAACTTTTCACATTACCTTAACTAAATTACATCGTTTTCTAAGAATTGTATCATTCTATAATTATTAAGAAAATAAATATTTCCAAAATTCAAAACAACAAAATTAGAAGAAAAAAATGAGAACGAGAACCAGTTTTTTTTAAGTATTTTTTTTGTGGCCACATTTTTTAAGTTATATAAAAAAAAAAACTTGACAATTAAGATAACAACATCAATAAACACGCGCGATTTTTTCCATTAATGTCACTCCTTTACTAAGGCCATAAAGTAAAGAAACATATTTTTAAAAATAACGGGATTTTTTTGTAAACGGCCTCTTAAACGAATCAAACAAGGGATTATGATCCTCATGAAAGAGGCAACGTCCACGGGAGCAAAACGTGTGACAGCGATTTGCAATAAGAATGGAATAAGTCAAATACACATAAATAAAACTCAAATTAATATCCGCTCTCCTTTTTTTACGCATCTCATTTCTAAAAACCGCGGAGAAATATGATTGATGTTTGACATAAATCTTCGTTAAAATTTAACGAAAAAAATATATATTATTTCAAAAGATCAGTTCTTCAGCATACTGCTATCTGTTAAAATGATCATCTTTTGGTAGACGAGGCATATGAAAATTCAAAATTATTTCATACTTTACAATACAAAATATAAATCAGAGGTAATGAAGCAGTCCTCCGTGTGGATGTCGACGCCTTGACAGTGAGGGAGCTCTGTATTTTGGATTAATGGAGCGGATCAAGACAGAAGTTGCTCCTCCGCCATTGCACGTGTGCGCAATATAAATAAATAACACTGCAGACGCATCTAATTAAAACTAGCTAAATAATAATATTGTTATGTGTGTGTCTGGTCGATCCGCAGTAGGACTTCATTAGAGGCGCACAGAAGTGGAATAGTATGTTCATTAAAGTTTAACAGACAACTTTACTTATTAAAAGTGTATGGAGGTACAACTAATGTCAAAAAAACGAGCATTTATTCAGCTCATTACCGAGTACTAAATATATATCTTGGATTCTAGATTATTGATATAGACCACGTCCTACGTTTTCTAACAAGCTGGTCCATACATGATCTCTACGCTGGAAACCACAGAGCCATAGAGCGCCCTTGACCTTGGTCCAGTGGTTAGCGCTTCGGACTCGTAAATGGAAGGTAGTGGAGTGGAGGATCTGTGATGGGCACGAAAACACGGGATAGACTCAGGTGGTAACTTGATCAAGCGATGCACACATCGTTTCACCAACGCCCCACTTCTCCATTTACATACTCCAACGACACGAACTGTCACTACTTCTGTTCTGGATCTTCCCACTGTCATATACACTTCTCGACTTCTGATTCGGAACCGCATAGAATAAAAACATTGAAAAATCGGGCAGAATTCGTAGTGTGAAAAGGCACATACAGTCGATAACATGCACAAGAAGAAAGGTATTGAAATGGTCTGATGATAAAAGAAAGACAGCGTCACTGGGAAGGATTTCTTATTATCCATTCACATTCATACAACAAATTTGCTCATACAATGAATTCGTAGTCACTATTAGACGACTAACTTTGCCAGAACTTGCTCAACATTATAATGTTTACTGTCAAGTCTCGGAGGAAATGAAATACCGACAACTCTTGATACAAAAATCATCATCAGAAATCCGTCATTTTGAATAAAACAGAGCAAATCAATTATTACACGTAAATAATATATATTGGGGAAGTTTACTGACAGCGGCCGCTTTGTTGGGAAACACTTTGCGGTGTTGGCAGACAGCGTTCCAGCAATTCCTTCTCGCGCCGTACTTTGGTCAATAAAAAGTAATTGAATACATTAAGCGCGTTAGCAAATACTTCAGATGGGCGTTTTCACCCATCACAAGATTCTTTTGTTCCTTCTCACACACATTCACGCAACATAATACACGAACTTGTTCAGAAACACTTCCCGAATCGGAAAAATATAAAACGAATCAATTAATTGTTATAATAAAAAGAGTTATTCTAGCAATAAACATGGGAAAAGACTGCCGGAATTGGGATTTTATATTAATCCATAACTTCTTATTTTTCTTAGCACTGCCCCAACTTATTGCCACTATACGCTAATATGGTGGGCTCTTTTCGTCCTGAGGCTGTATTTTAATCCACATTACTGACAAACGCCATTGCAGAGAAAAATATCCATACATTATGGTATCTCAATACCAGGAAATGTATGTAAAAGATGATGGATATGAATCTCTTATGCAGGGATAGGATAGTGGAGGCTATTTTGCAAAGGCTATCTTTAATGGAATGGGGGCAGAGTTGAAGTTATAGGATACCTATGACTACAATGATACCCGTTACAACTGGAAAGAGAAAAACGATTTTCATAGTGTCATTTCGTTGTAAACAAAAAAAGCTCGGGTGAAACAACGAAACTGGAGGGGCAAGTTGTAAGTTTTGCCCCTCAGGGGGTATGTATATAAAATACAAAAAAAGAACAAATAGAGAAACTGTAACGTATTCTCCAATGCGAGATATAAAATACACAGATCTAATGCCTATGGTATTTTCTCTCAACAAAAGCCAACCTTCAATAGGTGGCTTTCAATTTTGGACGACTTCCCGTACCAAAGAAGCGAAAATCAAAAGGACCACACTCACCTCAAATTGTGCTCTGGTCCAAGATGATGCTCGTTTCTCAGGATCCTATGGAGATGAGCTCTGTTCACGAACTGCCACACTTGCAAGTTATATGTAAAACAAACACACTCACTCACAGAATTTTAACGGTAAATTTCAAATCGCTCGCGAGAGACATACAAAAACGAGTCTACTTGCGAACACGACGGAAGCGGAAGTCCTCAAATCTTGAGATTTCACGTTGGATGTCAAAAAAGTTCATACCGACATCTTGCGATTTTTATCCGCACTTTTTTCAGATTGTGAAAGTCCAACATGAAATTCGCTTCTTAGACTATTAATTAAAATTAAAAATAGATGACGCTATTCATGCGTCACCATACACCCCCCTTTGCAAAGACTTAAAGTTAAAAGCTTTGCAACACAAACCAGATATTCAAAGAAACCATGTCGATTTTTACAAACAATATTCGAGAAATGATACATAGGTATAATTACAATCAATGTTTGAAAATCTTAAATTAGAGAAACTTAATATAATTAATATAATAAGTATGCCTACAAGTAAGCAGGTTAGACACAAAAATACTTAAGCCAATATAATAAGCTAGATTTAACATGTTCTAACAGATAAGCTTAGTAGTAAAGCATAAGATTAATTCTAAACATGGTAAATATGTACAATGGTAGAGATCTACTAACTCAGTAGACGAAATTAAATAGTAATCTATTGTGTCGGCAATGGGTAGAGTTTGACGACCGGACGTTTGTAAAAACCTTGCTCAGTCTTTACTGTGGCTACTCGAATCACGCCATCATCCCCAGGGAAAACCTTGGTGATGATTCCCAGAGGCCAGGACAAAGGAGGAGCGTCCTCTTGCCCAATCAGTACAACAGTCCCTACCTGAATTGCATTAACATCGGTTTGCCATTTTTGTCTGACCTGCAAAGTGTGCAGGTATTCTACCCTCCATCGCTTCCAGTAAGATGACACGATTTGATCCAGGAGATTTTTACGCTGAGTAAGATTAACTGGTGTGTCAGGTAGCTCAGAAGCAGGCAGATGTTTTAAGGGAGTGGACATCAAGAAATGCGCAGGAGTTATAACGTCAGGGTGAGGATCAGAACTGATGACACTTAGTGGTCTAGAATTCATGATACTCTCGATTTGAGTCAACACCGTTTGCATCTCCTCATATGTGAGCAACTGATTCCCTATCACTCGATACAGATGAGTTTTCAAACTCTTAATATTTGATTCCCATAAAGCTCCGAAGTGAGGAGCTCGAGGGGGAATCATTTTCCACTCTATTTTATACGCCTCAAGTTCTCGCTTCATTCGGACATTATGCTGTGAATTTTGTAAAAGATTATATATCTCATCTAATTGGGCACGAGCCCCAACAAAATTTGTGCCGTTGTCCGAATACATAAAGGAAACTGGCCCACGACGAGAGATAAAACGCTTAAATGCAGCTATAAAACAGGCACTCGACAGATCAGTTGCGAGCTCAATATGCACATGCGCCTTGGTCACGAGACAAACAAACAGGCAGATATATGCCTTTTGAGCATGTTGTCCGCGTCGTCGCGTAAGAAGTATTTTTAAAGGTCCAGCATAATCTACCCCCGTATGCACAAATGCTTTAGCTTCTGTTATGCGACAGGCAGGCAAGTCCGCCATCTTTGGCGTAGGGTGCGACGGGTTCACTCGGAAGCAAATATTGCATTTACGAGTTTGTGCTCGTATAACGGTTCTGGCATCCAATATCCAAAACCTTTGTCGTATAATAGACATCAAAAGTCCTGGACCGGTATGACAGTTGGATTCGTGAAAATGTTTAATTATTAAGTTCACCACTGAGTCATGTTTCGGAAGTACAGCTGGATGTCTAGCTTCAAAGGGTAAATCAGACCGTGAAAGCCGACCTCCAACTCGTAACGTACCTTCCTGATCCAGAAAAACCGATAAATTACGCAGTTTTTTCGATGGTAACTTGTTATCTTTTATCAACTTAATATCGTCCGAAAAATGAACAGTTTGTATTGTCTGTATTAACTTAACTTCAGCATGGGACATGCATTCAATAAAATGCAACAGTGATTTAAATTTATTTATAAAGCGAAGAATGTAAACTGTGATTCGAATTAATTTATTCCACGAAGAAGTTCGTTGTGCTAAGTCATATAAAATCATAGAGTCGACATGTACTACAATGGCTGTCAGTACAGTTGCCTGTTCAGGAATTTCTAACGCATCGGACGAGGAGAATTTTTGAATCGGCCATTCATCCGAAGGGCGTTGAAGCCACAGTGGACCATTCCACCATAAACTATGAGAAATTAATTGAGATGGTAACATACCACGTGAAACACAGTCGCTTGGGTTCTCGTCCCCTGAGATGTGATAAAAGTTCTGAGGGGGTAAATTCTCCTGACACTGAGCGACTCTATTTCCTACAAAAATTGACCAACGATGTGGAGAAGAGCAAATCCAAGCCAGCGCAATCGTTGAATCAGAAAAAGCATATACATCAGTTATATGAATCCGATCACGATACATCTCGATCACAAGTTTTAACATCTTTGACAATAAAACAGCAGCGCACAACTCTAAACGTGCTAATGTCGTAATCTTGGTGGGAGATACCTTAGATTTTGAGCACAACAACCTGACAGAAATATTTCCATCCATGTTAGTTGTATGTACATATATAACACAACCGTAACCATTCAGACTAGCATCACAAAAACCTACTAATAATACTTTGGTTAAGCTAGTCACACCGATGTGCCTAGGAATTTTTAAAGTAGCGAGCAACGGAAGTTCTTGTGTTATACTCGAAAAACGTCGAATTATAGCATCAGGCGGAGAGTCATCCCAACCGATATTGGCACGCCATAGCTCTTTGATGAGAAGCTTTGCAGCCAGTATAACTGGTGCGACTAAGCCCAAAACATCGAACAAACGAGCTACTATAATCTATAATCTATAATCTAAGTTGCAAGGATATATTCATTTAAAGCTCTCAGATGTATGCCCACAAACCAACAAGTGTAGTTCGCGCTTACAAATGCTGAATGTGTACTTACAAATAAAATCCAAACCTCAAATGAACATAAGCCCCACAACTTTTGCCGACCTTCCCTGAAACAGGGGTGACATTGGCAAAGTGAACCATTTTTTACAGTATGGGTGGTCAGCCTCATACCAACCTATAAGTCAAGGAATATGAATGAATAATAAATTACATTTAAATATAAAAAAGAACAAAACCTTACAAAGAAATCTATACAAAAAAAGTCAAAAATTTCCTATGCAAAAAATGTAGCAAATGAATACACCAACATTAGAAATCAACATTGCAGATTAGCCGCCACTTCTTCCTGTCCTTGCATACTTCTTTCATTTCATCCAGAGTCATAACCTTTTTCATACAAGTCCTCCTTTTATTATGACTCTGGATATCCCAGTCATTCGCTATTTCAGAGATTTGATCCTTCCATACTTTTCTCGGTCTTCCTCTACCACGACATCCATCTATTCTAGCAACATATACTTTCTTCGTCAATCTTTCATCACTCATTCTCTCCAAATGCCCGAACCTTAGCTACAACTGACAAAATAGATCGCTTCGTGCATTTTTGTTGAGAGTCATTCGAAGTAAAGAAGAAATTATCCTTAACTGGATCCCAAGACAACCCTAATACTTTTAGAGTTACGCCTTTATCATCGTCAAATTTTATGGAACCTCTATGTGAGTTAGGAAGACTATCTAATAGATAAGATGAATTGCTTGACCATTTTACCAGATCCATGCCACCATACTTGAACAAAGCTACGAGATCTTTTGCCAGAGAAACAGCCGAAGCCTCATCTGCCACAGACTGAACCAGGTCATCCATATAAAACCTAGCTCCAGCTACTTTGGCGGCTTCCGGAAAACGTTCAGCCATGTCCGATGCTAACTGACGCACAGATCGCATGGCCAAGAAAGGACTACACTTTAATCCAAATGGAACCCTATTAAATTGAAAGGTTCGAACTTTCTCGTTTTCAGAAAAACGAAATAATATTCTCAAATATCTACGGTGGTCAACAAATACACCAACCTGCAAATACATCTGCTGTACATCTGCTGTCATCGCGACAGGAAACAGCCTAAAATCTAATAAAAGGAGAAACAAATCAGCCTGTAAATTTGGCCCAGAATGTAGTACATCATTGAGTGACAACCCAGTATGCGTTTTCGCACTAGCATCTAAAACAATGCGAGGCATAGGTTTGTCTTGACGCACTACAGCGTGGTGAGGAATATAATATCCATGTTCACCAATATCTGACTCTGCCACTTCAGAGAGATATCCCTTTTGAATGTAGTCATTTATTACCGAATTATAATTCTCCTGCAGACTCGGTAACTGCTTAAACTTTCTTTCTAATAACAAGAAACGCCGAAATGCAGTATTTCGTGAGTTGCCCAAATTTTCAGGATCAGCACAAAAGGGTAGAGCAACAGAGTAACGACCTACCTCGTCTTTAGTCACAGAAGATACAAAGGAGTTTTCGCACGCTGTCTCATCTGGACTTAAGAACTTTTTCACTGGGATTTCTTCCAACTCCCAGAACTTGTGTAATAATAAATCCGCATCTTTTACAGCCAATGCAGAAAAAGATTCGTGACAACTGTCTGCAGCTGAAACACTCTTTGGACAATCTCCCATCAATACATAGCCAAAGGACGTCAATAATGCAGGTGGCGCTTTCGACTTTGACTCTATCATTTTTCCCAAATAAATAAAAGGGAATAGTTGTGCTCCCAACACAATGTCAACAACTCCAGGGACATTCCAGGATAAATCGGCCATTGAAATGTCCTTTAAATAAGTCATATCACTGTTATCAATGTACCTAGAAGGTAACTGATCCGTGATCTGATCCACCACGAACGCGTTAACCTTGTAAGTATTTTGAGGATTGTACCTCGATTGTATTTCAAAATTGACACATCCATGTATCGGTCGTGCAGAAAGACCGATTCCTCTAATTACTGAATTATTTAGAGGAACAATATGTAAATTCATATTTCTACAACATTCTAATGTTATCAAATGGTTTTGAGAACCATTATTTATTTAAGAAGAATAAACGGCTATATAGCCTTTTACAACATTGCGATAAATATAAATATGTAGGTACATAAGTAGGTACTGTATCTATAGGTATAAAACTAATATCTTAAAATATAACACAAATAAATGACACATAAATAATATACAAAGATGTAAATATACGATGGTTATAAAGCAATAGAACTAACAATTTAAAAATAATAACAATAAACTTTAAAAATAATAATGCAAAAACCATAAACCAGTGTAAGCAATTGTTGTATACAAAAATTGTTGTAATAACAACAAATCTTCATTATTTGATCAGGGTTGTCACAAACATAATATCCTAAATCAGGTGTAAAATTTGCTAAAATTAATAGAATAAACAAAAGATCATTTAAAATTTCAAGGATTTTTTTATAAAAAAATTTCATACAATGCATTACAACATACAATTTACAATGTGTTGTGCAAAGAAAGAAAGAAGATGTGAAACTAAAGGTACAAAAAAAAATGTGTTGAGATGGCTTGGGCCTGTGGAAAGAATGGATAATGAGAGACCGACAAAATGCGGATACCTACATACTATTTTTTTTTTTTTTAAATGTATAGAATCCCGTGGAGAAAATATCAACCTCCAGCTTGTTCGCCTCCCTGGGCAGTCGCTGAAAAGGCGAGTAATACTGGTAGTTCACGGCACAGTCTGCCACATCAAAAGTATCCACGTTACGCGTGTTCCTTATTGGGACACGGAAATTAATTTTTGATAGGAGTTGGGGCGCGTCGGTCAAGCCATTAATGAGTTTGTATAGAAAAACCATGTCAGCAGCACTTCTCCGAGCCGAGAGCGGTGCAAGTTTATACGATTCTCGGAGTTGGTTATAATTGATATCCGAGATGGGTATTCCGAGTTTGAAGTTGATAAAGCGAAGTAGTTTGTTTTGTACCTTTTCTATACTACGTATATGTACCTGGTAGTGAGGAGACCACAACACGGAGTTATACTCCAGCAATGGCCTCACCAAACTTGTAAAAATATAAATAAAGGTGTGCACGTTATAAAATTTTTCACACAGTCGTAAGGAAAATCCTAATGTTCTGAGTGCCCTATCCACAGTTGCCTTTATGTGTGGTACAAATGTTAATCCCGCGTCCAACAATACTCCCAAATCTTTGATTTGCGCAACCGACATAAGCTGTGTACCATCAATCGAGTAAGGGTACACCGTGGGATTCTTAATTTTGTGGAAACGCATTACTTGACATTTTTCTATGTTTAAAGTTAAATCATTCTTCACACACCAGTCATAAAGCACGTCAATATTTCTTTGTAATATCTCGCAGTCACCAATACAGTTAACCACTCTGTAAATTTTCAAGTCATCAGCAAACATGACAAATCTCACCCCGTCAAACCCGCTCAGGAGATCATTGACAAATATATTAAACAAAATGGGTCCGAGATGTGAGCCCTGCGGCACACCGCTCTTCGCCAAAAAAGGAGATGAAACAACGCCCGACACACAAACCCTAAGTTCCCTTTCAGCAAGATAGCTCGAAAACCACGCAAGGAGTGCACCATCAATACCAAGAGAAAGAAGCTTTGCCAACAATATTGTATGGGAGACGCGGTCAAACGCCTTGGAGTAGTCTGTATATACACAGTCCGTCTGACTCCTGGTAACAAAAGCATCCATGATATCACAATGAAATTCCAAAAGGTTTGTCAAGGTCGATCGGTTTTGCATAAAACCATGCTGTTGGTCCGATATAACGAGTGCTAAGTCACTCTTAATCTTACTGAGAAGAATACATTCGAACAACTTCGGTATGCAGGATTGTATACATATTGGGCGATAGCTAGTGACATCAGATTTATCTCCCTTTTTGAAAATTGGAATAATGTTGCTAGATTTCCAAGCTGTTGGAAAAATTCCCGATTCAATAGATTTATTAAATATTTTTTGTAAAATCCAACACATAACATTTGAACAATTCTTAATAAAAACAGGCGGCAGTTGATCAGGACCTGCAGATTTATTAGTATCCAGCGAATCAATACCACGCTGCACGTCCGACACGGAAAATATCACACGCGCGATATGAACTCGATCAGTCAGCGGGAGCGCCGGAGTGTTGACACCCATGAGAACGTCCTCGTAGATTGACAGGAAATATTTTCTAAATAAGTCCACTACATCACTCACGCTATTGGCAGACCTGTCATTGAAATACATTATTTTCGGGTAATCGCTATGATCGTCTTTTAAAGATTTGGCAAGTTTATACAAATTCACGGAGGTTCCTGGTAACTGACTCTCTATGTTTCTATAAAATTCACGTTTTAGCGCTGCTGAAAGCACCTGGCACTCCTTTCTTACCCTACTGAATGCTTCGTAGTCACTGGGGTCCCCAGTTGCCTTATACTGGGCATGCAATCTTTTTTTCAAACTAATCTTATCAACAAGTTCGCGTGTGAACCATTTGGGGTAGTTCCCCCATGGTGGCCGTTTGATAGGCACAAAATCGTGAACGGAACTATTTATAACGTTGTAAAATTGTGACACAATTTCATTTACGTCGGTATTTGTATCAAGGAAAGACCAATCAACCTCATTAAGATGGTTAAATATGACGTCGTAGTCACAAGTTTTGAAGTTTTTTGTAATTCTTTCCGGCAAGGACTCCCTTTCATAATTCACAATAAAATCTATCTCTAATGGGGGGTGATGGGCATCAGCCGGCAGGATGATCTCCGCGGCTGTGGAAACATTAAGACCATCAATATCTGTAAATATTAAGTCCAGTAATCGGTTTAAACTGTTACGTACCAGATTACACTGAACCAAACCAAGGAACGAGGACATGTTTTTAATTTCGGCGGTACACTCATCATCTATCACCGCATTGGCCTCACACTCACACCATTTGGCACCCGGCAAATTGTAGTCCCCAGCAACCAAGATTTTAGCGTCTGGATATTTAAAACGGATTCTTTCCATATCTTTACAATGATTGGAGTAGGATTCAGAGTCTGAACCTGGCGGAATATATACGCAAGCCACAATTAAAATTCCAATCGGGAGAATGATTTTAACAAATATTTGCTCCAATGAAGTGTTCAGACATTTTATTATACAGGACCTGAACCTTTTGGCAACGCAGATCATAACACCTCCTCCCCTGGACTTGCCACTATCTTTACGATCACGATCTCTCCTATACACACAGTAACGGTCAAAACCAAGCTCTCCGTCACGCACACCTTCATTCAACCAGGTTTCTGTAAAAAACAATATATCATATGAAGTTAAAGATGCACTAATAGATAATTCAGATAGTTTTGTGTTTACTCCACGGACGTTCTGATAGTAGGCAGTTGCGCCGATTCTCCTGGTAAGTTTTTTCGGAGCTTTACAATCTTTGGAATTGAATCGAAAAATTTCACCGTCAGCTCCTCCTCACCAGCCATTCGCCTCTCCTCGACTTCCTTCCATAGACCCCGTAGATGTTCCCTCTGTGAGACAGTCAGATCAGCTTTAGCTCGCACACCATCGCCAAGAAGCCTATTATTACGCAGCACATATCTGGCCTCCGAAGAATCAGCAAAGGAAACTTTAACAGGCCTTACTTTGTCAGCCGCCACTCTTCCAACTCTGGATACCTTGATACAATCCGTTTTGACTTCATCGAACTTACTGACGATATTCATGACAGTGTTGCGGTCATCATTCAGTCGCTGCACCTGGGTAGAGGCCGCGCTTTCTGGAATATTCATCAACATTACATTCTTAGATTTTTCACGTCGTTCCTCGAGTTCGCTAATCGCATCGAAGATAGAATTATGCTTTGAGTCCTCCGACTCGCCCATTGAAATGGGCTTACTCTTGAATGTCTGCAATTCTCCTTCCATTTTGCCGGTTAAAACTCCAATCAGGGACATCGTTCTTGCCAGTCCCGCCGTCGTGGGTAGCAATTTAGAAGTCAACTCCTTAACTGCCTTCACTGCAGAATTATTGCCATTTATTAGCGCCAGTTGCATGGTATTCAAAAGGTTTGATGCCTCCGTTATTAGTTGAACAACGTTTGATTCCATTGTTAAAAATCGTTGGACAAGAGGAAAAAAAAGAAGTTACTTGTAATTATAAATTATATTTTTTTTCTCACGGGTTATTTAAGTTTTATATTATTTAAGTATAATATTATTGTTTTATGTCACAGGTACAATTTATTTGATTATTGTGTTTATTTTTATTTATCCCAATTGCAGTGACAGCCCTGCTACAAAGTCTTCAGCAATAATATTTAAGCAATTATGTTTATTGGCTGCAATTTATTGGACAGATTTGCAAAAATAGTCCTTATTGATATTACAAGCGATGAAACATTTATTTTTAATTTGAAAAAAAAACACATAAGCAGCAGTCAGAGAGAACCGCGAACAATTTGTGATAAAAAATTGAGTTAGCTTTACACTGTAAACACCAATACACTTCACGCAATTCAGTTATTACAGATATTTATAATTATTTATTAGCAAGCAAAAATTTGGAGTGCACTACTTATGATATCATTCAAGCATGTATATTATCAACAAGACATCTAACTATCATCTTATTTTTCTTGCAATTTGACCATGCAAAATACCTGTGCCGTAGCCAACAGCACCGTGCTCGCATTCACCCGAGCATTTGCACTTAAAGAAACCGAGGGTACACCCGACCCTTGCATATCATCACCTGAGTGCGACAGCCGATGTCCCTGCTCAGCATTCTTGACTACTCGTCTGGCCTTATTCTCATTGTCGTCAAAATGCAGAAGGGTATGATGTCCCTTATTACAAATTTGACAAGTTCCTGTCTCAGTACAATGAGACCAGTGGGCAACACTCAAACAACGAACGCAACCCCGTTTTGATTTAATAAATTCATACCTTTCCTTAGGAGAATAGCTCTTAAATTTCACACATTTATGTAATTTATTATGGTCGTTTCGTTTACACAAAACGCAAAAGAGAGTGTCCCCAGTAGACACTCTACCACTTGCGAGGAACGCACGACCACTCACAGATTTTGTCGTATTATTCCTCACGCGTGTATTCGAATGGCAAGCTTCGGAAACCGACTTCGATTCATTTACGTGCGATCTTTCCAAAATTTTGACCTGTTGTTGAACAAAACTGATAAGATTCTGACAAGAAGGTATTTCGATGTCTTTCAGCGAAAGCTCGAAGGCCATAACTGTAGACGAATTCAATTTACGCAACGCGCAATTAAATAAAAGAAAATCTCCCACATCTGTAATACCTAATTGTTTTAATGCTGCAATGGAAGCGGCATACTTCTCAATAAAGCCATCAAGACAGGCAGCCGTGTGATCGGCCTTCTTTAAATCAAGGATATTATTTATGTAATATGTTCCTAGCGCACGTTTATCCTGATATTTTTTAACAAGACTGTCCCAGACCACGTTATAGGTTTCCGCTGACGGTACAATTCCCGAAAATATGCTCGCTGCCTTTCCCGTCAAGTTGCCTGTTAAATATTGCACTCTTTGGGCGTCTGACAACCCTGTATTTAGATGGACATTTGCCTTAAAGGATTCAAAAAATCGTGACCAATTTTTTGGATTCCCATCAAACAAAGGAATTTGTATGGGTGGTAATTTTACCTCATATCTAGGCCCACTTTGAGTCGATACATGTGGTGTTTCGGTTTTTAAAATTCTTTCCCTAACATCCATTATTTTACTATAAAGTTCTTCAAAGGCCATAAGTGATTGATAATTTACCTTTGCCTCTGGGTCTATCTCTAAAGAAAGTGCATTTATTTGATCTATCAAATCTTCGTACTTTTTAACCCAGCTTCCTGCTTCCTTGGAAGCCGATAAAAAATTACTATTCTCTCTGGATGCAAAATTAGAAACATTTTTTCCTAGTTTATATAAATTATTTATTCTTTCAAAATAAACCTTTTGTTTCTCTTTCAATATAACCAAAGTTCTTGTTAAAGCATCCGCCATGTTTACTATTTAAAATAAACAATAAAAAATGAAGAAACGGTAACAAAATCAAAAAACCTACTTTCAGTTCTGAAAGAAGAAATCGATTTGCCTCAAAGTTGAGTTTATTTTATGTCAGTATGTATCACAATATTTACTTTCTCCAGATAGTTTATTTACTAATGGAAAAAAAAACAATAACAAACTTGTAATGACATTTATATAAAAATATAAACAAAGGTAGGTAGGTACCTGTAGACAATGCTCAGCTGTATGAATACCTAATCTCTAATGGATAGGTATCATTAAACTATAAATTTCGCACCAACAAATATATGTACCTACTGTGTATTCAACACTTATTAAAAAAATAACTACCTACATACAGTAGAATATATGACACTCGTTAATTTTTGTACAGAATATAAATCATGCTAGAATATAGATTCTAATACAAAGGCATATAATATTATGTTCTTAACAATTAACTATCGACACAGTATCCTTGAATATCCGTTTCATGTCAACCATTCTGGTTTCGATAAGGTTACGAAGGACCAGTGGGGAGGCAAGTTGTAAGTTTTGCCCCTCAGGGGGTATGTATATAAAATACAAAAAAAGAACAAATAGAGAAACTGTAACGTATTCTCCAATGCGAGATATAAAATACACAGATCTAATGCCTATGGTATTTTCTCTCAACAAAAGCCAACCTTCAATAGGTGGCTTTCAATTTTGGACGACTTCCCGTACCAAAGAAGCGAAAATCAAAAGGACCACACTCACCTCAAATTGTGCTCTGGTCCAAGATGATGCTCGTTTCTCAGGATCCTATGGAGATGAGCTCTGTTCACGAACTGCCACACTTGCAAGTTATATGTAAAACAAACACACTCACTCACAGAATTTTAACGGTAAATTTCAAATCGCTCGCGAGAGACATACAAAAACGAGTCTACTTGCGAACACGACAGAAGCGGAAGTCCTCAAATCTTGAGATTTCACGTTGGATGTCAAAAAAGTTCATACCGACATCTTGCGATTTTTATCCGCACTTTTTTCAGATTGTGAAAGTCCAACATGAAATTCGCTTCTTAGACTATTAATTAAAATTAAAAATAGATGACGCTATTCATGCGTCACCAGAAACCTTTCCAGAACGTTGGTATGTTTGAAACTCGCGCACGCGTTGTAGATTTTTTGATCAGTAAATTTGAGAATTTTTAAAGGACAAAGGGATTATTTTAAGACATTATCTCTTGGCGTGATCGAGTCACCAATGAAGAAGCCCTTCAACGAATGCGCACTACAAAGGAGCTCCTGCCTACCATTAAGCAGAGAAAGCTAATGTACTTCGGTCACATTATGAGAAATGAGAAGTACCGTCTCCTTCATATTATCATTCAGGGTAAGATTGAGGGGAGAAGATCTCAGGGACGCCGAAGGACATCGTGGCTGAAGAACCTGCGACAGTGGTTCGGCAGAAGCACCAAGTCCCTGTTTCGAGCCGCAGCATAAAAAATCAAAATAGCCATGATGATCGCCGATCTTCGTTAGAAGTGGCACAAGAAGAAGAATGGACTGGGGGTAACAGTGTCCCATAGCATGGATTGATGCCGTAAGTTAGTTTCAACTCGTCTATATTACAACGCAATGGTGACCTCTCTCTTGGTCAGAGTGATCATCGCGATGACCTTATATATAAATTTAGCCGGCAAGTTCAGTGTACGGGCCGGGCGATGCGTTGGTCGGTGGACAATTACAATTAATCCATATTGTACGGCTTGGATGGTATGTGAATGTGCTCGTCATATGGGTACCAGTGGCGAAGGGTGATTTTTTTCAGACGGTAGCCCGATTGAGAAAAACAAAGCCATCAAACATTAAAATTCAAAGGAGAAAAATAAAATATTGTTTCTAGAGAAATAGCTCCTTTTAAGCAGTAAGTGGCTTTTTAAAAACGCACCTTTCAATTTTCATACATGACGTGAAATCCTTAGGAATACAGGAAATTATCAGCCCCAAAGACAGAAAAAAAACCGTAATTACGAAAATCTTATATGAGTATCTGCAATTCATCTACAATTGGAAAAAATATTCTTTACTCACGGCGTCTGCATTAAAAGAGCAATCCGGTGCTGAACCGGCTTACTATGATGTTTTCTGCACGACTCCTCGCGTCGCAGTTTATCAGAACAACAGGCCGGTGGGAATCGTGAGTCGGGTGTTTCCGGCTGGACTCGTCAGTCTGTAGCTTAATTTTACACGATCGAAGGAAGTTCGCGAGGTTTTCATAAAATAGGTTTTTAGTTTATGTTTGACTATTCAAATAAATACTTCCATATATTACTTTTTGTAATTTCAAAAGCGAAACCGATGGGAATCGTGTTATTAAGACTCTGCGCCACTGATGGGTACACTATCAGAGTGAGTGTATACTGTATAGGTATGTGGAAGGCGCATAACTCTCCACATGCTCGTAGCACAACACAGACAGCACTCGGTTTTTCTATTTTTATTGCGAAATTCCATTCGCCGTGTCGTACATAAAAATGCATCCACTTTAAGTCTATTTCTATTTTCCTCTTAACTTTCTTCATACTTTTAAGAAGAAGGGAGCCACGAAGAAAATACCAATTATGTACAAGAGGAAATGGATATGATCGAAAGGTAAAATTTTTGTGACACTATTTTGAGACACGATTTTGTGTAATGTTTGTTGGAAAATCCCACCTGTGATACAGAAAGTCAAAAGAAATCTGGAAACCTCCATTCTGGAAACAGAGAATCACACGCAAGGAAACTTGTGATTTGTAAAATGCAATCCATAGAACGTGATGAAGAAAAGATCAGATATTAAGAAGACTGATGATAGAAAAAACATCCGATGAGAGAATGTGGAAATCTCCTCGCATTAAAGGTTTCATGAATGTGTGATTCATTCAAAAACAGCGTCCATTAAATGACTCGGCATCAAGTATTGATTTTTTTTAACAATTTCAAGTCAGAACAATTTTATACAATGAAGCCTTGTACCTTTATGACATGAAATGGAAGGTCCTGGTAGCCGCTAGCCATCTGGAATTTCCTGTGCCACCATTCAGGTTTTCCCACTCTCGCTCATGCGGTCTACATGGTCCCTCAAGAACCGTCTCCTCTTCCTACTCAATCTGACGATGTCTTCAGTTTCGCGCTTGCTTCTCCTCTTCGTCTTATTTTGTGAGGACAATATTTCTGATTAAACAAGTCACCAATGGAGTATGGTTTCGGTTGTTGATTTTCAGCAGTGCAGTGTATGTGTTTCGCCTCTCGTAACGCGTTTGCATAGTTGGCACGCCGACTTGGCCGCTGCAATAATGGGATAATGCATCATGATGAAATCTGCTCGGCTGTCCTCTTGTTTATACACATCTATTACACCTACACCAACCAGCGGCCTGAATTATGAGGGCATTACCTTATGCGAGACTGTTAATCAACTCCCAAATAAGGTTACATTAGATGGAATGTTTTTAATAAATGAATCAGAGTACGTTGTTGAGGTTTGAACTCATTACCAGGGGAAGCATATCCATACATATGCACGTTATGACAAGTCCAAAAAAATACATACTTGGGGTATCTTGTCATAAGGCTGCGTGGAAATTATTCACAATTCATGCATTATGAGGAGCTACTTCAGGAGATTGGCTCCAGAAGCCTGGACACCAGGCGCAAAAGGTCCTTATGGTGATCGGCTTAATAGACATGTATGACATTGACGAGTACGCCCGTGGGTGAGGACATGACTTATTTCATGTACTACCCAAAAATTGGACAGAAATCGTGGCGCAACACCCTGAGGCTCGGAGTATAAAGCTGTTAAATAAGTCTTATGTATAGGCATTTTAAGTGTAATTTAATAAGATAAGTTAGATTTAAAAATCTATGAGAGGAGTTTTTTTCCAGTGTGTTGATAGCTGTGAGGATTCACAGCTGTAACCTGTTGCGCACAAAAAAGTAAAAATGTATCAGGATTGCATTTAAAGTAGGAAAAGTATGTACAACAATTTGAGGTGAAATTTAAAAAAAAACTTTAACAATTTAGTGCAGTTTTGTGTAGCAGTCACTGAATATTTTTTTTAATCTTGAAAAGTGTAAGAAAGAAATTTCTTGTTAACACTATTTTCTGCGTCAATGAAAATTCATACAGTAGGCAATTGCACAACAAATAACAATTCATTGTCTTGCTTTTATTTTGAACTCATGAAAACAAAAAATGAGGAGTTTTCACTCAAATAATGCAATGATTACTAGAAAACTGCCAGTGGGGCATTTTTATTCACGCTCTTTATCGCCCAACGCTTGTAATGACAGTGCGGACTAAAAATACTCCCCGTTTCATTTGACAATGCGAGTCATCAAGTTAACCCTCTGCTCCATCTGCCAGTCCGACATGGAGTTTCCAACGAAATTATCTTCATTAAAATCTATTCATTCATCTCATTCGCAACACAAAAAAATCTGCCTCAGCGGAAAGACGTTTATCTAAAGAGATATCAAATCCTGACAGCTAAAGGTTTCTGCTAACGCTGAGAAAAAAATACACGCGAGAATCTTTCTTCTTAGGACGGAAGAGAAAATGTATTTTTACCTACGGTGTATTGTGTATGGCTACATATTATAAAACATAGGCATCGGGCCAAAGTATTTAAAGATGCAAACGAAAATATTTATGTGTTCGACCTATTAATTGACCGAGTTAAATGTTAATTATCATTTAAATATGTTTTCATTCAGTGAAAGAAGTAGTAAGAAACGAGTGGAATTATTGGCAATCAAAAATACACACGCGGGCCAGGCACTAAATTAATATCGTGAGATGTTTTTGTCTTCGTAAAGACGCCAAGAAACGTCAGGCGCTGTAAACATTCAGAGTTCATGAGCGGAGAAGTTGGGAGAAGGAGGGGGACTTTGGGGGATAGAGATGCCGTACAAATGTCAAACCGAGAATTCGGATGAATGTTTTCAAAAATAGAAACACGAAAAAAATGTATTTAAAACAAAAAAAATGGCGGTCGCGCGCGTCCCGCACGCTCGAGATTGTCTCGTGGTTGATATTTTAAACAAGACACGGAACTGTAACAAAGTTTCGGGAATATTTCCGAGGGGCCGCGCGAGAATAATGTCGCTCGGTGAATTCGTGTAGAATAAAAATGACAGATGGTAGGTACAGGAAAATATACAAAATAAAGAGAGAAAGAATTCCGTCAAAGGATGGCATTGAAATAAAATGAGATGGTTTTTTTGTGTCGCCAGAGAAACTGGTAATTTTATTTACGAGTTGAAATAAAGATGACACAACACAACAACAACAACAACAAAACAATTAAAAAGGAATTGTGAATAATTAATGTTTATGTTCGCTGCTATAACATATTCAGTTTTTTTATGGGTTTTCTTAATAAAATACATCACATGATTGCAATATTTTGAAGTATTACAGCTATTAAGATGTTCTTGTAATAAATGTGCAAATGAGCAAAAGTTTTCAGAAACAAAATGGCGCCGAGATTCGGGATCGCAAGCTAACGCACAAGTCATGCGCTAATATATTGAGAGCGCCCGGTCGTAAAATAATTGACATTAAAAATGACAAATTACGGTCGTTGGTAATCTAGCGTGAGGAGACGTTATTGCCATTAGTTGGCGGGAACCGGTACACCAAGCTTAAAACTCGACGTTTAAACTTAACCGAAGCGTTTACTTAATAATGTATGGGAACTGAAACGCTCCCTACTTAAGTTTTTATTTTTTGGGAAGTACTATAGTTGAGTTAATGCTTGGGGTAGAGAAGCCGGTACATAGAGCTGACGGTGTTCCCGCCCAAAGGGGAAAATCCTCCACAGATTTCTTGTATACCTTGTAAGATGTAGTGCGCTGAAAGAAGGTAATTACCTAAGGTGGAACATTTTCTTTTGCGCGTCCATTACAACACAATGTACAGAAAATGTACACAGTAATACAAATTTCTTTAAAACTTAATTTGTTTTACGGGAGTGGACAGTGGTAGATGTAACACATTTTTTCTGTAACTAACCGCTCGTAGGACCTAGAAACCAATCGTTCGCAGCACGTTCGGCCTTCTAATATATTTGTGAAATTGAACACCAACATCAATGGAACTTTTTTTTTCATTCGTAAAAGTATGCTTACCGCATTTATTATATAAGATAATCATTCAAAGGTTTTAAGGATATCCTCGAGAATATGTTATTGAAATCGCTTAGTCCAAACAGATTTTTGTAAGCATTAAGATAACGAAGCATTTTTTTGAGCTCGACTTAATTTACATATAAACGCTGATGTTTCACAAAAACTTATTTAAATTCTTCAAAGAGAAAGCAAAGAAAATACAATTTTTCGTATTCAAAACATTTTCACGAGATTAAATCGGTGTTAGAGATATAAATTAATTAAGAAGTTGTGTAGTTGGGAGCGCATTGCGAGGACGGCGGGGAGGCTACATCAGTGCCCCAAATAGTAAAACATTTATCTTTTAAACTCAAGCATAGCGTTTGGTAAAAAAAATAATCAAAACTAAAAAAGCACCTCTGTGAGAGTGTTTAGGTATCTTGAAATTTTTGCTAGGATGGAGTTTGAGAGTTAAGGGTATACGAGAGCTTAAGAAGATTATTAATATCGGGACTAAAGAACCTCTATGGAAGTATTTTTGTGATTTTCCTAATTTTACAGCGAAAAAACTTTGATTGTCCCTGGCCAGATGTCGTTACTGAAGTACATAACTTTATGTTTTAACTCAAGCATTACGTTTCACAAAAAAATAATGTAAATTATCTTGACGCTCTTAGCGAGCTTTAAGTTTTTTAAACTTTTGCTTAAACGCTATGTTTGAGTATTAACGGCTGCGAATCTGACACAGAAAGACAATTACGTAAAATTACGAAAGAAAATATTCTGCACAAGTATCTTACATTTGTAAAATAACTTAAACATTTTTTTGCGTTTTACAGACAAACACGTTGTGTGTGCAGATCTTTTTTTTAAATATAACAAAAACATTCTGTTTCGTCTGTCCCGCTGTATCACACGCGGCGTGTATTTTTTATAAAATTATCTATGTGGAAGTCTCAGTGGTAGCAAACGATTGTATTAAAACAAATTATGCCAAAAAAATATTTTTTCTTTTTATATTTCATTTTTTATCTTGACTTATAGGTTGATATGAGGCTGACCACCCAAGGCACGGCTTTCTCAGCTTTCACAAGAAATGAGTAGATATACATATCTCTTCGACTTAGATTGTAGATTGTGGTTATCACGCACAAAATGATTCATTTTAATACGATTGTGTGGTGTAAATTTTATTTATTGATTTGTCTACGAATGAATAAAAACACAAACGTGGAATGACAGAGATGCTATCGATGTAAAATAAAGGATACAGATACGGATATTGCAATAATATTATTTCGATTTCGGCAAAAGGATATCTCCTTGACTGATAGATTGGTATGAGGCTGACCCTCCGTGCTGTAAAAATCGGTTCACTTTTGCCAATGCCACCCTGGTTCCAGGGTCAGGCGACAGGAGTTGCAAGGTTTATGTTCATGTGAGGTTTTGTTTATTTGTTACACAGTATAATAACATGTTTTATTTAAACTCCGTCTACACCCCTATCCGACATTATCCGAAACTTTTGTTTCGGTTGCGGACACGTTTTAATTTTTATTTCGGATACTTGAAAGTTTCAATTACGGGTAAAATAATATCCACAACATATCTAGTTATACTTATGAAGGCAGGACAAACGAAGAACAAAATAAAAAATGTATCTTAATAATAAGCGTTTTATAAAATGTTTCACATTTCTGCACAGTCTCCAAATTTGTCGGGAATGGAAACGGTATTATTTCGGATATCCGCTAGTTTTGAAGGGTTTCCTCACGGATATTAGATTTTTAAGAAAATTTTAAAATAAAATACCTACAAATAAGAACATTGATTGGATGGCAATATTTCAAGGCTATCATTTAGTTTTTTATCAGTCACACAAGTATACGTGATTATTACTAAAGCTTTGTATTCACTGAAAAATGAAAATCATAATGAAACGATGTAACAGATGTCATTTTTATTATATTTTTTAATCTATTTTGGATAGATACGGATACGATTTTTTTATTAACGAGTATCCGATAGTTTCAGTGATGGATACGGATGCCCATTTATTACTCCATTTTTCAAAATCTTCATGGGAATTATTACAAAAAAAACTTTAAAAGTATGAAGACATAATTCAAGCAAGACATAAACAAAATCTAAACACGAATATGAGATTATCATACAGATACAAATCAGTACGGCCTTGTCAAAGTTGTTAAAAAAACAATATTTAAAAAAATATTATATATTAACAGCCGAACATACAAATTTCCATAGAGCCTTTCAAATTTCTTTAAATACAGTAAAAAACGTATGCAAGTTCTAAAATAATCTGTAATCTATAGTGCAAAGATATATAAACATTAAAAACTCATATCAAATGCATGCCCACAAACAAACACTTGTAAAGTTCGCACATACAAATGCTGAGTGCTTACTAACAATTAAAAATCCAAACCTCAAATGAACATCAACCTTGCAATACTTGCCGACCTTCTCTGGAACAGGGGTCACATTGGCAAAGTGAACCATTTTTTACAGTATGTGTGGTCTGCCGCATACCAACCTATAAGTCAAGGTTTGCATGTAATAAATAACGTTCTAATCTAATCTAAGTCGCAAAGATATTCCACATTGGGGTTTCACATTACATGCATTTTCACAAGCAGACACGTTTTACACGCAGAACCAATTTATACAGCATGGGTGGTCAGCCGCATACCAACCTATAAGTCAAGAAATGTACACAACAAATTACATTTCAGAAATAAACGATCTTGATAAAAAAAATCTTAATATTTACAATTTACAAAAAATGTTTTTAACTTCTGGAAGACTTTGGACTTAACACCCGCATTGAAAGCGGGCAGGCGAATTTAAACTCCAAGTATGAAAGTCAACGTTATAACTGAGCCGCGGCGCATACAAATAATGTATCAGGATGTAAAGCAGCACCTCTCACGAGCGTCTCAATTTCTATATATTATAATAAAACTCTGTGGTTGAGTATAAAAAATGATTTTGTACGTTAATTCTTACGCACGCTAAAATACGTACATGCCTCGAGTATAACATTGGACGTTTAAAAACAAACACGGAGAAAACAAAAAATATAAAACGATTTTAAACAGCGCCGTGTGGCCGTCTTAATTTTGATGCATTTTTACAAAACGATAACTCCGAGTTACAACGTAAAAAAATATTTGCTTCTGGGGAAATATGAACACCGAAAATGTGTCAGAATTTTTGTCTCTCGGAAATATAATTGTTTGAATAGTTCAAAAAACCGACACAATGGCGCACTAGGGTGGATCGCGTTTAGTATGAAAATCATTCTTTTTCCATTATTAAATATAAATTGGAAGAGGAAAAATAAAATAAGAATTACATTAAATACATAAAAAATATCACTTTAAATCCTAAAAAGAAAATATACAATTAAAATGCAATTTTAGCTACACGAAGATATGCAAAATTTGGGTACTTTTTAAATAATTATAAAGAACCAATGAAAAGTTTAAAAAAATAATTTTCATCTAGAAAAAATACAACTAATCAAAGTTAATGTTTTGAATAAAAAAAAATTAGGATTTATTCATAAGAACACTGGAAATCTCCATTTAAGGTATCTCCGTAAATAAAATTATTTTGAATTTGTTTTTTATGGGAAAAAATACCTAATTTTATGTGTTAATTTAATCTGGAGAAAAAATACTACCTTACCACTTACAAAATGGGTCATTTTGGTCATCAAAGTTGGGCGCGCCGACCTCTCGATCACCCTTAAGTATTAGCTTGGAGTACAGTACAAAAACAACAAGTCGGCCGAGAAGAAATGCGACTATCGATCGGCACACAGCCATTGGGAAGAGGATAAGAAAACAACGGACATAGGAGATTGTAGCTGCAGCCTTTGTGGAGCGAGAGACATCATTAGTTTAGCAGCAGGCGATTTCATGGCTTGCAAAGCTGAATAATGGTGCATTCTGCATCTGTCGTTTGTTTAATACGTGATGCTTGATGGAAATAACAACAGCAGTTTATCAAGATCGAAAATATAATTTTATTTTAGTATTTCAATATATTTCTTACGTGATGACCGTGCTACCAACGTATAGCTATCATTTGCAAATCGCCCTTCATTCCGCTTAGGATTGCCAGAACATCAAATTCAGGTCTGAGATTTCATAATCGATATTTTATGAGAGCCTCGATAAGGATATATTACCCATTAAAAAGAGAGTTAAAAAAGCATTAGAAGCTTATTTTAAAAATTTTAGACAACAAATTTATTTAATTGCAGTTAATAAAACCCTTGGAAAAAAACACTAAAGCATAACAAAAATACTATCAAAATTACAAACCAAAGTTCATAAGAAGTTCCAGGATATAAAATCCATTGGTGTCAGCTTCATTTTGGACAAAAAATGTCACCGTGAAAAGGCCAAAACAGTGATAGCTTGATGGAGTGGTGGCCGACTTTTGGACACTGGGCGAAAGAAATTGGAAGGTGGGAGCGATGGCCATGCGGTGTTCCATAGAAGAAGCTCATACCCATTCAGCGTTGTTGTTGTTGGGCTGAGCATGATGCCGATGACTGTTTCCATTGATATGCCGGGATGACATTTGAGTGAGCGCCGCGCCAAGTCTCCCGCCGTCTCCGCTGCAGTTGTTGCCCGCCGAGCCGGTGACAGATTTGTTTCCTTGGCATCAATCGATGGGCTTTATTTACGCGGCCGGCGATGGCGGACTGTCAAACCTATTTGCGGAGCGAAACAATAATGCGGAGCCGGCATACTTCGCTGGACGCGCCACCAACAATAGACATGTCATGTTTCTTGTTGCTGACACACGCAATAACGGACTTCTGAGTGATAATAACGTGTGTTCCAAGTGTTCATTAGTGAAACGGTTACGGTCATTTGTAATATTAATGGATGTTACAAATAGCGAAAACTATCAAAAGATGGAGAGAGGGAAAGATTCCGCTGAACGGTCAAAAGATCGAATGAAATTAATGGAACACATTGAATAAAATATGGGGTCTTTGCTACGCACTATGAAAACTCAGCTTGTGGTTTCTGATTTTGGGAAAAATAACGCTGAAACATCCCAAGTGTCGAAAAAAAGAAACAACGACCATTTTTTTCATAAAACAAAAAATCTGCAAGGAAATTTTGCACACTTTCTTGACTCAACACATTCAGACTTGATCAACCTGAAAACCGCCATGAGTAGAAACACCCATTGAGCCCACAACAACATTTAAGCAGGTCCTGATATGGCCGGGGAAAACATAAGCAGGACATCAAAAAGTTGAAGCTGTGGATCGCCGCTAGTATGAGACCTGAGAAAAGACAACGCGGAGTGATAACTGACAACACCTTGTATTTTGAGAACATAAAAAATAATTATAAAAAAGACTGTCAACTTTACACTCGCTAGATGACAAGAGGTGAGACGAGCGGAGGGCAGACCGGATTGCGCCAGGACTTGGGACTGTAGACTTTGCGCACATGCCATTCCTCTCGCGCTTCTCAGTCCCCGCCGGGAATGCGGCGCTGATCTTGACTAACGCAAATGATGGCTAAACGACAACACGAGCCGTACATAAATATGCAGGTACATTCTTCAACAGATAAAAAGCATACAAATCAGAGAGAAAATGGTGTGTACGTATTGGTGACGTTGGTCAGAGTCCATGACTTCAAAGTTCCCTAAACAAATCATACGAATACTCCTAGACGAGCATTGCAATCACACGTTGGTTAGGGTAATAGGCATCATTTCTAACTATGAGATTAATTGGCTAAATCATTTCTGACGATGTCTTCTAGGATCGAATTCGACCAGTGTCAAAAAAGGACTCTAGATTTCAGTATTTATTCACCGGGGTTTTATGTTGCAACGGTACCCCCTTATTTGAGGAAGTAAATACGATTCACATTCATGTCGGTGTTATGGCCGCGGGGATCAAGTCAGGTTATTTGGAACCGGACGTTGGATCGAATCTCGCGACGATAACTTCGACCCTGGTTTAACAGATGCCGTTGCATGCACACAAGCTTCTGCTTTCGCATGAAGACAACTGGCCAGGCAAAATAGGTTGGTGGATTGCATTCCTTTCCACAAATCTATTTAAAAAAAAAAAAAGAAAAAAAAAATCTGACGCTTTCCGGATATAAAGAAGTTTCAATGGTTTAATAAAGCACGGTGCCCCCTACGGTGTCTCAGTGTCCCGGGAGTAAGAGGACCATGGAGAGAAGCAGCACAAGACAGAGAGTCTTGGAGGAGATTGTGTTGCGGGAGGCCCTGAGCCTTTAACGCTTGTGAGCCGGATAAAGAGGGTAAGTAATTAACCTAATACCAGCTTAGGGGTTAGAATTCAACTGAGTATTAAAATTAATTTTCAGATTTGTAAAGCAAGTATATATTATATTCTTAGCAAATGCTGAGAATTCGCTCACTTCTCTACGAGCACAATACATATTGTACTTGGCCAACAAGTATACAAACAAATAGAAGAGACAGCAGATGTGTTTTCAATACGAGGCGAAATGGCGACAAATAATGCGGGAATTTTCTCAATATCTCCCGCGCGTTTGTCTGCGGGAAGGATTATTTTCCTCAGCAGGCCGCATACAACGAACAATAGCACGCACAGCGCAGCGTCAGAACCAATATCTACGATACATATTACACACACTAGCCGAGGTGACTGACTGACCGCACGCATAGTGCTGAGAATATAAACGCCTTATTTATAATATTGTATTCATTTCCACCTGATAACTGCCATATTTACAGACATTTCAAATGGTGAAAATTATGTGTATGCTCTTAGTCTTGATCCTTTCAGACGGAAGTGTTCAATTATTTGAAAGTGTTGAAAAATTAGCTACAATATACTAGAACGATTTGATGGATGTAATTCATAGAAAACTCCAAAATTACTGGTTTTTTTTAAATTCTACGGTCATATTAGTGTGTTCACATAAAAAAAAACAACCGATTTTGGCCAACGTCACACGCCATACAAACCAATAACAAAATATTTGTTTGTTGCCTTTTTCCCAGTAACTTGGCCTTGTGACGTCTATGGGATTAGTACCGAGTCAATTGAGTTGGCGCTGACAAGAGATGGCCAAAATTGCAGTGAGCTTTTGAGTTGTATTTTACAAAAAAATGGCGTTCATTGTATAAAGCAGTCAAAATGATTATAAATTTTAAAATGTCGTAGAGACTAGAGACGTAGACGGTCGTTTTTACAAAAATAAAAACACATGAACAATTTCTGTATTACGATAAGTTTTTTCATGGAGACCAAATGAAATATTATTGCTAAGACCACAAAGAAAGTTAGGCTTTTCTAGACGCCATACATAAGAAAGGATATTCTGGTAAATGAGAATGTGTATGAAACATGCCACGGCCGAGGGGAAGAATCGACAGGCGATATTGAATCACGTAGTCGCAGATCTAATAATACGCATCGTGATTGCGAGGCGCGCCACGTACATGTGCACGGAGGGAGTGCTCGCCACTGGTAGAGGAGTAAGCGCTCACAAACAGTCAACACTACCCCAAGTTTAAACTCAACCGTAGCGTTTACCAAAAAAATAAGAGTCTAAGGACCTTATCAGACAACATTCAGCCCGGATTGTCTATTGATTATCGGACAAACTATGTGAAAGCTTTCATACATCTCAATACACTGCGACCCGGCGCCGGATAGAAAAAGCTAGACAAACCGGGAAGAATGGCGGCTGAATGCTTTCAGTATGTAATAGCTGAAAAACTTTCTCTTGAGGTGTTGCTTTAGTTTAGATAGATTCTACGGTTGAGTTGAAACGCTTTGTTTTGTACTTAGAGCACAGAGGGATTCTGCATAACGAACCAATTTGGTTGCTTTTGCCATTTTTGCCTTGCATTGTGTGCTCATATTCATGAATTCCAAAGACAAGCTCCGGATTTGAATATTTCCTGCATTCAGTTCTAAACATATGAATGCTTGCATTCAATTCTACTAGCTATCCCTTGTGAAAACGTAGTTTTCAATACGGTTTCATTTCTACGGTTTCATTTCTTCTTAGTTAGATCAGCAGAATTGTTTGTTCCGAGTTGCCTCTATCTTGCAATTTTAACTTCCAGCTGCTTTCTTATCTCTATGGTCTTCAGAGAGAACATCTGCCAAAGATACTTATTAAATCTCTCAGAGGTTTGAAAGGAAGCTCCCTCTAATTTGGGAAATCTGCATGTAGCTATAATCTATAATAAATCTATAATCTAAGTTGCAAAGATATATTCATTTAAAGCTCTCAGATGTATGCCCAAAAACCAACAAGTGTAGTTCGCGCTTACAAATGCTGAATGTGTACTTACAAATAAAATCCAAACCTCAAATGAACATAAGCCCCACAACTTTTGCCGACCTTCCCTGAAACAGGGGTGACATTGGCAAAGTGAACCATTTTTTACAGTATGGGTGGTCAGCCTCATACCAACCTATAAGTCAAGGAATATGAATAATAAATTACATTTAAATATAAAAAAGAACAAAACCTTACAAAGAAATCTATACAAAAAAAAGTCAAAAATTTCCTATGCAAAAAATGTAGCAAATGAATACACCAACATTAGAAATCAACATTGCAGATTAGCCGCCACTTCTTCCTGTCCTTGCATACTTCTTTCATTTCATCCAGAAAGAATAGCGCTACTCTAAATAATCTTAGTATTCCCTGCAGCTATCACAATGTCAACTCTTTGGATCACTCCTTTTGTGTTGCCGGCCTACTGTTGTGGAATGCCTTAAACCGCATGAGCTTAGAGCTTTGGAGAGTAAAATGTATTTAAGTCCAACTTGAAAGTGTGTCTGTTTAGGAGATGCTAAGGCCCTTGCAGTGAATTCACAAAACAATGCGTTAAAAAATGTCTTTTTATTAAGTACATACATAAAAAAGTTATACGTATAAAAGTCAGAAATTATGAATAGCCAATAAATTTCCTTTACGTTTTTATTCGAAAACATTATAAAGTACGTACACTGGGTAATAAATGTCTCGCACGAATAAAAAGTCCTGAAAAAACTTGGCGAGCGGGAAATGCCTCCTAGAGCGGGCGGACCCCCGCCCCGTCGCTCAGAGCCGGGACGACATTTCGCAATTAAAACTTATCTAAGATCGAGGACATTTCCAGCAGCTGGTGTCACACGGAGCAGAGAGGAGAGCGACGCTAAGAATTTTTATAAAATTATTATTCAGTGGCTAATTTACTTTTACCGAGGCGATGGGTATCATTATTGTACGGGTCGTGACAGTTGGCACGTGCCGGGTGGAGTTACTTTTTTTACTGGGAGGATTAACGCCTGCTCCGAAGACTCCGAACATTACATCTTTCGATAGTTTAGTCAGGTTGCTAATCAGGAATTAGCTTAACGCTTTACATAATAAACTTAAGATATTTATTATTCTTCTTCGCTTATTTTAAACGCTATGTTTTGAAATTAATAGTAAAACTTTGTATACTCGAGGTGCAGGGCACAAGTAAGAAGCGTGCGTTCGTGTTATAAGCCATGAGCTGTTTCAGGATTGTACCGTCATAGGCCTCGGCTATTCATTAGTGGCCATCTATCTTGGCAGCGGGCAGACCCCTAGTTCCATTAATCAACCGCGAGGGCTAAACAATGGCCGCAATTCGTCACGGGAGGGGGGTGCAGAAAGCCCGAGAGCAAATCTGCCATGGGGGGAGGGGTGAGAAATGCAAGGAGTTCAATATGGATTCATCAATCATAGCATGCTATACTAAGATGATTCAATCCTTTTCAAATGGACTTAAAACAAAACAGCAAAAAAAACGGATTAAAAAGTATCATGTTTTTTATTCTTTCCTTTGTAAGAGGTAGATAAAGGATTCCGTAGTCTATACTTTATAATGTAAGTTGCAAATATAAATTTCAAAAATCGTTTAAAAGAAGCTTTAACACATAAAAGCGCCATTGGGTTGATTGGTGCCACTAAAAGGCGCTTTGTAAAATTGACAAATTATTAATATATATTATTAAGACTCATATCGAATGTAGTGCCAAATCTCAAATGAACATGAGCTCTGCCGACTTTCCCTGAAAAAGGGGTAACTTTGGCATGGTGAACCATTTTTTACAGTACGGGTGGTCAGCCAACAAAATAGCACGGATTGAAAAGTAACAAGTTTCTTATTCTTTCCTTTGTAAGGGGTAAATAATGGATTTAGGTAAGTAGGTATTAGAAGAATGAGAAAAATAATGAATCCTCACAAAATGGCAAGGAAACATAACTCTCAGCGGATGAATGCAAAGCGTTACGGTTGCCATATCTAAGGAAGGGTCGACATGGGAAAACTGAGCGTCTCGGGGTTGAACAATGGTCTGCGCTGTGTAACACAGCTACAGTGCAACCTCAAGTATCCGAGGTCGCAATTAAAAAGGATGACGCACGCTAGACCGTGTCGGGTCCTAGCCGAGCTACAGTCGTAGCACGGTCAACAACAGATTCATATATTTGGTATAAAAAGTTGTACAAATGTATGTACCTTTGTTATTACCTATTTGTACCTCTTTGTCGTAGGTAATTCAATATTTTTATTTCTCTATGGTTTTTGTCTTGTCAATTTTGTAATAGTGTCCTCTTGATAATGACGTGAACAAGTCGAAAGTACTTGAGGTGAAACAAACTCTCAATTTGTGAAAATAAAACTCTGTGTTTTTTTTAAAGTTTTTATAATTTATTATATATAATTTTAGTTGACCGTCTACGGCCAAAACTTGGCTCGGACCCGGAACGGTCTAACGTGAGTCATCCTTTAACCGAGCTTGCAGTTTGCCGTTCCTAACGCCACGTGTGGATTGAAGTAGAGTTAACATCCGATGAATAAATATCACTTCTTATGAATGTTTCTCAATCGGAATGTTTACCTGCATTTGAAACGGCTAAAGATTATATGGAGCAACAAAAGAAAGCAATGCTAGCAGCAATTTTCATTACGTAGAAATGGAAAACACTGGAATTAAAACTCACGCTCCTTCATAAACGATCATTACGTATTTTCTTCCCATAATCCTTATTGTGTTTGTCACACTTTTAATGTATTTATTGCGTAAGTGTGTACAAATGTATGTGGTGAACGTGCTTCTGCAGTGCGCTTTTTTTATAGGGATGATTTATTTGGTGAGCGCTGTTTTTTGTGACTCACTTCTCGAGAGCCTTCTGATTTGTTTCGAGAAATCGCCTACAGAAGTTACTTCAAGACAAGCCTCAAGGCCGATCTGTTTACCGAATATTTTAGGGCGCCCTTTGAGTGACAATGTCACGAAACGGCGCCAATGATAAAGTCAAATGATTCACCATCTTGTGACCTTACTTTACAGAATGTAATAATTATATTGTCCGTATTATCTGAGGTATGCTCATTCCACAATAGCTCGGATAATCGAGGTTACACGGAGATGTTGGTGGGAGTGGAATGGCAATAATAATTGCGAGCACTGTGGTGGTGGCCGAACAATGATCCGGAAAACGGGGTATGTCTTGTCGTAGACGTTGTGCAAGCTCCAAGCATTCACTTTACTTACTGTTCAGTACTCCAAGCATTTACATTACGTTAATTTAACCATAGTGTTTTGAGCCCGTGTTTTTCCTTGACTTATTATTGGTTGGTATGAGGCTGATCACTCATACTCTAAAAATGATTCATTTTGCTGATGTCACCCCTGTTTCAGGGAAGGTCGGCCAAAGTTGCAGGGTTTATGTATTTTAATATTTTATAAGTACACATGCAACATTTGTAAGCGCGAACTTACACGTGCCTGTTTCTGGGCATGCATTTAATGTGAGTTTTAAATGTATATACATCTTTGCAACTAAGATTGTAGATTATATACATAGGGTTTCACCAGAAATTGTGGAATGCCACCAAAAGGGGAAATCATGTCTGAGACCTCCGGATTCGAGCTTATCAAGTGGAGCGTCTTTATTATTTTGTATCGCTGAATGATTAATAAGTAGAGGTACGGAATTTTCGCATTTACGAAATAGATGCGATAAATGCGAAATTTTGAAATAATTTCCAATAAATGCGAAATATATAGATTTGTGTTTTTTTTGCGAAAAAACAGTTCAATCGAATATTTTTGCAAGAGTGTGGCTTTTTACTTGCGCGCGCATTGCAAGTCTTCCCTACCCTGCAAGCATAACTACCTTAAACCCGAACATATTGCTGCAAAGCTTTTCCAAAATTCCTATTTTCAAAGCACTTGCACAAAATGAGCTGATTGATGGGTACACTCACTTTCATAGGTTGATCCTTCAATCAATTAATAGAAACGAACGTCCTGACGTGAAAGATAATATATTGATGGCAACTAAATGTTGCTTCCCATCTTTTGCTGAGGCAGCATTACAAAGCTTATGGAGCCCAACAAGCAGCGTAGACGCAGAACGCTTCTTCAGCAAATACAATGTTGTTGTTACAGATCGTAGATCAACTTTAAAGGGGGCAAATGTTGAAATAACAACAATGCTAGCCTTTTATTAATATGTATTTTTTTTAACTTGAAACACTTTATTGCCTTTCTACTTAAATGGTTTTATTTTATAAGTACTTTTTGATGTTTTATAACTTCATCTTCAGCAAATAAACAAAGCAAACTTTAATTAATGTTTATTTTCATTTATGCTTTTCGGTGATATATTTTTATTTTATTTTATAAAAATACATATTTAAAAATGCGAAATTGATGCGAAATTTTATTTTTCAATAAAAAATATATTCGAAAATTTGTTTTTTTATTTGTGAAAATTCCGTACCTCTATTAATAAGCCATCTGAGGATGCAAACGGATCGTTCACGAAACCGGTCACTGAACTTAAAATACTCGCTGTAATAAAAAACAAAGTTGTTTTATTTCTACCTTTGAAGATGAATGATTGCAAAGTGAATGCCTCTACAATCAACAAAATACAAACGTTTATTGAAAATCAGACGTATGGAATTGGTTCATCAAAAGCACACCCCCAAGAGATTCCTCGTAAGTTCAAAGGGGAGAAATTGCAATCTTCAAGGCATCTGGGAATAATGCCAATCTTTGCAATGGTCAAATGCTATCAAATCGATTTGGTTCCATGTTGCTTTAGTCCTCAACTTAATCGCTATTTTACTTGAGTTTCACAGAGACTTTGCAGTGGTGTCTTCATTTTTTGCAAAATTCACGCAAACTTCTTTCATATTTACTAACTTGTATTTTTAATTATTTAGCTCATCGACTTTTAGGTTAGTATGAGGCTGACAACCCAAACTGTAAAAAATGGTTCACTTTGCCAATGTCACCCCTGTTTCAGGCAAGGTCGGCAAAAGTTGCAGGGCTTATGTTCATTTGAGGTTTGGGTTTTAATTTGTAAGTACATATCCAGCATGTGTAAGCGTGAACTTACAAGTCTTTTTTTGTGGGCATGCATTTAATATTAGTTTTAAATGTTAATACGTGTCTCTTCTACAACGACAATTTTTATCGGGCAATTTAATTCGTGCTTCTTCGTCCTCGAAGAGACGCATCCCTGATGATGATTTCAGAGAAACATTGAGAAACCCGTTCTTCTCTTTAACATGGTATGTGAAATCCGTATTTCCAGTTCTATAAAAAATAATAATCTCCATAATTCTAATTCAGAATAATAAATTATACAATATGTTTTATTTTATTTTACACTGAAAAATAAGCCAAAACTTGCCTCCATAGAAAACAAACATTAAGATTCAGTAAAGCAGGATCTCTACGGTTTTGATACCTGATGGGATAGAAAGTATTTCCTTTGCACCGAGTATAGAACATTGCGGAAACTACCTCCGATAGCGTAAACAGAAAAATGCATGGAAGATTCAACGGCAGCTCTAGTGAGTGATATAGTTTTCATACATTTAGTTGGGTACATAAACGCTGGGTTTGTTTACCCAATGAGGCACAAACTCATCGAGAATCGAGGCGGACAAAATAAAATACAGTACCCCGAGTATGAAACATTGCGTAAATCTCGCTACAATTGCGTAAATCGAAAATGTATGAAAACTGAATAACTCCCTAGGAGTGCCGTTGTATATTCCACATATTTTCGATTTACGCAATCGAGGTGAGATTTACAAAATGTTTTTATATACTAGGGGCACACAGGAAGCGAGTTTCCGAGGAAATGGAGATAATGTTATGGTGATGCTTATTACAGAGACATTTACCTCCAAACAACGGAATCTCGCTGCCTCAACGCGACGACGTTTTAAGCTTTCCAATCTTGAAAGGGGTTATTAAAAATAATTAGGGATTTACAAGAAAGAAATACCTGCTCCGGTGGGATGTGCTCTTTGAAGGAAGATAAGAACAAAACAGGTAGAGGCTACTGAAGCAGAGCTAAATAAATTCGGAGATACGCAATGAGAATTTTCGGATTGTCATCCATACATGGTGTTAGGACAACTAACAATTCAACTTTTTCCGAAGTTGTGAATCTAGTCGTCCGGTCAATAGCTAAAAAGGTTGATTGCTTTCATTCCATGCCAGAGGTCTAGGGACTGTTCCCCATCAAGCGTGATAGAAATGGTTTTCATTTGAAAATAACGAATAATGCTCCCAAACGCAACTGAGCTACACATGTCTGCTCCTTGGCGCGTTCTTACCGAAGGGATCGTACGTGGCGAGTGAACCTATTTATTTTTACAGGTAGGGGAGCCGGCCTTACGACAACCACTTCAATTGAATTGACGGTTTCTCATTTCTTGTGAAGGCTGAGTAAACCTTACCGGTATTTTACTTTGGGTTACAATTACAAGTAAACACCGAAACGGAAAACAATTTCTGACACCCTCGGTGGGATTGAAACCCGACCTCTTGGCATGGAATAGAAGCACTCTACCAACTGAGCTATCAAACGAATGAAAAAAAAGGAAATAAAGGCATCTCCCTCAGGAGGTGGAAAACCTACGCTGTAAAGTGGAGTGTTCAGAGTAGGGCCAGCCCCCTTAACTGAGAAAATGAATACCGAATGCGAAAGTTGTGGGGCTTATGTTCATTTGAGGTTTGGATTTTATTTGTAAGTACACATTCAGCATTTGTAAGCGCGAACTACACTTGTTGGTTTATGGGCTTACATCTGAGAGCTTTAAATGAATATATCCTTGCAACTTAGATTATAGATTATAGATCCCGGGACAACGCGGTAAGAAGTAACGCTATGTTAGTAGCTTAGCTGAGGACGCAATGCCCATTGAGCTATTGCGCAGAAGAGAGAGAGGAAGCTCTTTTTTATTTTCCGCTTTAACTGTTTATGATGTTTCGCCTTTGTTGTTATTATGGGCAGTTAAACGCGCCCGACAGTTTACTTTATGAGTTGTTTTAGTGTAAAATAATATAATTCCCCGTTCACGGTTGACGTCGTTAGTGGACCAGCTATTTAAATTTAGCCGTTTGTCTGTGCAAGCTTATATTCGTACACATAGAGCAAACCCATCCGTCACAATAAACCATTCCTCAGACAACGCTGCTTTTCACTTTCATAGAACACAATATAACTCATTGCAGAATTATTGTTGTTTTACAGCTGCTAACGTATTTATTGTCAGCGTAGTCGCAAATCACAAAAACAAGAACCTATTCCGTGATTTCTTTAGAAGTCCAATACACTTGATTGAACGTGCTAGATTGAACGGGCTAAGATGGGTTTAACATTTGCTGGGAACGTCATCTTCATGTGTACCAAAGAGGATCCTCGAGAGACATCCGGAGGAAGAAAAAAACTAATTGGAGAAAATAAAGTAATGAAGGATACTAACCAACTGCTTCAAGTGACGACAGCCTGAAAAGCCGCAGCGGGAGACGGAAGGAGTTGGAACTAAAAGGTTTGATAGGAGCTGAAGGTCAATTGAAGTAGCAGAAGCATCTAATGTGAGTCGTATTGGAAGGTTTCGTAAGGGAAAAACACAGAGCAGTTGCAGATTTGACTCATGCGTTTCGACCTCCCAGGTTGCCTGTCTTCATAAACCTCTCTCTGGCACACTGCTTGCAATATGGCGAAATCATTTTAGGATCTGCTATTGCTCCAGAGTCTCTGTCAATTAGTCACCAGCACTTTTTATCAGGTAGATTTACTGGCGATAAAAGCAAGGCGTTAAGTGTCTTCCACATTCCGGCTGCGTGTACTAGTGGGATTGATGTATAATAATAATCTATAATCTATAATCTAAGTTGCAAGGATATATTCATTTAAAGCTCTCAGATGTATGCCCACAAACCAACAAGTGTAGTTCGCGCTTACAAATGCTGAATGTGTACTTACAAATAAAATCCAAACCTCAAATGAACATAAGCCCCACAACTTTTGCCGACCTTCCCTGAAACAGGGGTGACATTGGCAAAGTGAACCATTTTTTACAGTATGGGTGGTCAGCCTCATACCAACCTATAAGTCAAGGAATATGAATAATAAATTACATTTAAATATAAAAAAGAACAAAACCTTACAAAGAAATCTATACAAAAAAAGTCAAAAATTTCCTATGCAAAAAATGTAGCAAATGAATACACCAACATTAGAAATCAACATTGCAGATTAGCCGCCACTTCTTCCTGTCCTTGCATACTTCTTTCATTTCATCCAGAGTCATAACCTTTTTTATACAAGTCCTCCTTTTATTATGACTCTGGATATCCCATTCATTCGCTATTTCAGAGATTTGATCCTTCCATACTTTTCTCGGTCTTCCTCTACCACGACATCCATCTATTCTAGCAACATATACTTTCTTCGTCAATCTTTCATCACTCATTCTCTCCAAGTGCCCGAACCATCTTAACATACTTCTTTTAATCTTCACTTTCACACTTTCCCTTACACCACATTCTTCTCTTACAAAATCATTCCTCACCCTGTCACTTCGTTTTTTCCCAATCATACTTCTTAGATAGTCCATTTCTACTGTATGGACTTTACTAATTTCCCTTTCACTCACCGTCCAGGCTTCACTTCCATACATCAAGGTTGGCACTAGTATACCACCGTGCACCGCCAATCTAACATTTTTTGAGAGATTTTGGTTCCTGGCGATGCAAGCGGTCGCACCCAGTACACACCTGCCTTTCATTATTCTTCTTTCAAATTCACCGGCCATTCTTCCATCTTTTTCAAACTTACTTCCCAAATATACAAACTCATTTACAACATCAACATTCATTCCATTAATTTTAAATTCATAATTCATATTTTCATCATCTCTTTCAAAAATCAAAACTTTCGTCTTTCTAGCATTCAACTTCAAATTATTACCTTTCAAAGCTTCGTTCAATCTAGAGAGCATCATTTGCAATTCATCATCCGCATACAGTAGAACGCTTACTTTGCTCTCTCCTATCATTAATCCACAATCATCAAGTCTAGCATCTCGAACACACTTATCCATGACTATGTTAAATAGCCATGGGCTCATCACACATCCTTGCCTTACACCCTTAAAAACTTCAAACCATTCACTATACTCACCATCAATACGAATGCAGGCCATACTATTCTCATAGTTCGCATGCACCGCATTGAGTAGAGCTCCATTCACTCCGTATGCTTTCAAAACATCCCACAACATACCTCTGTCCACTGAGTCAAAAGCCTTTTCCAGATCCACAAAGGCCGTGAACAGTTTCCCCCTCACCGACAATTGTTTTTCAACAAGTTGTCGTAGAGTGAAAATCTGATCAACACAGCCTCTACCGGCCATAAAGCCAGACTGTATATCAGAAACCCTTTTGCTAGTAGTCAGAATCACATTTTTTATAATCACCTTACAGAAGACTTTTCCTGGTATACTGAGTAGACTGATTGGTCTGAAGTTCTGACAGTCTTTTTTGTCCCCTTTACCTTTGTAAATGGGAACAATGACTGCCTTCCTCCAATCCATCGGTACTACTCCTGCATTCACACAAAGCTTACATAATTCGTGCATCCAATCTATCACACATTCACCTCCTGCTTTCAACATTTCACCATTTATACCATCAAACCCAGCAGACTTCCCATTCTTCAGACGTGAAATAGACACTTTCATTTCTTCTTTCAAAATCTTCAATTCATTCTCTTCATCTGTCTGTTCATAAATTCTTCTTTCACCCTGGCCAAAAATTTCTTGAAAATAGTTTTTCCATCTCTTGCATACTTCTTCATTCTCCCATACCATCTCACCGGCAGCACTTTTGACTCCCGGAGTGGTCAATGCAGAAGATTTATTTCTATCCGCATTGATCCACCTCCAAAATTCCTTCTTACTGTCGGTGAAACTTTTGTTAATCCTTTCATCAATCTTTCTTTGTTCATTCATCTTGCTTTCATAAATTATAGTCTTCGCCATTCTCTTAGCTATCTTATATTCGTCTTTTAGCTTTCTGTCATTTCTATCATTCAGCCAATTTTCATAACACTTTTTCTTAACTTTCACAGCTTCTTTCACTCTATCATTCCACCAGGCATCTCCTTTCAATTTTCCACCTTTCGTTACCCCACAAACTTTTTTAGCACATTCAATCATTCCTTCCTTCAGATCTTTCCACATGCTTTCAATATCTTTTCCACACACATTCTTCTCAAGTTCATTTACACTTAAAATTTTGTGGAGCTCTGAAACATACTTCTCTTTCACATTTTCTTCATTCAGCCTTTCTACTTTTATTCTAGTCATTCTTACTTGCTTCTTGCGTTTCTTCTTTCTTACTTCACCAAGCATTATTTTAGCACATAAGAGATAGTGATCACTGCCTATTTCAGGCCCGCGGTAGACACGGCTATCTCTTACGGCTCCTCTCAATCTTTCATCCACACAGATGTAGTCAATGATTGTGCGACTTCCCACAATCTGCCTCGTGTACAGATGCACATCCTTATGCCGAAACCAAGTATTCGATGCAAAAAGACTGTGCTCCGCACACAAAGCAATCAGATGTCGCCCATTATCATTGACTACACCTCTCCCACCAGGACCAATAATTTTCAAACATTCATCCCTCTGCGCACCTATCCATCCATTCATATCACCTAAAATTACAATGTTTTCATTCTTCTTCCTTTCATGCACAACCGCATTCAGCTCATTCCAAAAACTCATTCTCACCTCCATACACTCTGAATCAACAGGAGCATAACAGGTCACCAAGAAAAGTTTCAAACTGTTAATTTTGAATTTAACAACCAAAATCCTGGGAGAAATTCTTCGGTAACCCGCTATGCATCCCTTCACACACTCACTCACAATCACACCTACACCCTGCCTTTCATTCCCATCTTCCACACCTGACCAAATATACAATTCACCATTCGCTAATACTTTCTCACCATTCCCTTTCATTTTTGTTTCTGTCACACCCATTACTTTTATTCGTTTCTCTTTCATAGGTTCAAATTTATGGGGAAAATAAAACGGCGTGTTTGCGTAGTGCAGTCACTTAGCGAGCGCGCGCGAGCGATAAATTATAAGGAATGTACGGCGCGGTGGCTGTGGGCAAAAATAAAATAATGAAAGGAAAAGTTTTCCGGCATACAGTTCGCAAACTACCTACACAAGATAAAAAAATACAGGTTCATCGATCAATCAGATAAACAATCAATGTAGGTAGGTGTCATCAATCCAAATACATGACCATCTCACATAAGTATTCTTCACCCGTAAATATTAAGAGGTATGCCTAAGAGCCAACGCATTTTGCTCCATTTTCCGAGGGTTTTATTGTCTTTCTGGCGTCCAGGAATGTACGAGAGCTTTCTCAGGATTGACCGACCATCCGGTCGCCGAGCTATTGTTATCTACCGGGTTGACTATTGAAGAACTGGTAAGACCCTGGAATGCCAATTTAATGTAAATTTACATTGACTCCAACGCGCACGCCTCGGCTAGCGCTGAATGTGAGGACTTTATGATGGCTGTGACTTATACCTACTTATAGGTTGGTATGCGGCTGACCACCCATACTGTGAAAAAATGGTTCACTTTGCCAATGTCACCCCTGTCTCAGGGAAGGACGGCAAGAGTTGCAGGGTTTATGTTCATTTGAGATGGGTTCTTATAATGTAGGTCCACATGCGGCATGTCGCACGTTTAATAATAAAGAGAAATAACTCGAAAATTGGGAAAATCGAGTTTTTGTAATAAAACGCAAGAACAATGCGAGAAGAATAGGTAGAATGCGACAGCCGTTCAATTTGGACGAATATGACCGAGATAAAACATCGGCCGCCTTTTTCATCCCATACAAGTTGTACTGGTTGTCTGAACTTTAAACGTGATTTCCCAACATTTATGTTTTTTGAGTTATTGCTCTTTATTAATTAACGTGCGATGTGTTAGCGCGAAATTATACATGTCTGCTTGTGGGAATGCACTTAATATAAATCTTAAATGATATATATCCTTGCAGCTTAGATTAGATTAGTGCAATTTAAAAACGAACCATTTATCACCGAAAATGTTTTTATATGCTTCATAACAATCAAGAAAAATAATAAAACTACGTCCGATGGAAAGAAGATTGTGAAAAAAAACAAATTAAATGCATCTATGAGATCTCGAGTCGGAAAAGAGCTTTTCTACAGAAATTACTGCATGCTGCCACCACAAACCTTCAAAACTCTCTGCCGCTTTCCTCCATGGTTCCGTCACTCTCAAGACTTCTGGGTCGGCTTCGACATTGTCTGCTCACTGTATCCTGGGACGTCCAAGCGGTCTGGCACCGGAGTCGGCACCATCCAACACATTTATGATTATCCTGGAGTAACGTAGGTGCTACATGTCCGGCCCACTGAGTCTTTCATTATGCGTCAACAAGAGGTTTAAAATGAAATGAGAAGTTAAGCGACGTATTACACGAGGGTGCGCGCGCGCAGAGGGAATGCCCGCCGTAAATTACCGCGACAGACGTTGCTCTGTTAACACTTGCTTTTATCTGCCTGGTTCACTGTTCGGTGCGAGAGGAGACAAGGAACGAATATCTACGCTGACAAGCTGAAGACGTATTGCCACATTTTATTTGCTAATACGTGATAGAATTTGCTAAAAAAGTATTAAAGTACCATACGAAAAACCTAAGTAAAGGCACAACATATAATTAAAGATTGGTTTGAATTCACCTGTGGTTAAAAGTGAAAAGTAAAGTCATCCACGATAATAAAAATAAGAATTTAAGTTGACTGCATATTGAACATACATAATATATTTGTAGCTTTGCGCTAACGTTCTGATGTACGAAAATAAAAGTGTATAATCTAAGTTGCAGAGATATATTACATTTGAGATTCATATTAATTGCATTCCCAAAAATAGATAAGTTTACGCTTAAACATGCCGCATGTGGACTTGCAATATAAAAGCCCAATCTCAAATGAACATAAGCTCTGCAACTCTTGCCGACCTTCCCTGAAACAGGGGTGACATTGGCAAAGTGAACCATTTTTTACAGTATGGGTGGTCAGCCTCATACCAACCTATAAGTCTAGGAAAAAAAATAAAAATGACGTCACAAGAAATTATGTCAATAAACTCTTCTTAAAATATTTTTTTGTATTTTTGTTGTTGTTTTGAAGATGTGTTTTTTTTTAAATAAAAAAGGGATTCAAGGAATTTTTTTTCAAGCAGGTTTTTTGATAATGCGAATAATTCTGTAGAAATTATGGATAAAACTGTATTTTTTTAATTACAATTTCTGAAAAACAGTTCCTTTTATATCAATTGAAATGCACCTTAAATGTTTATACAACAGCTGGCAAAATATTAATTTGTTTTGTTACTATATTTATAGAATTACAAAAATACTTTTACCTACAATTAAAATAATAACATACCTACGTACAATGTTAATGTGGGAAAATACTGCAATGAAAATGTTTGGAAATTATGTTCGCCTTGTTTTCATAAAATATTATAACAGCACGGAATAATTATTTCAGGCAAAGCTCGCGTAAAATATGCAAATACGCTCCAAGGAAATAGCTTTCCGAAGAAATGTTCTCAGCATTCAACCCACGTGTTATAAGATAAACTAAAAGTTGCAAGAAATGCTGGGAAAATGTTTTTGCACATTAATTAAAATTAGAATAATACAATTAAGAAGTTAAATTTTAAGGTTAAATAATTTTGACAGTTTTTGAGAAATTCAAAAGTGTTTAGGAGGTCTGAAGAGTTCGAAAACTTAGATTCTGTATCGATAAAAGAAATTAATAAAAAAAACTACCCCCATTAAATGCAATTAATAATGCATAAATTTACTGGGCTATAAGGTATTAAGGACCAAAATATTCAGTACGAATATTTAGATTTACATTAAAAATATTCAGTACGAGTTTGATAGGCCAAAACAAAAGACCTAAAGACCGTTCAAAACTAATTTACGCGTGAAAAACGTTTTTTTATCAGGTCCGCACGTGAATCGGGGTAGACAATACAATGTCGTCACCCAGCCGGGTTGGTAGGGATAAGGCATACATTTTTTTTATTGGATGCTAAGGATGGCAGTCCCAAACAAGACTGACGTTTGCTCGCCGAGAAAAAAGTTCCGACCTCATTCTGCTAGCTGGATTTTGTAAATTAAAAATAAAATTATGAAATATACGTCATAATTATTTATATTATGTTTGCAGTTTATACGATATAATATTACCACACGAAAATTCAGTGATAAGTGAGGAACAACAAGCCTATTACGAAGTGAAGTGTCTCGAAATCCAACAACCCCAGTATTTAGCTTTACGTTAATACTCAACCACGGCGTTTCCAAGAAAAAAACATGTTAACTAATCAAGAGCGTCTAGTAGGCGTTTTAGTTCCCACACAACTCGGTGAAACTCTATGATTGAGTTTAAACTTCATACTTGGGAACAGAAGTAAAAAAAATACATTGAGCAGATAACCGGAATCTGCAAATATTTATTGATAAACACGAGTCAAGGCGTGCACCGACTTTTGACGTTTCTCACTCTACATAAATATTAAATACATAATTTTCGGTGACAGATAAGCGGTCTGTTTGCCCAACGGTTCCCGATAAGCGATAACACGTATGCGCTGCTTATTTATACTATGTAGTTACTGGAGCAGTGTGTCTGTGTGCCGGCTTCAACTGCTTATGATTTTTACAAATGGTTAATGTTAGATATGGCAGTTATCCGAGTGGTGCTCAACAACCAGAATGTACACTTCTTTTCTTCTTCTTCTTCTTTAATGGCGCTACAGCCCAATGCGAGACTTGGTCTCCTACAATTAATGTCCTCCGGCGCCGACGTCAAGTTCGCACTTTGTGAAAGTGAGTCAAATCCTTCCCCAGTTATTTTATGAAAATCCCCTATTAAAAGCCACAATGACGACAACACTGGGATCAACAGAAGTAGTTGCACAGATAAGGAAAATCTTACTTTACATGGAGATTGATACGTTTATTTTACACCACTGCTCTCGCAGCTGCTTTTGTCGATGCGGGCAAGATAATGAGTGGGGCAACATAGACGCCAAATAACAATCGCTCTTGCACTGGTCCGTTCAATTCCGCCAAATAAATTACATATCCTGGATTGCTTTACAGAGTGTAAACAAGAGAAGAGCGTGCATGAAAAGAGCGATGAAACTAGATGAGATGAAAGAAGTATGCAAGGATAGAGTCAAGTGGAGGCACTGGTGTGGAGGTACCGGTCACCCCTAGATGAATTGCGGCAGGATACTAGTCAGTGCATGTAGCATGGGCGGCCTATGGCAATCTTAAGAAGTTCTTCACCGGCAACATACCTCAATGCCTGAAACGGAAAATGTACGACCAGTGTGTCCTGCCAGTTATGCGTACGGAGCAGATACACTAACTCTCACCAACTTGATCAGGGAACTCCGTGTAGCCCAACAGATGCACGAAAGAGCTATGCTACACATAAGACTGTCAGACCGGCTACGAAATACCGAAATACGTAGAAGATCAAGAGTTACTGACAGTCAAAAGAGTGGCAAAGCAGAAGTGGTCGTGGGCAGGGCATGTTGCCAGATTGAGCGAGCAAAGATGGACGAAAAGAGTGGTGAAATGGAGACCTCGTGAAGGCAAAAAAACTAGAGGAAGGCCTCTTACACGATGGTCAGATGATAATAAAAGAGTTGCTGGTGACTGGATGCAGAAATCCCAGAACAGAGACGTCTGGAGAGATATGGGGGAGGCTTATGTCCAGAAGTGGACAAGAAGTGGCTGATTAAGTAAGTAAGTAAGCATGTAGCATGAGCAGGAGTTGCGGGAGGAACGTGTTAACAGTCTGCTTTTCTCACATTTTTGGTAGTACAGCTGACAATATTTCCGGACATCTGGATAAATAACTATTTCCTAAACATCCTTAGTGTTGCTATCACGCCAAAGGTGTAACATCCAGCGCCCGTGATTGTATGTAGGCCGTACACAGCTACACGGGGGCTTATGATCTTATGAGGTGCCTGTTATATTATGCACGCATGATTACAATACGTAAAATTAATGAAATTACAATATATTTTTTATGGTTTGTGTATTGTCTTGTCTTGTCTTGTATCCTGCCGCCTTTCCTCTAGGGGTGGCCAGTACCTCCACACAAGTGCCTCCACTTGACTCTGTCCTTGCATACTTCTTTCATCTCATCTAATTTCATCACTCTTTTCATGCATGCTCTTCTCTTGTTTCCACTCTGTAGATTCCATTCATTCGCAATCTCATTTATCTGATCAATCCATTGTTTCCTAGGTCTTCCCCTTCCACGCTTACCTGTTACATTCCCTTTATACACTCTTTTTGTCAGTCGGTCTTCATTCATCCTTTCAATATGTCCAAACCATCGCATCACACTTCTTTGAACTTTCACTTTCACGCTTTCTTTTACTCCGCATTCATTTAGAACCCATTCGTTTCTCACTCTATCTTTCAGTGTTTTTCCTGTCATACTTCTCAGATGGGCCATTTCTACGGTGCATACCTTATTTACTTCTCTTTCATTCAACGTCCATGACTCGCTTCCATACATCAGGGTCGGCAACAAAATACAATTGTGTACCGCCATTTTCATTTTCTTTGGTATCCTTTTATTCTTCGCTATTCTACCAAACGCTCCTATCACGCATCTTCCTTTGCTGGCACGCTTCTCTAATTCTTTCGTCATCTTACCATTCGCCTCAAACTTACTTCCTAAATAGTCAAACTCATTCACTACTTCAACTTTTATTCCATTCAAATTAATTGTAAGTTCCTCACATACTTCATTCCATTCCGTATTAACACTGTGAAAATTCATGTTTTTTAGTTGGTCATTCAATAAACAACACCCTTAACTTTTATTTAACACTGTTTTTATTTCACAAATATAATATATTTAAAAATTAAATTTTAAACTCTACTACGAACGTTTCTCGACGTCGAAAAAAAAAACATTATGACTGAGCAAAATGACCAACACTTTTACTCTCACTTTATTATAAAACATAAGTGGTGGTGGTTATCAATTTCGTTGGTAACGTTATTTCAGCGAATTTTGGGACACATTGCAGTAATTTTGAAAAAGTTTTGGATATTTGGAAAGAAATATCAGTTTTGTAAAACTCAAGCAGTGTTATTCATTAGATTCCGCCCATACCTGTTTAGTGCGAGATTTTGAGAAACCAATTTAAATCTGTACCAGCCCGCTAAACCAAAATAAATAAAAAGGTGATTCATTAGCGAAATACGTACATTTTTTTTTTTGGTTTACCGAATCCTGCTTAAACAGACTTCCGGTAGCTTTTTCTGTATGAAAAAATACGAAATGCTCGACATTTATGTAGGTATTTTGGTGTCTATGAAATTTTTTGAGGTTTTTGTGGGTTTTTGCATGATTTTTGACAGCTTTCGGAGACGCTCGGAAGAATTCGGGTAAACGCCCCCTCCCGAACGTTTCTCGACACTCCAGCTGTCAAACTCATGTCGGCTGCGACTTCGAATGAACTAAAAATGGAAACAAGTATTTTTCAAAGCATGACTTCATTGTGGCTTCAGGTTTTGGTTGTAGGCATCACGAAGAAAATCTCAAAGATGGGCCTGCATACTTCATTTACAAGAAAAGTGACAGTTTTACAAAATTGGCGACTTGAAAAATAACACGACGCGGCATCTGTCACTTTTTTTCTTGTCACAGTTTTTATATTTGTTTCGTTGCTGCATGCCCTCAATTTGTTGTTATAGTGTAAAATTCTAATATTTTAAAGTTACTGTAATTGCTGAAACTCTTATTTGATTCATACATCTTTTATTCTGAAAGTTATCTCGTACATTACGATCAGCTGGGGAATGAGGAAGATCGCCATTTTGCGTATGTCGATCTAGTTTAGAACGAAATAAACCTACTCCGAGGTGGTTTACAAATGTGATCATGTTTTGAAACACGTTTAGTGTTAAACTGAATTATAAAGTTTTTATGAATCACCTTTTTTGTAAATTGAGATTAAATCGAGAAATTAAACCAGATCTCTAAAGAAATCTGGTTTAAAAATTCTAATGCATAACACTGTAACAGTGTTATTCATTAGAATTTTTAAACCAGATTTCTTTAGAGATCTGGTTTAATTTTTCGATTTAATCTCAATTTACAAAAAAGGTGATTCATAAAAACTTTATAATTCAGTTTAACACTAAACGTGTTTCAAAACATGATCACATTTGTAAACCACCTCCGAGTAGGTTTATTTCGTTCTAAACTAGATCGGCATACGCAAAATGGCGATCTTCCTCATTCCCCAGCTGATCGTAATGTACGAGATAACTTTCAGAATAAAAGATTTATGAATCAAATAAGAGTTTCAGCAATTACAGTAACTTTAAAACATTAGAAGTGTAAAATTCTAATGTTTTAATCTAATCTAAAAGCTTAGATTAGATTAGATTAGATTAGATTAAAACATTAGAATTTTACACTATAACAACAAATTGAGGGCATGCAGCAACGAAACAAATATAAAAACTGTGACAAGAAAAAAAGTGACAGATGCCGCGTCGTGTTATTTTTCAAGTCGCCAATTTTGTAAAACTGACACTTTTCTTGTAGATGAAGTATGAAGGCCCATCTTTGAGATTTTTTTCGTGATGCCTACAGCCAAAACCTGAAGTCACAATGAAGTCATGCTTTGAAAAATACTTGTTTCCATTTTTGGTTCATTCGAAGTCGCAGTCGACATGAGTTTGACAGCTGGAGTGTCGAGAAACGTTCGGGAGGGGGCGTTTACCCGAATGCTTCCGAGCGTCTCCGATAGTTGTCAAAAATCATGCAAAAACCCACAAAAACCTCAAAAAAATTCATAGACACCTAAATACCTACATAAAGGTCGAGCATTTCGTATTTTTTCATACAGAAAAAGCTACCGGAAGTCTGTTTAAGCAGGATTCGGTAAACCAAAAAAAATAATGCATGTATTTCGCTAATGAATCACCTTTTTATTTATTTTGGTTTAGCGGGCTGGTACAAATTTAAATTGGTTTCTCAAAATCTCGCACTAAACAGGTATGGGCGGAATCTAATGAATAACACTGTAACAGTACTATTCACAAAACATTTTATCCATAGCTGATTTACGGATCATCATTTTTTGTATAGAAAATCCACTGTAGGCTACAGATGAACCATGCCTTTGCTGGTCGAGAATAACACCGTATAAGGACAATTGTCATACTAAATTTCATCAAGTTCTGATGTGGTAGAGTATGTTTTTTTTAACAAAAGCTTGTTAATTTCACGCAGAATTGCTCATGGCTAAAAAAGCGAAGCGTATAAACACAATAATTCAATTACTAAAGAGAGCCAATTCTTATCAACCAACTCAAATAAAATCCGGCCATAATATATGCGTGGAGAAAAAACATAAAACAGACGGGCACAGCTCTGACATGGCAAAGACGCCGCGGAGAAAAAAATAAGCAAAAAGCATAAAACCGTCGGCGGGATTGTCACAGAATATAGTAATTCATTTGTATCGGGCGTCGGTTGTTGGCGGCGCGCCAGCCCCCCGCCCCCCCGGCCACGTGGGGCGCTCCTCCGCCGGGTTGCTAATGACCACAGACGCGGAGACTCGCTGGGCAATAAGGCGAGCGGGCGCGCGGACCGGAAAGGGATATTGGCTTATGAAAATATTCAATAACAACAGTAACAATTCCAATGCTTGTGAAAAGTTGTTTTATTGCTTATTCAAAAAAATATTAAGTTGCTTTATTTTGATTTTTTTTATTATAAGCACATGATTTTGTAATTTAAAAAACTATGAAAGCTTTTATGAGGAACATCACTGAAGGAAAAATAAAACGAAGATGCAACCGATGAAAATCAAGTTTGAATGAAAAAACTGGCAATGAATAAATACGTGGGTACATAGTCAGAGGAATATAACATGCTAATCTAAAACTAAATCTAAGCTGCAAAGATATGTATCATTTGAGATTCATATTAAATGCATTCCCACAAGCAGACACGCATAATTTCGCGCTTACACATGCCGCATGTGGACCTACAATATAAAAAAACCTAATCTCAAATGAACATAAGCCCTACAACTCTTGCCGACCTTCCCTGAAGCAGGGGTGACATTGGCAAAGTGAACCATTTTTTTTACAGTATGGGTGGTCAGCCGCATACCAACCTATCAGTCAAGGAATGCCATGGAAGGTAATAGGTATACAACGATAAAAGGATACCAGCGCTAGCTATACGTCAAAGGAAAGACACAAAATGACAACAATTTTCTTTTGACGGTTGTCTGAAAATTTACCTCTGGAAACAAGACCTCTCCTTGGCTCCTTGGATGTTCTATATATTTATTTTATATTGAAAAATGCTTGGAGAAGAAGAGTTATTTGCAGATCGACCTTGAAAATTTGAAAACACCTAAATAGTGTTATATTGTTTGAAAAAATTACAAAATTAGGAATTCAGTAATCATATGTCCCTACACAGGTGCGACCCTAAAAATGAAGTTAGAAAAAGGAAAAGTGGTAGTTCTACTCTGTATAAGTGTCCACCTCAGACTAAGCTATACTTGATGTTACACTCATCTAGTAGGCAGGAGCAGCTAATGATCGGAAGTAGGGAACTGTTAATGCGTGGTGGACTATACTTCATGGTATATCCGAGTATTCTTACCTACGCATACAACAGTTAGCTGTTTTTACATGGTTTTGTGTCTACACGGCTAATGACTTTTTTAACGTTCAAAGAAACATATATACAGTAGAGTAAGAGGTGTTTTCATTGTCCAAACGATTATTTCAAATCCTGACTAGTATTTCAAGTATAAAATATTGCGTTAAGTCACCTCGATCACGTAAATAAATAATAAATGTATGGAAACTAAATCACTTACTAAAGGTGTTGTTGTGTATTCAATACATTTTCCTATTTACAAGATTTGAAGTAATTTACACAATCGTCTAATTTGTAATCGGGGTAAAGATTAACGAGATTGATAAATAGATGGAACTAAATGTGTGAATTATAAAGAGGAAAATAAATTAAGATGCTCCAATCAAAATAATTAAAAGAAAAATATATCATTTGTAGATTTTGGCATCGTTTTGGGATCGGGTTTTAATTATCTTATTTTTTTTTTTAAAAAGCCTAAAATAAAATTCATCATCAATACCAAAATAACCCAGGGTGGATCTTGGCCTCCTCGATCAACCGTTGAATGTGTAACGCCATCCTCCTTAAGTCCCATACTCCTACCATACGGCAGTCTGCCAACCACTCCATCCAGCCACCTTAATCCGGGTATTCACATTGTCCTGTGCTCCTTTGGTCATCCAGGGTCGTGCATCCCATACAGGCACATGCGCCTAATAGGTAGGCAATATATGGCAAAAAAACATTTAAGTTTATATTAAAATTCAAGATTTAAGTTCTACTGTAGCTATCGTTAGCACTTCAGTCAATTTTAAAGGAATTGGAGAAAATATCTATATCCTATGCACCCGCCTGCTGTCATCACAACCATCTTTTCCAGGCTTCGATGGTCCATTCAGTGTGAAATTAGTTTGCTTTTAAGTTTTAAGCAATGTATAAAAAACGAGTGTATGTATTAAAACACACTCTTGTCGTGTCATAAGAACAGATAAGAACGAGGTAATCCTGATACGAAGGAAGCAATGGATTAATAAAGGGTTTCATCAAAAGCAAATATAAAGCCGTTTCATACTTACATGCCTGATGATGGATACTTGTCTGTGTTTATGTCTTGGGTATTTCTTGATAAGGAAAAGCCATAAGTATTCACAGAAATGTCACTTACCTGCGAACAAACAAACAACATATTAAAAAATACATTTCTATAAAATGAATGCTCTTCAGAACCTTTATTTAATTGAGTCAATTTACAATAAAACCATAAGAATAATTAATCAATCGTTTATATCTTTCGTAGTTTGCCAACGTATGAATCAGAAGAATTTTCAGTGGAATTAAACCAGTAGGTATGTATTCGAGTAGTTATTGCTTATACTTTACCTTTAATTGTTTTAAAAATGATATTTAAAAGGAGTTTTGAGTAATACAGGAGTACAGAAATGTTAGAGGAAAAGGTGAATAAATTGAAATTTTAGTTTTAAGAGGCCAAAACCGGTCTCAACTCATTATTTGGTAAATCAACAAGTAAAAATAGCAGTAGAGTTAAACAGTGATTTGTTTTCATGTGATTTTTTTAAAAGGAGTTCTAAAATGTTTTCGCTGAAACACTAATTCATATACAGGAAAAATATTAATTTTTCCGAATAAATTTAACTCTAAAAGGACTCTGCTCATTTTAGTATACAAAAATACGACCAACAAAAAGATAAGATCAAAGAACGTGAAGGACACTGAAGTGATTACTGACTCCAAAAGATATAAAAAGAGTAGAAATAAGATCCAAAACTACGTGTCTGAATAGAGAAAACCGAAGTAGAGATGTTCAGAATTGCAAGCATTTTTCAGGAAAGACTTCAACTGTCTCGGAAAGGAAAAAGCGAAGGTCAAATATAAAAAAAAAGTTGTTGAGCACGTGTAGTCAAGAAGCGACGGCCTCGGATGTTCGTGTTATTACATACAAAGTATAAGAAACGATATTAAAGGGATAACTTACGAAGGGAAAATGGTGTCGAAGTGGGCTTTAGTAAGGGTAGGGGGTTTACTGAATACTGTATGGCAGGGATGGCAAAAGCCGAGTCGCGTGCCTGATGCGTCACAACAAGACACCATTTGCTTAGTTTCAGTCAACGGTATTCGTTACATACAAATATTGCCGGAGAACAAACGTGTATTGCATTCTCTTCGCTTTTCATATGGATTACATCGTTATTCCGTAGTTTGCTTCGCCCGCATCATTTCAAAGTTAGCATAGCGACTTTATACTGAATGAAAAGGACGCACTTATGTCGATGCGTGGATAGTTTTTTTATCAGTTTAAAGCTAACGTTGTATAAGCTAACGCTGAAAATAGCGGGCATAAGAGTTTGCTTAAATTGTTTAGTAAGTATAGTAATCTATGACGCAATGCTTAAACTTTTATCATTTCGAATGTTATTCACAATTCCTTGGCTTATAAGTTAGCATGAGTGTGAATAACCATACTGCAAGAATGATTCAATTTACTAATGCCATCCCTGTTTCAGGGAAGTGCGGAAAAAGTTGCAAGGTTTATGTGCATTCAAGATTTGGGTTTTTATTTTCTCAGTGCACATGTAGCATGTGTAAGCTCTGACGTGCACTTTTGGTATATAATATGAATCTTAAATGTTAACACCTTCTGAAAACTTGGATATATAGATCCACGGATGAGCCATGGATTTGTCGTGTGTGATTATAAAGCAAGCTTTTAAATAGTTGCTAATATAGACCGACGTAGACCTTCGCAAAAAAATAACCAGAAGCGAGTCACTCTCAAGGGTTGAGATTATAGGCATCCCTTGTATACAGTAGAAGGTAGGAAGAGGCGGCTTTGGGGCTCGAGATTCGCGCGTGTCTGCCTACATACATTCTGTCATTGGAAACCTAATAAGGGCGCCTCCTATAGCACTGCCAACTTCAGATAACACACAAACACTGGCCACTCCCCCCCAAGTTTATCCCGGATATACAGGATAGTGGTGGTTGGAGGTTTTTCTCTGTTAATTTTGCGAAATACAATGCCGACTTATTGAATGCCCCACAATGAAGAGACGAGAGAGATCATTGGATTTCTTGTCAGTTATTGGAATTCTCAGACTTTCAACACAATATTGAATCTATTTACGTGACAATGCTTTTTCTATAAAGAAATATGTATGTTTTTCCGAATCTCATCAAAAATATAGCTAGCCGTTTATTAAATCATTTATCGCTGATGTTAAAGTAGAATAAAATAAAATATAATTGAAAGAATGAACACCAAATACACCTTTTTTTTTTTTTTTTTTTTTGGTGCACAACAGGTTGCCCTAATTACAGTGCACCCTCACAGCCATCAACAAGCTGGGAGGAACTCTTTTATAATACTTTTGAAGGTGTCTACATTATATTGAAATATATCTATTTTTGACTCGTTAATGAGTTTGACACTCCGAGTTAAAGGATGCTGTGCCAAGACATCGGCCTGCATTCGTGTATAGCGGTACACAATGGCACATTGTTACCGACAATGATGTTTGGCAGTAAAGCATGGACTACGAGTGACTACATACATAAAGAAATAAACTAAAACTAAACAAATGAAACGTACATCACCATATAATCCATATTACAAATATCTCTCTGTCAAGGAGGCGATTTTAAAAAGATCACGCCTGCAGAATGAGCCAAGACTCACACACATCTTAGCTCATGAGATGCCAATAGTCTAAAAAGTGGAAACTGGATGTCCTTATCTCAGCACCCATGAGCTGATATGGCGTTTTTTTGTGAATCAAAGTTAGAAAAACGGAGAAGCGGTCGTTTGACATGTTCACAAATTTCAATTAACATGCAAAATTAATGACCCTTTTCGGATATTAGACAAATCGATGTGGGAGATCTTACATTATTCTAGACGTAGGCGTCGTAGCCAACGTCTACAGGAGTTACCCTTACTGCACGACGAATGAGGATGATCTCCCACAACGGTTCGTCTAATATCCAAACAGAGTAATTAGCTTTTCAAATTAATTTGTAAAAAAAAAATACAGGAATGAATTACAAAAAAAGACGAATACAAACGTCTCTAGCAAAGTTTTTGAGTGTAAGTTTTCACAGTGGGGCGATAAATTACAATCAGAGGCTGCGCCGGGCAGATACAAGAGCTAGTCCAGTTGTTCTGTCATCTTAACTAGCGTTAATGAGTGCAAGCAAGTCTGCCTGCAAGTTCCCTCGTTAGTCGCCGCTTCACTTCACTTGCCGTTCGGGGCGCCGGAAGACTCGAGCCATTTTACATGATGCACTATTTTATTCATCCTATTTTTTTCTACATTTGTTTTTTAAGGTCCATCCGACGTTGACGGATACTTAGGCAAGGCCATTGAAATAAACACCACAATAAAAAATCAACAGAAACGAAGAGGGCTTCAAATCAAATAAAACATGGTTACAGTCGATTGGAGTTGTGAAGCACAGTAGTTTTACACCTAACATTCAAGCCACGCCTCTTTTATCTGAAGACCGATAAGAAGACGCCAACATTTTAATTCGAATCAGATGGAAGAGTTATGAAGAAGTTACATATACACTAGTAACGGATCACGGTCAAAGCCCAAAATAACAATATCAAACAACTTATGTAGAGGCTCTCCGTTTTGGACAGGGCAATTTTATTTCAGATCTCATTCAGTATACCTAGATCGTATAATCAATTCCTTGACTAATAGGTTGATATGAAGCTGACCACCCATAGGTACTGTAAAAATTGTCTCAGTTTCGGGAATGTTACCCCAGTTTCAGGAAAGGTCGGCAGAAATGGGTTTACGTTAATTTGAGGTTTGTTTTTTCTATTTTGTAGTTACACATGCAGCACGAACTTTCATATAATGCTTAAGAGCGTGCTTAGAAAATATCGATCTTAAATGTTAATATAACCAAGCAAATTAGATTATTTATTAAAGATCTCGGTCTTTTAACGATCATTGCAAAGCCAATAGAGCATCTTGCTTCCTACTCTCTGTGGCCCAAGCTGTGGAACAGTGTTATGTTTTATGGAAATATAGAAATTGGTAACGTATCTGTTAGTGTAAGTAATAATGTAAAATATACGAAGCAATGAATAAAAAGTAATATTTGTAAGGGTTTGGTGGTTTACACAGTGAAAGTCCATTGTATATTAATTAAATAAACAACGTTTAAATGCACTTTTATAATTTTTTATTTTTGTCTAGCACTTTCGCCTACAAGGCATCATCAGGACAATTGTTCTGATGATGCCTTGTAAGCGAAAACGTTAGACAAAGTTAAAAGAATATAAAAGTGAATTAAAACTTTGTTTTTTTAATAAATATAATAAAAAGTAACTTTATTTTTTGTAAATATACAAGCATCAAACGACCGTAACTCCAGTTTCGGTAAATCCTTAAATATGAAGTTATTTATTAAGTGCATTAAGTAACCAGTGCATCCGTTAATACAGCAAGAGGCTGTACAACATAATACATGCTGCAAGTTTGCGTAGGAAAAACGTACCAAGGGATGAAAACTTTTACCGCCACTAAAGTTCAGCAAGAGCCGACTTGTAAGCCGGCGGTTTTTACATAGAAAGTAGCTGCCTGCGCAACAAAATAACACGGGAAAGTTCGCCGGAATATGCAATGTGCATCGATTAATACAAGATTCTTCCTCGTGGCCTTAAAGTTTTCCATACACTTTTAACACGACGCGACGGTTAGACGACATAACATGTATGTTTAATTAAGAGAAAACCAAATTTCTTCTTTATTAAATAAGACATTTTCCTATCCAAGTTTTTAAGTAAAAGATATTTTAAGTAACAAATATAGAGAGGAACGTTGAAAATACGCACTTGAAGCCTCACTTGCGCTTACAATGGTGTTTATGCACTATATGCGAGAAGTACACGTGTATGTATGTGGGCATGCATTTAATATGAATTTTAAATGTTAACATAGCTTTGCAACATAGATTAGTTATCTTTTAATGTGGTAATACTTCTTTAGGCATATATTTTGTACTTAGTTACTTACTTAGTTAAGTGGTTAGTTTCATTATGTACCTTTACAACATTTTTTTAAAAATATTTTGTAAAAGACTAATATCGTATAATAAATAAATAAATAAAAACCGATTAAATCGCTAGTGAGGCCTTAGTGTGAGTAAGATTATTAATACTGGAGAAAATCTCGTACAGAGATACTGAAATCTGTATTATCAAATAATTGCAGCATATTTCAATCCATTTAATTTAAAAAAAGAGAAACGGTATTACGATCATTTTTAATCTTTCACTTCGATAACTTCCTGTAAACAAATAAATCTTTCCCTGACTTCCGAAAGATACCAGTGTGTACGTACATAAATTTGTTGCATGGCAGAAAAACCCACATCAAATGAAAATGAATGGCAACCAGAGACAAGATTGAGAGAACATTTTATACGTCTTCCATGAGACGAAAATAACATTCAATGCGCCGATTTCAGCTCAATTTTATTTTTGAAGCCTTCTTCACCCTTGTAAGGTCTATTGTTAGATAAAAAGTATGGACTGTCCCTTGGGTCTGCCGCGAATGATGATGAGTTGATGATTTCTTTATAGCGCCGTTTCGTGATGTAGTCACTCCAAGGGCGCTGAATCTATATCATGCCACATCTATCGTAGTCTAAATTGCAAAGATACATAGACATTAAACGCTCGTATTTAATGCACATCTACAAGCAGACGCATGCAAGTTCACGCTTACACCTTACAAAATAAACCAAATCAAACATGAACAAACACCTTGCAGCTCCAGCCCCCCTGGGAACTGGGAAACCCCCCCTTCAACTGAAGTGGTTGGCGCGAGGCAGGCGCTCTTACCCGTAAAAATAAATAGGTCCCTAATCGCCACGTGCGATGCAAGCAAGAAGTTAGACTATATTTGTAGCTTAGTTGCGTTTGCGCATGTTACTTGTACCTTTTGCCTTTAATGTACTTAGTGGTAAGTTTATTTCATGGGGTGTTACTTTAGTGCTAGAGCTGTAGCTGCCCTGATAATGCACCTTGTTAAGTTGGATGTTGAAGTTTGTCTGGGGACAGAAAGGGAGGAAGGAAGTGCGATAGGGTAAGGGATGAACGGGAGAGGCGCAGGGAAAGTGGAGGAACAAGCCCGAAATATATATTGTGGAGATTCAAGTTTGGTTATTTTAGATTCTGTAAAGGTAAATACCGATATAGTGACGGTAAAACAGTTTCGTGTTGGACAAGAGGGAAAAGGCGGTGAATACCTGTATACAGTGTTGGTAGCGGTTTATCAAGAACGCCAATACACATCCAGTGTTTTAATGGTCATTTATCTATAAACTAGAATGTTACATTAGCATATAAGATTCATATTGAACGCATGCAGACACGAGTAAGCTTGCGCTTAGACGTGCCGCGTGTGTATTAAAAAAATAAAACCGGAATCTCAAATGGACACAAATCCTGCAACTCTTGCCGACATTCCCTGAAAAAGGATAACATTGGTAGAGTGAACCGATTTTTACAGTACGTGCAAAGAACAAATCAAATGTTTAATTCATTTAGTAAATCGAAAATATTCGTCTGAAATGCTATCAATCTAAAATATTTTCAAGCATGGATGCAATAATTTTTATTCGCAAATAAAAATTAACTATACTGCAAATATATGTATTGGACTTGATGCTTTTTCGTCTGCCAAAGAAATGTTATCTAAAAATCACTTATGAAACATTTTATCAATGGTAGATCACAAAAATATTTTTTGGTTATTGGTTTCATCTCTAAGCTACGAGTAAGGAAAGGTTTGTATATACCTATGTATGTTACAGTATTGGCCACCCTTAAGTTTGGTTGTATGAGAGGAGTGGGGGTTATGGGTTTAGTGTCCTTCATACTTTATTCTCGGCACGCTCCCAGCCCGCTCAAGGCCTCGCAACGAAGAACAAGGAATTTTAATGTAGGTGAGTCTGGGGGGAAGTGGACTGTGTGTGTTGTATAGTGCACAGATATTAATTGATGGCATTCATCACAATTTACAGATGGTGTCTCATGAATCGTAAGATGTTTAAGGAAATGTTATAGAAGGTTGTTACAGCTGATAGAACCATCTTTCTTAGCCTCTCTCAATTACTCCTGGATGCATTTACAGAAGGCTATCTCACGAATCGTAATATGTTTCAGTATATAGGAGGCTGTTAAAGCTGATGAAAGAATTATCTTTCTCAGACTGAAGAAGTATGTAAGGATAGAAGAAGTATGAAAGAAGAATGAAGAAAGAAGTATGTAAGAAATATGTAAGAAAGAAGTATGTATGTAAGAAAGAAGTATGTAAGAAAGAAGTATGTAAGAAAGAAGTATGAAGAAAGAAGTATGTAAGGATAGAAAGAAATGGCGGTTGATCTGTGATGTTGGCGGCTGGGGTTTGTTAAAGTAAAATTGGTTTTGTGATTTAGTTTTTTATGTCAATGTATATATTGTTATTTTATTGATTTTAAAAATGTAATTTGTCATGTATGTTCCTTGACTTATAGGTTGTTATGCGGCTGACCACCCATACTGTAAAAAAATTGGTTCACTTTGCCAATGTCACCCCTGTTTCAGGGAAGGACGGCAAGAGTTGCAAGGCTTATGTTCATTTGAGATTGGGTTTTTATATTGTAGGTCCACATGCGGCATGTGTTAGCGCGAAATTATACATATCTGCTTGTGGGAATGCATTTAATATAAATCTTAAATGATATATATCTTTGCAGCTTAGATTAGATTAGATTAGATTAGACTGTCTCAACCGATATATTTGCAGAAGGTGTATCTCATTAATCGTAAGATTTTTCAAGAAATGTCATATAAGGCTGTTAAAGCTGACAGAATAATCCTTCTCGGACTGTCTCAATCACTCCTGGATGTATTTACAGAAGGTGTCTTTCATATATCGTAAGATATTTCAGGAATGGTGTAGAAGGTTGTCTAAGCTGATACAAGAGACATCCTTCTTAGCCCTGTCAACCCCTCCTGGATGTTTTTACAAAATATTTCTCATAAATGTAAGAGATTTAAGTTATTATTAAAGAAAGTGGTATAATCTGAGAATATAAAAATAATCCTTCTCAGAATGCCTCATCCTTCCTGGGTGTACCTGTATCTAGGCATGTTTGTAAATCCTCTCCAAGCCTCTGTTGGACATCTCATTGTGCCATGTTGGAAGTCATGTCATTTTTCAGTACATGAAACTGTGGTAGTTCAGAGCTAGCAAAAAAGATGGAGAGATCGCCAAGGAGTAACTGGAGAAAAATGGAAAGGCTCATGTCCATCAGTGGCTTTAGGAAGTTTAAGAAAAGGGCACAAGAAGAAATACATTGCTACGCTCTAGTAACTTCATTTTTCAGAATGCTGAAAGGTATAAGACAATTTGGATGTCAGCGTCTCAACACGGGTCTACTATGTAAGTGCCTACATGGAATCAGTAAAGCCAGTTTTTCAACGGAGAAGAGCTTTTTCTTCCTACACTAAATTTTCTACATGCACGATCACAAGAAGAAAAATATTTAAAAGTATCTTTATGACATAATACTTTCGATTAGATAACCCAACTACATATTAATTTTATTTTAAAGATAAAATGGTCAATCTTTTGAAAATATACCCATAGGTACTTATAGTCATATCTACAAACATCCTTATGAAGAAAGCTTTCAAGGTAGAGTATCTGAAGTCTATCAAGTGTTAAATAATATGGTAAGGGTACATGAGCGAGACCAAAGCGGATGTTGAATTATTAGCGACTTGAAATCTGGCTAAAAGTTAGCGATTCCAATCGATATCCAGCGCACAATGCCGCCACAATTTTCATTAACCATCCGCTGGGAAATTTCACGAGAAAATTCAATTTAATATCAGTCGCACCGCCCCCTGCTCCACTACATCTCGTATAGTCGGGCAATTTATAGGAAACAGTCCCAACTTGTACGGGGCCTATTTAATTAACAAAATATTAGCGAAGTTACGCCACGCTTTATTTGGCGCACTCGTAAACTGGCGACTTCACAGCCGTGGCTTAGGTATGCCGAATTCGTTATGGGCTCAATGCACCCATTTCACTTATCTGTGCCTTGGTGGAAATAAATTATTTAAATTAGCATACTGTCTTAAATAAAGAAGACTTCACTTCAAGACATGTAGTTCGTGCGTAGGACTCCAGGATAATCAGAAATGTCTTAGATGGTGCCGCTTTCGGTGTCAGACCACTCGGATGTCTTAGGATACGGTGGCCAGACAATGCCGAGGCCGAAGCCCTGAGAGTAAGGGGACAATCGAGAGAAGCGGCACAATGGAGAGAGAGTCTTGGAGGATTTTGATGAGACAGGCCATGAGTGAGCTGGATTAAATAAGCAAGCATACTACCTCAGGTTTAGTATCATCCAAGTTGCTGTAGAGTGTAGAGCATTTGAGATTATTGTCGTCCCTTTTCGCTAGCTGTTCCATCACCTTTGAATGATGTTCGTTATTCTTACTTGAATATCATAATTCCAATGACTGTGGTACGGCATGGCTTTCTGCTACTTTTTTCATATTCATTGCTTGTGTATCTTTTGTAACACATCTTCGGACGAGATTTCGATTGAGACGCGACGTTGGTTTGTTGCGGGAGTTTTGATGATTATTTTAGTCAATTGATGAGAAATATGACATGCACGCATGTTGAACATATAATGCATCGCGAAAGTAAATAACAAATAAATTTGCAAAATGTGTTGGATCCTATTTTAGCCAATGGTTCATCTTCGCCCGAGTTGATCAGTTCAGAGCGGTCATCTTAAAACAACGGGTTGAAATGATGCCCTACCATTACATGCAGGTAGAAATGGAGGGATAATTTCAGTTTGAATTTCCCAATTTTAAAATTGGTATTAAAATTTTACACGTGACGAGCAGTTTATAGACTTTCCTGGAAGAAGGCAAGCGTCGCCGACGCATAGGTAGAACTACGTTAGTAGATACATGAATACGATGTGCTCGTACATAATATGCAACACGGAATAGGCCGGCGAGTTTATTTCGGAAAATCCTTTGAAATATGACAAACACGCTCTCACAATAAAACACCCGCAGCGACATCGTAACCAGACTAAATAATCTACTTAATGAACTAAGTTTTAGTGCGGACCCAACTTTCACATGGTTATGCACCGCAATAAAATTTCAAACGGTTTGGGAAACGTAAACTTTTAAATTAATGGAAGTGTTTTTTTTTTTTAAATGAATGCAGTTTTTCTCATCATCTTTAAAACAAATGTTTTTTTCAATCTTCGAAATTTCTCATTCAGTTCAATTAAGCCCCTTTACTTATAAGTTGGTATGAGGCTGACCACACATACTGTAAAAAAATGGTTCACTTTGCCAATGTCACCCCTGTTTCAGGGAAGGTCGGCAAAATGTGTAGGGTTCATGTTAATTTGAGGTTTTGATTTTAATTTGTAAGTACACATTCAGCATTTGTAGGCGCGAACTTACACATGTCTGTTTGTGGGCATGCATTTGATATACCACATCAATGTCTTAGTACAGGTGGTTTAGTTCAAAGTTGTTGTTCCGGTCGATAGCTCAGTTGGTAGAGTGCTTGCATTCCATGCCGTGAGCTCGGGTTCGAATCCCGCCGAGGCGAGGGTGTCAGAAATGATTTCCCGTTTCGGTGTTTATTTCAAACCCCAAAATAAAAATACCGGCAAGGTTTACTCAGCCTTCACAATAAATGAGTACCAGCCCTCTCGGGAGCTGGGAAACCCCCACTTCATCTGAAGTGGTTGGCGTAAGGCCGGCCCCCTTACCTGTAAAAATAAATAGGTTCAACGCGCCACATGCGACCCCTCGGGGATAACGCGGCAAGAAGTTATACTATATGTGTAGCTTAGTTGCGTTTTTTTTTTTTTTTTGTATCATTTAAGATGGCATACCTCTTTTAATACCCTCACATTTTTTTATGTTGTAGGTTCACATGCGGCATGTACAAGCGCGGATTTATATGTGACTGTGAGAATGCATATAATGAGAATCCCCAATGTTACATATCTTCGCAACTGAGATTTGATTAGACGTTCATCACATTTTATTACATTTCGTTCTTTAAAATTGATCCTTTTATGACTGAACAGAATATGTAATGTTTTAGATACATTCGGTGTTATTCTTAGACATTTTCGTCGCCCTTTGAACCCACGTTTTGCTTAATTTTGATTCTTGAACATTTCTGAAGTAGTTAGGCTTGCGTCTCGAGTTCAACGCCCGCCCAAATCTAACCTCCAAATGTATGCGAAGTTAGGCCAAGACAAAACCGCCGAGGAGACGGTTTTGTGGTAGTCATTGGTACAGTCGATTTTGACAACTGCCGTATTTAATATTAAATCGTAAATATTTGCTTTATTACTGTTTTGTTTTGCGATTTGTTTTTGTCATTTTGGTCACATTGACAGAATTCAGCATCTTTTTGCTAATCAATCGCTTTTTGAGGCACAAAACACAAAAAAATAAGAAGCAAAAGAAATCATTTGAAAGATTGAATCACGGCTCGCGGCAAAATTCTTCATATGACACATTTTACAAAACTGAACTTAACTAGATAGTTTAAAATAAGTGAAGAAGATATTCAACACTCCACGAACACATATGAGACACTTTTTCCATCTGAAATAAAATATTTAGATGCATTTCGGACGAAATCTGATTTGTTTACAAACAAAACAACCAGCCGTCCACCATTGTGACGTCTGCCCCGCGCGTCTCCGCCAGTCCGCCTGCCCGCCGCGGCCATAAATCTGTGTGGTCATCCCAAACGCATATTCCCTACATTTGTTTTATTTTTCCCGATCCACAAAAAATTTACGGATTTATTTGGCTAATCAATTGTTTTCAAAGTTTTTTTAATTATAAATTGCACAACTAATTTATAAACTGATTATTTGCTTTTATTTTTCATCTTTTTTTGCGTTATTGTCAATGGTTATTGTTTTAATAATTATTTAAAAACGACTGAAAATTCCCTATTCTCTAAATAATATTTATAAAGTGACATCTCTAGAACAGATTTTTTTTTTAAATACGACATTGAACGGACGTAATTTCAGCCGTCCAAATTTGGTCGCAGGCTCAACTGTTCCTACGTTACACTATGAACAAGAATCAATATTTCAAATTTGGTCTAGTCCGGCGTTGTACCCAGACTAAGTAGTCGCCAGTTAGGCCGATGGCGAAATATGACAAGTAAGAATAACACCGTTTGAGATCTTCTCGACTGTCTCATGTTATGAAACAAAGCCAAGTCAAAAGCTACGTAGAGGAGTTGGCCACCAACACAATGTTACTCCACGCAAGATGCTTTTGGAAAGCGCGCGCTTCCCGCGCCGCGCGAACAATGTCAACTTTTGGACGCCTAAAAAGAAAGGCGGCATTTCCCGCGAACAGAAGACGGGGGAGATAATGCCGCCAATAATGGGAAATCAGCCGAGCGTCTAACGCGCCAACATCCACGCCAGCACCACAAGTATGTACGTACGTGTAACGCCACGTATAAACTCAAACACAGCGTGCTACCAAAAACTGAAAATAAATTGACTGAAAGAAATTTGAAGAGTTGGAAAATTTAATGATTTAATTTGGCTCGTTTAGTTCCAAATCCGATCGCCAGAGGCGCTGCTTTTTTTTATCCATACAAGGCTTATTTTATCCGTCAAATCTTTTGGAGGTTAGAATTCTCAGTTGTCGTTTTAATGCAAAATAAGATAATAGATCTACTTAATTGATTACATGTGGGAAATCATTAAAATATTAGTTCCTTGACTTATAGGTTGTTATGCGGCTGACCACCCATAATATAAAAATTGGTTCACTTTGCCAATGTCACCCCTGTTTCAGGGAAGGACGGCAAGAGTTGCAAGGCTTATGTTCATTTGAGATTGGGTTTTTATATTGTAGGTCCACATGCGGCATGTGTTAGCGCGAAATTATACATATCTGCTTGTGGGAATGCATTTAGTATAAATCTTAAATGATATATATCTTTGCAGCTTAGATTAGATTAGATTATGAAATTCTACGTCTACTACGGTTAAATATAAATAAATTTATTTTTATAATTATTCAACTTACCGCCTTCAAGATGACATAATATCTGAATACATAAAAAAAAATGCATGACATTCAGCATTCAAAATAATTTTACTATTAATCATTTAGAAAAAAAATGTTTTCTACAATTAATGTATTATTTATGTGTATTTCTTAGTGATACTTAATTAAAAATAAGACATTGCTAGTGTTCTCTTTGACTTGCAGAGTGCCGACTCAATGCTGTAAACTAGAAAACAAATCCCTGATTATCGGGAATCCATAGTTTCAAATTAACTATGGGTGACGGTTTGGTTAAACGTTGTGGTGGAGTTAGAGCGCCATGTTTTATACTTGGGGTGCAGTCTGAGATACCGGTAGTGGGCCGGGGAAGTGGAAAAATGAAAAACAACAAAGTTTAAAGCGGGGAAATTTATTTCTGGCGATATGAGTGTGTGGCGGCGAACAATAGGAGGCTTCGCTAGTATAAAGTTTAAACTCGTACACGTTATACGAATGCCTGTGCTGGGATATGGTATGATATTGGAAATTGGGATATTGTAGCGATCTCAAGTTGGAAAAACTTCAGTTTTGTACACGGTGGAGAAGTGTTTTGTTTTTGCTTAAGAGCATTAAAATCTTCTCATATATAACCAATTAAACATCAGGAGTTTTTGGTTGATATCGAAAATCATTTCGAGGTATGATTTTTATTTTTTAAAGCCAGTAAACTTAAACCTTTGGATAATATATAGTAGACTCACGCAAAAAGTCGATGAACAACAAAATTCTCTCGTCACACAGCTGGGTTGGTATGGAGAAGGCAAAATATGTTTTGTTATTGGTTGTTAAAGACTCTAGTCACATAGACGTGTGACGTAGGTACATTATGCATTTTTTTTTGTATTTCGTCATTATAATTGTATCATAGGCATTTAATCTAGGAATTCAACTTAACATTTTAGTAAACGGTCATCTAGCATTCAGCCGCTTGACCACAGCACCAAAAGCTTTGGATACAATTTTCCTCCAACGCTATATTGACCAACTCGTATACGTATCTATTCGACACTACGCCTGGTTCAGACGGGTCAAGTTATCATGCATTAGTGGCTAAGGTGTAGGCGTGAGAAGCCATTTTTTTTCTATGCACCACACTCACTTGTAAGCTAACTGGCGTGTGCGTATAGTCAGGCATACATCCTCCTGCTAATAATGCCTTCTCGACTCGATTGTCCTTACTAACACTCCTTGAACAATTTTTTCTCATAATGTATTCTAAATCTAATCTAATCTTATCTAAGTTGCAAAGATATGTTACATTGGAGATTCACATTACATGCATTAGTACAACCAGACACGTACAAGCTCGCACTTGCACATGCCTCATGTGAACCTACAACATGAAAACCCAAATCTAAAATGAACATACACCCTGCAACTCTTGCCGTCCTTCCCTGTAACAGGGGTGACATTGGCAAAGTGATCCATTTTCTACAGCATGGGTGGTCAGCCGCATACCAACCTATAAGTCAAGGAACATACACGACAAATTACATTTTGTAAATCTAAAATTCTAAACGCCAATAACTCAAAATAATAAGAAGTCAATACCACCAAATACATCACCCTAATTCTATTCCTTCCTTCATGAAGTCAAATAAGAGAAATGACATTAAAGTTCCCTGAAGATTGTTTTCTAGTTGTACAATGGAAATATCAAGAGAAACTAAGAGAGTAAATAACATACAAAAACGAGAGAGAGAAAGCGTATTTCTAGACACGAGTCAAATAAAATTTCCTATGTTCATAAATTTTTCCGGTAGTTAGTGTGAGATGTATCCTATGCCGTGTACGCTGTACTTTGTAGGTTGTATGTATTGCCTGCAGGTACAGACGGAGGAAGTGAACAATTGGTAAGAGGTAAGTTGCCTTCAATTTAGGAGCAATGACAGAAAAATTCAACGCTGTCTACGATCATACAATGTTTTTACACAAGTACAAGTTGCTTGCAAGATGATTCTAGTGATAAAGTAAGTCATCTTAAAAAAATACATTAAAACTAATAAAATAACCAAGAATAATTCGTAATAAATTTAAAAGTGTACCTCTAAAAAACGGATAATTTGTACCTTTATCCGAGCACAGATGATATACAGTTGTAGGTTTATTTTTGAATATTGAACCCCTTTTATGTGACCACACATTATTTTTACACAAATGACTAAACTTTACTTGCCTCAAAGACAGAATACCGTCTATTATTAATGTACATATTTGTAGGAAACAAGGAATTGCAATTTATTGAAAACTCTACCTTATTTTATAAAGGTAAAGAAAAATAAAATAAATCACAAAGTTTACATAATGTCGTATACCCGGGAACAAATATTGTGTATTGTTGACTGTTCTGGTTTGAATCTGGTTTCACGGATAGACCAGTTCTGTTGGCCCGTCGAGGCCATTTGAAAAAAAAACTCTCTCTTCCCAACTGGATCCAGAAATAGAGGTTCGGGCATAGTACACACGAGTATAGTAATGAATTGTTCCCATTTACATATAAAGCGGGGGCCTTCCATTTGTTACAATAAAAATAATAAACAAACTGAAGAAGTAAATTATTATTCAGGGCGAGGGAATTTATGTACGTGTTGTCCCTCTCATTGAGCGGGTTAAGGAAATAAGTACAGCATAAATAAAAACAATGATCTGCGGGTCGTTGACATACTTAAAATATTCTGGTAATTTGTATCACGAAATAGGATGGTGAAGGCAAAGCAAGATTTGTCTTAAAACCCCTGACGGTCCACCACTCTACAACCAGCTTCAATCAGACATTTTCTTGTGATTTACTTTAAATGACCAATCAATAAAGTTGGAGATCTGCTTCTACTGTTTTTTTTTATAATCATCAATAGCCTCTCCAAGTTATCATAAGTGACCAAATTCCTTAAAGTTTTGTTTCGCGACAGAATCAATCAGAACTAAAAACAAAATGCAGAATGTTATTTGGTAAGCAGATTACTCAATCCCAACTCGTTTATACAACTATGTTCTAGAAGGGCGCATCATCAACGACAAGGATAAAACCTGGATAAAACTTGTTCGCCACAGAGCCCTAGCGCTTCTTTCTTTTCGATTTTGACGTCATACAGTAACTTTGCGAGTGGCTTGTCGGTAATTGTTTTCTAGCTTGGGTGTTTGAACTTAGCTTTGGGACTTTGTAGTGAATCTTCTTTCACCAGGTCCCTCCAACGTCGACTATCACTTGAGAGAACATCTCCCTACCTCTCTCGGCTCGAAACAGGTCCTTGATCGTCTTTGTGCCCGTCCAATCTCGTATATTACAGAGCCACGAGATCTGCTTTCTGCTGACACTACTACACGATTATACTGAAGAAAAAAGACAAACTTGTGATAATTATTTGCTCTAATCGTGCTTGCGAACCTGCAAACTGTTTCTGTGACAATTCATTGGAGAAAAAAATGTAGAAATCTCTGGTGTGGTTTATTGTGACAAATCGTTGGAGGCTTAGCGCGGGGCCGCGTAGTCTCTCTCGGCAAAGTTTTTCCTCACCGGGAATCGATACCAATCCATCTCTCTCCACCCACCCCCCACAGGTACAGCAGGTGAGGGGGTAGAGGCCAGGGGAGCAGCACAACCCTTGCATTATTACAGGGTATCCGTACTATTCATGGAAACATTCAGTGGGATTGATGGCTGGTGTACGAATACGTTTAAAAATATTAGTTATAAACTGTTGTATTATTTTTAAAATATATTTTTTCTACTCCCATTTGGTAATTTACTAATTACAAAACGGCTAACGCAATCACAATGCCATACATTTCTACACCCGTTGCATAATGTTACATTATGCAACCGGTAACCGTGTTAAAATGAACATGTGCGCATGCGCATTGTCAGAATTGGAACCATTTTTTAATTTCAAATGTCAACCTTGTATGGGGGTATGAAGACCTGTCAATCCAAGATGGCCGCAAGCGATCAGCTGATTAGGCTTCATACAGTATTAGTGATATTCGGTAGGTAGGAATTACCGTGGTGATGAGACTTTCAGCCCTGTTCAGATGAAAATAAATAAGTATATTTTATGTGTAGAGTCAAATAAAAATTGTTAATAGTGCTAAAATTTATCGAATTTATTTATCGGATTGCTCCAAATAAAGCTTTCCTTTTTTCAATGGAAAATAAAAGGCTTGAAAGGAAAACAATACAAAAAATTTCACCGCAAAAAATAAACAAACTCAAAAAGTTACTTGGTTAATAGGTGAGTATGAGGTTGATCACCTATGCTGTACAAATTTGGTTCACCTGCCAATACAACTGCAGGGCATATGTTTATTTGAGTTTTGGGTTTGAATGTTTAAGCTTATATGCAGGATGTAAAAGCGCGACCTTATACATATGTGTCGGCTTGTGGGCATGAATTCAATATGAAACCTAATTATAATTTATTTTTACAACTTAGGTTAGATTAGATAATCGAAGGGAATGATAAATCACACGTTTTGACAAAGGTAAGGTTTTAATTCCTTTAAATGGACGAGTACATTATAATGACTATTATTCACTATTTTGTTAATTCTCTCATGGTCGTAGAAAAAGTATTGTATGCCACTGCACGTAATTAGTCTTTGTAACACTCGTGCTTTCTATTGTGCCATTCGGCTGCGCCTCATGGCACAAACTAGCACTCGTGTTAAAAAGACTATCATTACTTGGCAGTGGCATAAATAACTATTTTGGTTTATAACATTTGCGGTGATAACTCAGACAATAAGGGTCTCAGAAATGATTTCCTGTTTCAGTGTTTATTTCAAACGCAAAAGAAATACCTACAAGCTCAACTAAAATACTCCTCTAAAAGCCTTCACCAGAAATGCAAATTCCTCAAGTGCTGGGAAACCTCAACTTCAACTAAAGTGGCCGGTACTCTTCCTTCCAAAAATATAAAAGATCCACACGAAATCTAGAAAGCAACAACAAAGTACGGCTGTGCTCAGTAAGTTAATCAACATAGAAGATGTACGTGAATTACATATAGGAAGACATAAATCAATAAAAATAATAAAATGAAGAGATAATCATTTTGGTATTTGAAAAGATTCGTCGGGAGAGAAAAACAATGGGAAAAATCAAAGAAAATGATATTCATACAAATTGTTAGATACGCTCCTGCTCCCCAATTAGACTGGAGAGGAAGCGTCGCCGCGAACTGCGGAACTTTCTCCGGAGTATCAGTATCCAATAAAACGAAAGTCTGTGCCCGTGCAGCGCATGGCGGAGGAAGAGGCGGCTCACTTCCCCGATGTGATGTTTGCTGAGAGAGAAGCCGGGAGTGCTGGATGGGGAATGGAAAATATTATACTGCCTCATCTAGAGTCGAGAGATTTTTAAACTACCTACCTTTCCTCTTGCGTTTGGTTTTCCTTAGATAAAGTTATTTCAAAATACATTTTCTTGAAGCGAAATACAAGATTCTTCAATTCAAATATTGTAAAGTAAGAATTTAAGGGCATTATTTCAAATTAAAATAATCTTGATAGACAAGACAAGCATGTTACAGAGAACCATAGGGAACAGTTGAACTGCAAAATTCACATGAGCGTTGCACAATATTCAGTATGAAAAAATGAAAAATTGATGAAGTATGGTAAAGTATAGTCAATAGCTCAGTTGGCAGAGTGCTTGCATTCCATGCCGAGAGCTCGAGTTCGAATCCCATTCCGGAATCGGTCGTAATCTAGTGGTTATCGCATCGAACTATCAAATAAACGATATATGGTTCACATTCCCAACAATATCGAATCTTCACAAATGTTCAGAGGTGACGTATCGTCCCCCCAGTGCTTGTTTGGCTTATCTATCATTTGATTCAAAGATGACCTTTCAATGAAATGTCTTAATCATATTCTACAGACTACACAATCTGAGCTATGAAAAAAACGTACAACACGATAATGTGAGAGTTGTTTTAAATATGTCAAAGGTAAACCAAGTTATTTACAGCATGGAGGGTCAGCCTCACACCAATCAATTAAAAGCAACATTTAAGAAAAACAGGATCACTTATGACTCATCCATCACAAGCAGCGAAATATCTTCGGCACGGTCATGACCTTGGCCTAGAAAATTGTTGTGCATAATATGAGGGAGACGTTTCCTCAAATCAGATGATATGCCATGTGGAAGGTGGCCCATCAGGGGGCGGGCGGCGTCAGGCAGAGTGCCAGGTGTGGCAGACAGTGGCCCAGGAATAAAATGTCACGTTTAAACTCAGCCATAGTCTATCCACAACAAAATGCATGGCAACTACTATACTACTACTTTTCTACTTTCCTTGACTTAAAGGGAAGGGCGGCAGGAGTTGCAAGGTTTATATTGATGTGAGGTTTAGTTTATTTTGTATATACCTACACATACGGCATGTGGAAGTTCGGACTTACATGGGCATCGATTAAATGTGAGCTTTACTGAAATGAAAATCTATCATTGCGACTAAAGAAGTCCGGACTCAAGTTAACAACAAAAACTATTAAAAAAAACAAGGTTCTACAAAAAACAAAACATAAAATTATGAATAAATACGCCGCCAACATTACAAATCTACGTTACAGATTAGCCGCCATTTCTTCCTGTCCTTACATGCTTCTTTCATTACATCCAGACTTATAACTTTTTTCATACAAGCTCTCCTTTTATTGTGACTCTAGATATTCGTTTTCAAAAAAATAAATGATTAGACGTTTAAAGTCTCCACGTGTCTATGAGGCATTGAGACGTGTATGTCTTCACTGTCCACAAATAAATCACGCTTTGTGTAGGCAGGTGGAATCGTCATTTGGGAGTCACGAGGAGTCTGAGGGAGCTACTTCTATGTCCCAAGTATTAAACATTACATTCAAACTCAACCATAGCGGTGATCCTAAATGCGTGGAAACTAAGACGCTCACTGTGAGACGCTTTTTCAGTTTCCCTTTATATTTTTGTAAACGCTGTGGTTGAGTTGTATCCTAGGGGAACTGGGAGACGCCGCGTGGGAGGACCGCGACTAAATAAATCACAGTGTGTGATGATGATGATGATGATGATGATGACGATGATAGCTCAATGTCCGACACAATATAAATACGTAATTATGTGAAACAAAACATAAAACCCACCCACTTTCTTTTCGATATCTAGAATTCTAATCTTTTTGTTGACTTCAACCGCAGTTAGTTAGTTATACAAAGCGAATGTCTAATCTAATCTAAGATGCAAAGATATGTAACATTGGGGATTCACATTATATGCATTCTCACAAGCAGACACGTACAACTTCGCGCTTGCACATGCCGCATGTGAACCTACAACATGAAAACCCAAATCTCAAATGAACATACACCCTGCAACTTTTGCCGTCCTTCCCTGAAACAGGGGTGACATTGGCAAAGTGAACCATTTACTACAGCATGGGTGGTCAGCCGCATACCAGCTTAAAAGTCAATGAACATACACATGTAAAACAACATGTACAAGAAGGAAATGTATGAAAAAGTGAAGGATATGAATGAACTGAAAAATGTATGCAAGGATAGGAAAAAATGTAGGAAAATCTGCAGAGGCTCTGGCCACCCCTAGCGGAATGGCGACATAGGTACAGATACAGTTAGTTTGTGAAAAAAGCTTTTCTCAAAGTTTTCGAGCCTGCTGTCAACTAGACACTGGCATCCCTGCTAGGCTTTTTTATTGTCTTGTCTTGTCTTGTATCCTGCCGCCTTTCCTCTAGGGGTGGCCAGTACCTCCAAACAAGTGCCTCCACTTGATTCTGTCCTTGCATACTTCTTTCATCTCATCTAATTTCATCACTCTTTTCATGCATGCTCTGTCATTCATAAAATAAAACCAAGAGCGATACATTATAAGATTCCTCATTGTAGAATTTTTGTCTGGTTGCAATAGAAACAATCTCTCGGTTGGTTTCTGATTCTCCTTTATTCTTACTATCTTACTTGTAGTTTAGGGAAATGAAAGGACCCAGAGGCCACAATCGTATATTTAACCACCTTTTTCCTACCGTCAAAAATACATCCAACAATACGACAAAAAATGCTATAGGTACACAGCTTATCTTAATATAATATGTAATTATACGTCGGATATTTTTGTTGTTGGATAAATCCCTTACGGTGTTATTCTTACTTGTCATATTTCGCCATCGGCCTAACTGGCGACTACTTAGTCTGGGTACAACGCCGGACTAGACCAAATTTGAAATATTGATTCTCGTTCATAGTGTAACGTAGGAACAGTTGAGCCTGCGACCAAATTTGGACGGCTGAAATTACGTCCGTTCAATGTCGTATTTCAAAAAAAAATCTGTTCTAGAGATGTCACTTTATAAATATTATTTAAAGAATAGGGAATTTTCAGTCGTTTTTAAATAATTATTAAAACAATAACCATTGACAATAACGCAAAAAAAATATGAAAAATAAAAGCAAATAATCAGTTTTTAAATTTGTTGTGCAATTTATAATTAAAAAAACTTTGAAAACAATTGATTAGCCAAATAAATCCGTAAATTTTTTGTGGATCGGGAAAAATAAAACAAATGTAGGGAATATGCGTTTGGGATGACCACACAGATTTATGGCCGCGGCGGGCAGGCGGACTGGCGGAGACGCGCGGGGCAGACGTCACAATGGTGGACGGCTGGTTGTTTTGTTTGTAAACAAATCAGATTTCGACCGAAATGCATCTAAATATTTTATTTCAGATGGAAAAAGTGTCTCATATGTGTTCGTGGAGTGTTGAATATCTTCTTCACTCATTTTAAACTATCTAGTTAAGTTCAGTTTTGTAAAATGTGTCATATGAAGAATTTTGCCGCGAGCCGTGATTCAATCTTTCAAATGATTTCTTTTCTTTCTTATTTTTTTGTGTTTTGTGCCTCAAAAAGCGATTGATTAGCAAAAAGATGCTGAATTCTGTCAATGTGACCAAAATGACAAAAACAAATCGCAAAACAAAACAGTAATAAAGCAAATATTTACGATTTAATATTAAATACGGCAGTTGTCAAAATCGATTGTACCACAAAACCCTCTCCGAGGTGGTTTTGTCTTGGCCTAACTTCGCATACATTTGGAGGCTAGATTTAGGCGGGCGTTGAACTCGAGACGCAAGCCTAACTACTTCAGAAATGTTCAAGAATCAAAATTAAGCAAAACGTGGGTTCAAAGGGCGACGAAAATGTCTAAGAATAACACCGTTAGTGTTCTAAGTGGACACAAGTTTGAGACATTCGAAGAGCATTCATCGGGCATTGATTCCTCTTCTCTATTGAATCATAAATAACATTTTACGTTACGTTAGATCTCCAACAGCGGCTGTCACTCTTGTTCTTTGAGCGCCCAACAAACTTGTCATGTCATATTATTGTTGGGGTTACCACCTAAACTTTGTTGCAGTAAGCCCTATGAGTAAGCCATAGCATTCTACCAAACATATTATATAGAAACTGAAACGCTCTCGAAAGACACTGTTTTAGTTACCATACTTTATTTCGTGAAAGACTATGTGGTTGAGTTTACAAGTTTTGTACTTGGGGTACGGTGCGGTCCGGTCGGGAACCCGCCTGGAGGTTTCTTTGGGCCGTTGTATAATAATTTGACGAGGGTTTAATGCTCCTTATAATACATATTGTGAAACTTTATCTACATACTGGGCTCGGATTTTGCTAGCACACCTAGCGGCAGAATTTAAGTAATCTATTTAGCTTTTTACCAATACAAATACATTTTACGTACACACTCCCATTATTGTGTGCCCAGCACTCATGGAGAAATCCCAAAAATAGCCAACCAAAATAAATTTCGAAATATGGGGAAAACGATGACTAAGCACTGGCATAGAGTGAACAAAATAAACAACTGTGAAGGAGAGCGAATGTTTTTGATTGTTATCTTGAAAATCTTGTGAGATTGTCGCTAAGGATATCATACTAAATTATCAATTTTCTTTTAATGCGTTGTCACTTTGGCATGGCTTCATATTTGTTTCTTGACGCAGTTATTGTGTCAACTTCTCATAGCACTGCTGCCAACCCTCACTGTCGATGATAGCTGTCGCCCATTGTTATCCTTTCGTGAGCGCTTACTTTTTTGCTATCTATCTCTTTCACACATGCATACTTTCCATACATCCATCCCCCTTCCACGCGATAATCGCAAAAGTGACAGTCTATGAAATCCAAGCCCTGGCATGCTCGTGCATACTCACACTCTACAACTATCTAATCCGACCGCTTTCAATGTAAAATCAAGTGCCTTCGATCGAAAGGAAGACCGCTCCAAGGCCCCGATGCCATATTTTTCTATAATGCTCTTTGTTATCTGAAAGTCAACCATCTTTATGGTTTGATTGTTTTAGGATTCAAAACACATTCTTTAAAAACCGCTTACGTCCGTTTTTTAACAATGTTTTTTATTTAAAAATCGTATTATCTTTATCTTAGAAACGGGTCATTTCGTTACTAAAATATTCGGATTAAAGGATTGTTATGAATATAAATGAGCGACAAAGTAATATGTAAACATTTTTTATACATTAATGCTTATTTTGTGCTGATGCGCTATTCTGCTAAATTTCTTACGACCTTAAGGCGACGAGCTGGCCATTTGTGTCCAAAACAAGTCGGGAGTGCTAGCGCTTGCGAAAGAGCTCCAAAGATAAAAAATCAAAGTACATCTTATTTTTGGACACGAATCGCCAGCTCGTCGCCTTAGATCGTAAGGAATTTAGCAGAATAGCGGTTGATCATCCTTTATCCATGTTTTTTTAAAATAAATATGAGGAGAAATAGGGGTAGTATTGGCAAAAGTGAGTCATTTTTTACAGTTTGGGTGGTCAGCCTCATACCAACTTATTAGTCAAGGAACACAAATAATTAATTATATTTAAGTATATAAAACAAATAATAACTAAGTAAAAAATATTTTATTTAAATGAACAATACAGAATGAAGAAGGACCATAGAAAAAAAACTCATCACCACGTGTATTCAGTTTTACCTAGGTGGCGATATGTATGATGATGTAAGCTGCCAGAGATTTATCATTACTCATTATTCCCGGATAGCGGGCATCGTGCGACCGGCTAATTATAACAACCATTCAATTGCACGCATCTCTAAATGTCATTTACAATATTCGCCGTTGTGCATAGCTAATGTCATCGCGCCGGCATTGTCATGCGAGGCGAAAATAGACGCGCATCCGAGGCGTGTGACCTAATACTGTTGCCGAGAATACGCAACGCAACTAAGCTACACATATAGTGTTTTCTTCTTAACTCTAGTTAACTTCTTGCCGCGTTACGCCCTATAATATAATGGACCGGTCCGTAGTCCAGGGGTAACACTTCGGACTCGTAAATGGTAGGTTGTGGATTCGAATCCCGGCGAAGCACAAAAAATATACCATTTATATTTTCAAATTTGCTCTTCGCTGGGTTGAAAAATGCATAAACCTTTACCAAAGACCGGCCATCAAAAGGTCCACCCAGCCTTACAGCAACTGGGTCTTGCTTGAGAATTGGCGCTTTCTACAGCGACGACTAAGCTCGCAGAGGGCTATTGAGGTGTGATACACACAAAAACAGCGCTCACAAAATAAATCAGCCTAATTTATTTATTTATTATTTTAAGGGTTTCTCATGTGGCGAATAGAACCTATTTATTTTGACAGATAAGGGTCTACAGATAAACTAGTCTCGACTCCACTTACATTACATCTCAATGGGATGGTACATATTTCTGGTTAGCGATTGTCACATGGCGTTGAGCGGCTTAGGAGACCGCGGCCCGGGTTCCCTCTTATCTCCGGCATGACAACATTATGGGGCTCGCGGCAGTCAGTGCGCTTAATTAGGGACGATTCCCAGTCTCAGCCGACTGCCGTAACGCTAAACCTCCGGCTCAGTCGTGAAATGAAACGAGTAGGCTAAACCTGGGTCGCTGCCATATCAATTACCAGTGTATACTACTTATATGGCATGCTTATGGAATACGTATGTACTGCACACTTCATTCTATGAGATTAGTATGATTTTACAAAATATATTTACATAAAAGATAAAAATATATTACCACGGGACTTGTTCTGATGAGCTCCATTCATTAGTCCCTCCCCCTCGCATTTCAGAAAGGGAAACTTAGTACTGCTCTTATTCCTCCCTTTGCAGTCGATCTCAAAACTATAAGAACTAGGCATTTTCATGACTCATTCCTTTGCCAAACTGCCCGCTTATGGAACGAGCTACCAGTATCTGTGTTCCCTTCCCAATTTAATCCGGTTTTATTCAAAACCAACATGTTCCTTGACTTATAGGTTGTTATGCGGCTGACCACCCATACTGTAAAAAATTGGTTCACTTTGCCAATGTCACCCCTGTTTCAGGGAAGGACGGCAAGAGTTGCAAGGCTTATGTTCATTTGAGATTGGGTTTTTATATTGTAGGTCCACATGCGGCATGTGGTAGCGCGAAATTATACCTATCTGCTTGTGGGAATGCATTTAATATAAATCTTAAATGATATATATCTTTGCAGCTTAGATTAGATTAGATTAGAACATCAATCGCTACTTCCTTGCAGCGCCCCACAACATAAGCAACAATTCAAGCAACTCCTCTGCGGCACCCTTCCAGGGTGACATAGACTCCCAAGCCTTTTGAGAATTGGGGAGCCTCCCGCAAAGAATTCCTTAAAAAAATATATTTAAAAAACCTTGTTGTTATTACGTCTGTTATATTCAGTTCCACGACCGGTTTCGCAAACAATCCGTTTGCATCCTCAGATGGCTAAATAATCACGATACGGAATCAATCGTTGAGAGTGTCATCGTGTGAGGGTATGAGGGAGAAAGGGGATGCAGGACGGCCATGTGTGGAGTTTGCGTCATCTGTGTTATTTCTTGGGAATTGTTTCCTCGGTAATATGGTCAACAAAGGGGATGAATTATTACCAGGGTGTTATTGACTAGTGCCACTAAACGGTGCTGTATGAAATTGGCCAATTATGGTTATTATTAAAAGTAGTGTCATTTAAAATCAGTCACAGACTCGTTTGCTTCGAACTTGGACCACTTATTTAGAGAATCATGGGCACGCCTCAGACCTAGATCTAATCTCTAATCTAATCTAAGTTGATTCACCGACAGTGCTCTTACCTCTGTCAGTATACAATGCAGAAAAAGAAGCACAGTGTTCGGAGACCGCGCTTTTGCCGTTGCGGGACCGTCCACTTGGAGCCAGCAGCCCCCTGAAGTGCGCGCCAAGGAAGGGATCGAGAGCTTCAAGAAGGGAATGAAGACCCATTTCTTCATCGCCGCGTCAAGCCTGAAAGCGCCCTTGCAGTGACAGTAGTCACGAAACGGCGCTCTACAAATCATCATCATCATCATCATATTATATGCATTCTCACAAGCAGACACGTACAAGTTCGCGCTTGCACATGCCGCATGTGAACCTACAACATAAAAAAACCCAAAGGTTACCTAGAGGTTCTTGTTTTGTCGTGCTGTTGCTTTTACTTCACGAGAAGGCCTTCCGCTACTTGAGAAAATATATAGATGTGCATGAGTGTCCATGTGCTGTGGGTCTTTCTGACACATACATACAGAACGGGTATGAAAAGAGCTTGAGCATACTCTTTATGTGACTTAAAATTGAAAAAATACATACTTGCATGATTCTCTAAGTGTGTGCCGCCAAGCTAAATTCGAAACTTACAGGCCATGACTCCAAAAAAATGTTATCAAATAAACAGTCACAAATTGGAGCGTATAACAAACTAGGACAGTTAAAAATCTGATAGCAGCTATCATATCGTGGTGCATGGAAGATTTTGGTGGAAAAAATAAAGACAGCATCAACAGGTCAATATTTGAGTTGCAGTAATGTAAGTGTGTGCTGGTAGTTATCGTAGAGCTATCGCGGCGCCAGCTCTGATAGCGTTATCGTACAACACCAGCAAGTACGAGTATGTACATGATGGCGTTTGGAGTGAATCGAAAGTGATATTGATTGTAATGGCCCCTATAAAATATCAAAAAGATTGTTATGATTTCCTTTTTCTAAATAAATCCTGTGCGGGAGACTCCCTAGATTTTAGAGACTCTAGGAGTCTATTACACTTGTTGTAGTGCCGCAGAGGTGTTGCAGACGAGTTGCAGATGGTCTTCGCTACAAAGCGCCAATACTCAAGCAAGGCTTTGTTGCTGTAAGGCGGATGGACTTTTTGATGACCGGTCTTTGGTAAAGGTTTATGAATTTTTCAACCCAGCGAAGAGCAAATTTGAAAATATAAATGGTATTATTTTCGTGTTCCGCCGGGATTCGAAACCACAACCGTCAATTTACGGGCCCGAAGTGTTGCCACTGGACTACGGACCGGTCAATGATTGCATGATACTAAAGGGTGTTTTTTTTAGAGGTATAGAACTTTGAAATGGAATAAAACAAAGATGAATTTTTAAAATTGACATGAAGTTGACTTTATTCGAAAGATAATCTTTTGGCATTATAATTTAAATATGATTTCTGGCATATGACCGCCACGGCTGGCTCGGACGTAATCTAATCTGGAGGTCCAATTTTCAATAACTTTTTCCAACATTTGTTGCCGTATATCGGCAATAACGCGGCAAATGTTGTCCTCCAAGTGGTCAATCGTTTCGGGCTTATCGGCGTAGACTAGCGACTTCACATATCTCCACAGAAAATAATCTAGTGGTGTTAAATCACACGATCTTGGAGGCCAATTCACGGGTCCGGAACGTGAAATTATGCGGTTACCAAACGTTTCCTTCAGTAAATCAATTGTGGCATGAGCTGTGTGACATGTTGCGCCGCCTTGTTGAAACCACAGCTCCCGCACATCATGGTTGTTCAATTGAGGAACGAAAAAGTCAGTAATCATGGCTCTATAGCGGTCACCATTGACTGTAACGTTCTGGCCAGCATCTTTTTAAAAAAAATGTGGACCAATGATTCCACCGGCCCATAAAGCACACCAAACAGTCAGTTTTTCTGGATGTAACGGTGTCTCAACATACACTTGAGGATTATCTTCACTGCAAATACGGCAGTTTTTTTATTGACGTAGCCATTCGACCAAAAGTGAGCTTCATCGCTAAACAAAATTCTCTTATGAAAATCGGGATCAACGGCAATCTTGTTTTGGACCCATTCACCAAATCTACGCCTTGCTAGGTGATCGTGTGGCTTCAATTGTTGCCCGAGTTGTCTATTCATGTTAAAATGCCAAACTAAACTAAACACAAATCACTTAACAGCTGACAAAATGGCCGCCAGTTAAAACAGTGTTGCCAACTTAAAGTTCTATACCTCTAAAAAAAACACCCTATATAAGTCTATTCTTTAAATGTATTTTATATCGAAATATCATGAAGAAAAACTAAAAGTAATAGTGATTAAAAATAACCTGTTATATAAACAACAAAGATTTATTTTCACATATTTTTAGTTACATTGCCTAAGCGCTATCGGCTTTATCCGTCCTAGTAATAGATTAAGATTAAAAAAATAGAGTTGACGCTGAAGAAGCTTTGGCTATCCGTAGTAGAAATGCAAAAAACTTGCAATTAAAACATTTTAGCAAACAAAGCACAAAATAATATTTTTCGTTTTTAGTTCACTATAAATTAAAAAGTAATAAATAATCAAAAAACAGTATAAAAGCAATAATAATTTCGAGAGGATTCATAGTCACTAATTGTCAGGGGTTATCAAGCTTAGCATCAAACATGAGCTTTAAAATGTGTCTTTTTTCAGTGCAGATTCGTTACTTTGGATGAATTCGGATGCCGTTTTGAGATCCTTGAGAAGATAAAGGTGGCTATTTCTATTCTTCACGAGTCCAAAGAACAGCAGTTTTGTTATTGTTTTATGAAAGCCTGCCCTTTCGAGTTCATAGACACTCCCAATTCATTTGAACAACGTTGTCGCAACGACCACCCCTTTTTTGTGAAAACACGTGAAAACATATTATGTCACATACTCTTTCGGGGACAACGCAGAAGGCAGTTGCACTATATGTGCAACTTAGTTACGTGCGTTTTGCGAAGACGTAGGCGAAGAAGTAGGCGATAATTTTCATCCCTCATATGTTATAACGTTATGGAATATATTTATTTAAAAATGAAAAAGCCAGTGTTGCAAACTTTTAAACCTTCGGGGCAGATTAATCGATGTAGCACAGATTTGACCTTAGAAGTATTTCTCGGCGTGAAAACGCCACACTTATGTATATACATATATGGGACAACGGCCCTTAAAAAATCAATGACAACACATTTGTTCACCATTTTCTCTAGCCATCCGGCCCAGTAAAAAAAACGCAACTAAGCTACACATATAGTCTAACTTCTTGCCGCGTAATCCCCGAAGAGGTCGCATGTGGCGAGTTGAACCTATTTATTTTTACAGGTAAGGTGGCCGGCCTTACGCCAACCACTTCAGCTGAAGTGGGGGTTAACCAGCTCCCGAGAGGTGCTGGTACATATTTCTTGTGAAGGCTGAGTAAACCTTGCCGGTATTTTATTTTGGGGTTTGAAATAAACACCGAAACAGGAAACCCTCGGTGGGATTCGAGCCCGAGCTCACGGTTTAGAATGCAAGCACTCTACCAACTGAGCTATCGACCGGACTTGAGTCAGAAATTTTGTCAACGACAAAAAACTCGGAACATTTTTTAATTTGGAACTTTTTCTCGGCAGGCAACATTTCGCTTGTATAGGACAACGGCCTTTAGAAAGCTATAACAAAAGATTTGTTTGCCTTTTCCCAAGCAATCCGGACGTGTGACGTCACAATTTTGTGTATGACAGTTCGTGTGCTGAGACCATTTGTTATTTACAGACGCCACTCTATAGTTTGGTAGACGTTACGCTGGCTGAATAAAACGGCAGAGAAGTCCAATGTCCAGGAATAACAATGGGCACGCGGTCCATCAATCTGTCAGTCAGGCTGCTGGATGCCGATGCCGGGAGGGACATTTGGAAGGTGGACGGTCGGAGGAGGGAGTGGCGGACAGGAAAATGTGGACGGAGGAAGGTGAGGGTTGAGGTGGAGGGTCTGAGACACATAGCGGGACGACAGAGCATACCTATTGCATACAATGTATCGAAATAGCCCTTGGCCTAAAGGTTCACTGAAAGTGAGCCGCGGCAAGACAGGTTACTTAAAATATTACTAAAAAGCAGGTTACTGCAGTAATAAGTCAAAAATATACATAAGGTTGTAGAAATTATCCAACAGTATTTATTGCATATTTTAAACATGGAGTCGTTTTTCAGTTTTTTTTTTCTATTGAAGCTATCTTGAATTTTCAAGTTGATGTAATGTCGCGTAGTTTTCTCTTATTGAATGCTCTCAAACTTCAGAGATCTATGTTCAAACTTCAGAGATCTATGTTCAAACTTCAGAGATCTATGTTCAAACTTCAGAGATCTATGTTCAAACTTCAGAGATCTATGTTCAAACTTCAGAGATCTATGTTCAAAATTTAGTATCTCTAGATTCAGTACTACGGAAAGTGACACATACACACACACACAAACGAACTGACATATTTAGGAGACAGTCTTTTTTTTGCATTTCCTGCACGAATCAATTCCGTGAAGATCTCGATTTATTTTTCTCGCCAAAGCAATACTTACTTGTGGCCCCTCCAGAGCGCAAGAAAGTAAAAGTACTCCGAAATTTTGTTCTAGTTTTGATTGAGTACAGAGCACACAATTTGAAAAAATCTATACCTACCTATCCTATGGACGTCAACGTGAGAACGTACTTAAGAACTTAATTAAAAAAATATATAATAATGACAGTGAATCTAGTATTAAACTTATCCTTAAGACTTATAGGTTGGTAGGAGGCTGACCACCCATACTGTAAACAATGGTTCACTTCTCCAATGCCACTCCTGTTTCAGGAAAGGTTCGCAAAAGTTGCAGGGCTTATGTTCATTTGAGGTTATGATTTAAAAGTAGTAAATACACATGCAGCATTTGTAAGAGCGAACTTACACGTGTCTGTTTGTGGGCATGCATTGAATAAGAAATTAAAATGTTAATATAATACATTTGCAACTTAGATTGTAGATATCTAATTTAGTAGGTATTGTCTTTCGCGTGGAGGATTTACAAATGTATTTCTATATCGCATTGAGCTCAGGAGATTTCCGTAGGTGTAAACAGTAATTATTGGTGGGTATTAAAGTGGCCTTTTTTACAAAATTACTGGGCCTTACAATTCAAAATGTTGGAAGCCGCTGGCCTAGTCGATATATTTTAGTGTCAAGTGAATCATTATTATTTCAGTCATTAAGATCGACGTGAATTAAAAATAATTACATGTTCAGATAATGACGCTATCAATGATTATTATCAAATCGATATTTTTGTATTTTTAACTAAAGAAAGATACCTATACAAGAAATAAATGAAACGGTTGACGAGTTTGGTTCCTCTTCAAGAAGGTGTAGATTTTTAATAGTTGGTATGTGTAAGCAATAAAACCTATGTACTTTTCAATTTTTTTCATCTAAATCAATCAATGCAATTTTTATTTAGAAGGCATTTTTTTTCAAGCGTTCATGAAAGATCAAACATACTAAAAGAGTACATTTTTTTAGCAATTAATAATTGATTAGGTAATAAGTAGTTGACGATATCGATGTGTGGTATCATTGCCATCAAATTATTGTCTACACTTTATGGAACAATGATTTTTAATACTGAGTACCTAATTTAAAAACACTCTCCTACCCAAATGGTATTGCACATTTACTTGTGTACGTACGTATAGATAACTTTGTGGGTAGCTTTCTAGTTCTACATAGTTAAATACCAATTATTACGATAAATAAATTGAGTTTTGATAGTTAGAGATATGATTGCCCATTTAAACATTGACAACTAGGACTTCTCGAAATGTCAGTGTAGATTAATCAGTCAACATGTCAAGTTATCCGCTTCATTTGTTGTATTTAGTGTTGATATTTGGAACAATAGACGCCCAACTTAGTGGAAGTGAAGATGCACAATCGATTGAACAACTTTTGCAAGGAATTCCTCAAGAACTGGCAGATGGAGCAAGGGGAACAGGATTTTGGCTGGAGGGTTTTAAACATATTTCTGTACCAAAGAAAGACTCCATCCGATCCGCCGCAGCACAGTTTTTAGCCAACTACAAAATAGCCTTGCTGAACAACAATGAAGATACGATTCTGAAATTCCCTGAACTTGTCGAGAAGTATGGATATCCTTGTGAAGAGTATGTTGTGAGAACGGATGATGGTTATTTGTTGACGCTGTTCAGGATTCCTTACGGAAGGCAGAGCCCCCTGAAGAAAGGCGTGGAACGACCTGTCGTGTTTCTGATGCATGGATTGATAGACAGTGCAGATGACTGGATCATCACAGGACCTGGGAAGGCGCTGGGCTACAAGATGGCAGACGCAGGGTATGACGTTTGGTTTGGTAACGCACGCGGGAACACTTATTCCAGAAAGCATGTGGCCAGAGTTCCCAGTACATTGTCATTCTGGGAGTTCAGCTGGGAGGAGATAGGGCGCTTCGATCTGCCCGCCATGATAGACTTCGCCCTCGCCAAAACAGGTCAGAAGAGCTTGTCCTACATCGGGCATTCCCAGGGGACCACCAGCTTCTTTGTGATGTGCTCGCTGAGACCGGAATACAACGAGAAGATAAAGGTCATGTTTGCGATGGCGCCTATAGCGTACATGCACAACATGCTCAGTCCCTTGGTGCGGCTTTTGTCTAGAGTTTCAAAGGCTGCCGACTGGATATTTTCAGCGATGGGTTTGGGAGAGTTTCTGCCAAACAATCAAATCCTAACAGTGATCGGTGGGTTAATCTGCAGAGAGAAAGCTATAACCCAAGACATCTGCACCAACTCTTTGTTTGTGATTTGTGGATATGATGTGGAGCAGATGAATGCCACGTTGCTTCCGGTAATCATGGGACACAGCCCAGCAGGTTCCTCTGTGAAGCAATTCATTCACTATGCTCAATCCTTCAACAGCCAAGACTTCCTAAGATTTGACTATGGAGAAAAGGAGAACCTGGAGAGGTACGGGACCACTACGCCTCCTGCCTATGACCTTCCAAGAGTAACAGCTCCAGTTTATTTGTTCTACAGCAAGAACGACTGGCTCTCTCATCCACAAGATGTCACCGCTTTAAGCAGAAAGTTATCCAATGTTGTCGATATGATTTTAGTGCCAAATTCCAATTTCAATCACATGGATTACGTTTGGGCTAAAGACGCTGATAAATTATTGTATAATCGTATTTTTGAACTAATGAAAAAGTTTTAAATTTTGACAATTGACTATACGACCATTTTTTATAATAAATAGGTTAGTACCAACAATATCATTACATTTTATGTTTTGATTATCACAATAGGTAGCTAAATGAGTTAACAATAAACACGATAAGAGAAATTAAGAAAATACGCATTTTTTTACTCCCCATTTACTTACTAGCATAAAGGATATAAGTAATGTACTTAGGTACGTAATAGGTGTCAATTCGCTGCCTTAGTTCTTATTTATCGTATACGCCATTGAGAAAATTTAACATGAGCAATGTTTGCATGTGTACTGGATCAATGTGTCTTATGAAAACAAGAAATTTATTTAAAAATATTTAAAATAACTCCCACATTATCGAGTTTTACGGTTTGTCTTAGCTCAGATTGTGTAGAATTTGATTCATAAGACAATTGCATGAAAAAGTCATATTTGACAAGATTGGCGAATACGATAAACAAGAACTGGTGTAGCGATTATTACAAAAAAAAGCTCTACATAAGTAGGTATATAAAAAATTGTAATATGTATTTAAATAAAATAGATACACATAAAATCGTAGACATAGTTGAAATATAAATATATTGAAATGAAAACCTTAAAAATGCATAGCCTTTCGGTGATATTATGTTTTTTAAATACCTACTTCTGGTACTATCATAAGTACCCAAGTAGGTATGCATGTCATGTATAGGTACCAAAACAATCCGATCATTTTAAGTGAGTATATTATAAAAACAATACTTCACAATCATATCGATACACCAGTACCAAACTCCCACAACTCAAAAAACCATTATCTCGAGAAAACAATGATTAAAGTTTTAGGCAAGTGTTAACACTCAATGCACATTGTTTTACACTAAGAAACTTTACTTAATGTTATAGTAATAAGAAAGGATTTAGTATTAGCAAATGTATATAATAAAAAAAAAAGTGATGTTTCATATAAATTTTTGGAGTTTTGAGAGATTTTCGGAGTTACATTTGTTTGGAACTAAAAACTAGACCAACTTGTCTTGTCGATTTAGACTTACAAGGAATACATTATTACTGTTTTATTTAAGTAGGGTACTTAGAAAGGCTTTAGTAATGGTAACTATGGATACTCACTACAAATAATAATTCAAAAATTAATTACATCATCATTTATTTCCAATTTTGTTACACATACTTCTTTAACTTACTTTTAATATACCTAATCAGAATCTTCTCCATTTTGTTGTTCATTACATGGTAAATTGTCATAGAATTCCCAGTAAGACCTAGGAATTGAACCAGCCTTGCATAAGGAGAGCAGATCTTTCTTTTTTGCTGCCGAGATACCCGGTGGACGTTGATAAGCCGGCTGAAGGGTTGGCTCCGCTTGCGTTTTCCTTGATCTGCGATGAACGTCAATTTTTTTAAACTCTTCATTAAAGAAGGAATTTTTATAGAAAATTATGTTAGGTGCTGTTTTTTCCACTTTCACAATATGGATGTCATTCCACTTTACTGCCTCACCATCTTCATTTTTTACGAAATTGTCATTTTTCTTAACTAAAAAGTCAACGATTTCATTGGTCCTGTATGGATTTCCATTTTTCTTTGCCAAGCTTATTATAGGTAGAAGTTGAGTTGGTACAAATAGGGGCCCTGCTTTGAGAGCCCTCTTTTTTTCTTTTTCTATCATGGCATGCATCGAGTCACCTTCGTTTTGTGAATGGCCCACGATGAAAAATTTATGCGTAATAGAATCAATATCCATGTTTCGAACGCAGAATAGATACAATGCCATTATAAATTTATTTTTATTTTGGCCCGGACAATTATCGGAGTAGAAGATAACTTTTTTGTTAGTGCTCTCCTTAAGGTCTTTACCTTTATAAAGGCAGCTGCCAATTTCATTTACACCTCGACGGGCAATCCCTTCGTGCCAAAAATAGCTGTATCCTTGTTTTTCTTTAATATCAAATATAGTAAAATTAAAACAGGATAGTCTACGTTTATAGAAGAAATCATTTCTACTTCCCTCTGGTACTGTAATTACAGCTTGCAGATCGAAGCAACTAACAGTAGTATGTTGAGAGGAATTTCTGACATCGTTTTCTTTCTCGATCCGACTCTTTTCCTTTTCGTGTATGTGTAAATTAAATTCATCTTGTTTTTCCAATTTTTCTGTAGCACTCATATTTTCATAGTTTTGACATGTACAACATGCATCCTTCTTCGGTTTATAGAAAGAAATGTTGTACTCTGTATTAAATAACGTTTCATACATGTGTTTTTTTAAAGGTGGACTATCATTTTCTGTGCATTTCTGTGCAAGTACTGTCGATACATCTCCGATAATGTTAAATTGCCCTGTATATACTGTTTTTCAGTTCGAGCTCTGCAATAGTGAGCTTCCATCACCGGAAAAGCTTCTATGTGTTTGCGGGCAAATTTTTTTACATCCTCATCAATCCTTGCCCTTCCAGCATTAGGATAACCACCTCTTTTATCCTTCTCAACAAACCCTTCACTTGTCTTTTTTTTTTGGGCCGTTATAATAACGTCGCTGCTTATGTCCAATGTATTTATGAAATATGTTTTGCACACCCTTATGTTAATATCAGATACATTGAAGTAATATGCAAAATTGTTTGATCGAGTACTACCCGGCTTCTTCACGGCATACTTAGGTACAACGGGCTGCATATGTCCGACCAGGAAGTCTCGTTGTCGGTTGACATCACCTAGTTTCCAGTAGCATTTGTGTATTTCCTGTCGTGTTTCATTGTCTATTTTGGTGGGACACTTCAGGCGACATTTTTCACTGCAGGTATTCTGTACTTTTCTTTTGGGAATTTCTTTTCCACGCGAGTTTATGTATGCTTCTCCGAGATTGCGATTATTTTTATTTTTATTTTTAGTCCAGTTATTTGGGTTGCGTAATCTCTTTCGAGTTTTGGGTTTCTCTTCATTCGTTTGAGCTGATGTATTATTTTGAACTGTCGGCTGTGGTGGAGACGGTGGTTGTGGGGGAATTAGTGATTGCGGTAGAAGCGGCGATGGTGAAGGACTGTTTGAAATTTCATCACTCGACGATTCAGGAATACATACATTTGATGAACAACCGACAGGCTGTGGTGGGGACGGTGGTTGTGTGGGAATTAGCAGTTGCGGGTGAAGCGGCGATGGTGAAGGACTGTTTGAAATTTCATCACTCGACGTTTCAGGAATATATACATTTGATGGACCAACTGAAAAATCTGTATCACTGCTTGAATCCATGTCTGAGTTTTGCTGAGGTGCCCTCTCTAATGAAGGACCCTGTAATTAAAATGATAATAATGAACATTACCTACTAATTTATATTTGCCATTATGCAGTGAAAGATATAAAATTGTTATGAAACAGACTACACATTAATAATGTAATTTTGGAAAGCTGCTACGGGGTAGCTGACCTCTTTAGGGTAGCGACTGCGCGAGAGCAAGATGCTATCGCACTCGCTCAGTCGCTATAGATCAATCGTGACAGTGGATGAATCCATCGTAGCTATGCTGACTATATAGTGTCATGGTTTTCTCGCGACGTTTTCCTTCATTGAACGAAACTGTTACTTAACAGATATCAATATACCCATGAGAGAAAATACCCGCAAATGTACATACATTTGCAGCACTAGCACTGGCAGCTAGCACTGCCACATGCCAATGCTAGCATTCGAAACCATATCTCTCGACCACGAATCTGAATGCCATGAAACTATGTCCATAACAACCTATTCTCTTTGCTTAGCTCATCAACAGTTTAAAAGTTAAAAGTATTACCGGGATAACATTTTTTAATTCTGTATAAATTCGCTCTGGCATCGTTGCTGACATAAGACACTGATTTTGCATCTCCGAGTAGCATTTGTCATCTTGATAGACACTCTCCGCAAGGGAGCGCTCATTTATGAAGAAACCCTCTTCTAGACAGGTATGCTCATTTATTTCTGACCCAGGATACTGTAATAAAAAAAATCATAAAATAAAATTGCCATTGCACTAACAAGATGATTGGACAAGCATGGACGGAGTACATTTTAGTGTTTAGAAAGAAAGCTGCGAAAGTGTTCCAGGGTCATGAGGAGTTTCATTCACCATTATCTCTGCCTCTCCCTATAGTGATCCTCAGGCTTGAGTTAGTATATAATAATGCCTATTATTTTTAAAGTCGTATCACTCAAATAAAATCCATGTAATTAATTGTCATAAAATCATTACATTGTCTATGGCAGGCTATAATATTACCTGGGTAATATTGTCTGTATCAGTATGGGTACGCTTGGAGATCTTCAGGTGTGATGTAGAACCTAGTACTTCCTTTACAGATGAACGCTCATTTGTACCCCCAAGTAGTGTCGGTAGTGACATAGAACCCTACAACACAAACACAATTGATGTAAAAATAGAAAAAAAATGGAAATATACTCACGTCTTTTTATCTCGAAACGGATAGCCAGAGGCATCGATCATTATTTCTATGCGATGCATTTCATACGAGCACTCAAACCCACATTTCATCTATAAGACATTAGTTAGACCAAACTTGAACATGGATGCATTATAATATTATTCTTTCCATTATTAAACAAATAACTTCTAGTAATATTTTATTATTATCCTAGTTTATTTATTTTTACATAGGAATATAACTCAATTGGCTAGCTCGTATCAAGATACTTTATTTCGTAATGCAAATTGCCATAGAACTCTTGAATTTACGTTGTTATTTAGGTAAAAAGTTCATAACCTATAACAAAAAACAAATCATGCTTACCTCTTCGTTAGCTGCAGAACTTTCACGAACCATTGTTAACAAGTATTCAGTTCTTCCCATTTTACGTTTTCTCCAGTCGGGCACATACATTTTGTCCTAGAAGCGCTGATTTCAAATAAAAACAGGAAAACATAACCTCTAAACGGCGCGAAAGCATGAGCAGACACTGACAGGTGAGACCGAACTGACGATGTTGCCAGTTCCAAACACCGACATGTCATGTTAAAGGTCTATGGAATGAGGTAGATTAGTCCAAAATAACTTCCAAACCCCGTTAACTCGAGTTATTGTAGTATGGAACGGACAAATATGTTTCGAAATTATATTTCTAAAGTAATTTATGTGCTGTAATTTTTTTTTTTCTTGACATTACGGCTTGTAGGTCTTTGGAACTGGTAGATATCATCATTTCACACATTTCCTCATACATAACTCAATACCGTAAAATTTCAGACTTGCATTAGTTTGGAACTGGTGTATCGATATACTAACATTTCTTAAAACACTGTTTGCTTTTGAAATTGTTCTGCTTCAAAATACGTAGGAATAATGGATATTGTACAATTTTCTCAGTCACCATTTCTCCCGCTACAAATAAACAATCAAGTATCAAGATGGCCGCCGGCGTTGGTAGTTGTGGAGGGCAAATGTCACTGTGACATATAAAACGTCAAAACATTATATTTTAATGGCACTTGATAATGACGCACACAAAAAAATAAGTTAGCGTAACAATGTAAAGAATAACAGCTTACCCATCTTCATTTTCATCATTACGCCGTCTTGTAGGAGAAAATATAGTTGATCGCGCGTGTGATACGACTTGAAAGATGCTTTTCTATTTCAATACAATGATAAAACAAATGAACATAATATTTGTTTTCATGTAGAATAGTAAAATACCTATTCGAAATGGAAGAGAAAATTCCAAATTTAAATTTGTCAACAATAACAAAATGTCATAACACTGCTCACAACTGTCACAGACACCCTTCCAATGGTTCTACCGGGAAACATGAAAAACAGCTTTTATCTTGGGAAACAGGTTTTGAAACATTCACGTATCAAAGATTATTTGATATTTGTGTATTCTTGTAGTTCTTTCACTTGAAATAAAACTGTAAATCAATGGATATTTTGGATTTTAGTTTTCGAAAACATCGCGTGCAATATGACAGCCGTATCAACAACTCGAATTATTACAGCGCTTGCGCAATCGTTTGAAATGTACCTACCATATTCAAGCATCGCCAAGTGAAAGCGGCAGAGGCATCTGTGTTATTTTATTGTAAGCTCTATTAGGTAACTAGGGAAGTTGAAGGAAGAGAATAGAAAGTTTTCTCATAATACAAAAAAATCACAGGTGGACTATCTAAAATCTAAATCTAAATCTAAGCTGCAAAGATATGTATCATTTGAGATTCATATTAAATGCATTCCCACAAGCAGACATGCATAATTAACTATGATAACAAATAATTAAATATCGAGCAATTTCGGGAATCACGACCTACGGGGGATGTAAGGCGCATATTATCCTATTATTTTTCATAAATTCTTCTCAATGATTGGTATGATTTTTCTTTTCTACAACCTTATTTGTGTACCTACCTAACTTAGTAAGTAGTTTAACTGTTTTGCCAAAAATGAGGTCTGCAAGTGAATTGACATAGACAAAATTGTATCGTCACCCAGTCGGGTTGCTAGGGAAAATGCATAGTACAAACATGGGCGTAACTAAGAAGGGCAGGGGGGGGGGGCAGCTGCCCCCCGTGTGAAGTAAAAAAATACTGAAATGACCATTTTTCGATCATGGTTTGCCCCCCCCTAGAGATGTGCAACGCAACGCAACTAAGCTACACATATAGTGCATGTGTGCGACTCAAAATAATCTTGCGAATTGCCCACCTAGAAGTGAGCAGAGCTCCGAAGAAGTCACCCACAGAAATGATGAAACATTAGCTGAAGGTCTTTAAGAAGTATCAAGAATGAAGAAAAAGAAAAAAGAAGCAAAAACTATGGACCATGGTCAAAACCCGGAACCAAAAAATCATGCATCTGAATCCGGCCGAATTTGTTTCTAAAAAATAAATCAATCTGCATTACACGAACCATCAAAAATATTTATTATTTATTTATTTATGGTCTGGTGATGGGTACAGGTACAACAAAGAGCTCTATGGAATCTACATAGTGCCCAAAGTAATCAGTTCCATATATATATATATATATATTTGGATAATTTGTTTTTTTTTTAAAAAGCGCCGTTTTCGTGTGTAGCACACCTCAAGGGCCCTTTTATTGTTTGGCAAAGTAGGTTGCCTGCAGTGGGCTGGTATATGTATGAAGACAACCCTATCAATCGCCTATCAATTTCAGCACAAGGAAGAATGAGGCCAGGGCTAGAAGTCTCATCCCCACGGTAATTTTTACCTACCGAATATTGGTAAAATTTGTATGAAGACTAATCAGCTGTTTACTTGCGGCCATCTTGGATTGACAGGTCTTCATACAAATATTACCGATATTCAGTAGGTAAAAATTACTGTGGTGATGAGACTTCCAGCCCAGGAAGGCCAAAAATGCAAAGAAAGGATGGTGTCAATGTATATTATTATTGTGTTTTTCTACTCCCATTTGGTAATTTACTAATTACAAAACGGCTAACGCAATCACAATGCCATACATTTCTACACCCGTTGCGTAATGTTACATTACGCAACCGGTAACCGTGTTGAAATGAAAATGTGCGCATGCACATTGTCAGAATTGGAACCATTTTTTATTTCAAATGTCAACCTTGTATGGGGGTATGAAGACCTGTCAATCCAAGATGGCCGCAAGCGATCAGCTGATTAGGCTTCATACAATATTACTGATATTCGGTAGGTAGGAATTACCGTGGTGATGAGACTTCCAGCCCTGTTCAGATGAAAATAAATATATTTTATGTGTTGAGTCAAATAAAAATTGTTAATAGTGCTAAAATTTATCGGAATGCTCCAAATAAAGCTTTCCTTTTTTCAAAGGAAAATAAAAGGCTTGAAAGGAAAACAATACAAAAAAATTCACCGCAAAAAATAAACAAACTCAAAAAGTTACTTGGTTAATAGGTGAGTATGAGGTTGATCACCTATGCTGTACAAACTTGGCTCACCTGCCAATACAACTGCGGGGCAAATGTTTATTTGAGTTTTGGGTTTGAATGTTTAAGCTTATATGCAGGATGTAAAAGCGCGACCTTATATGTGTCAGCTTGTGGGCATGAATTCAATATGAAACCTAAATATAATTTATCTTTACAACTTAGGTTAGTTTAGATAATCGAAGGGAATGATAAATCACACGTTTTGACAAAGGTAAGGTTTTAATTACTTCAAATGGACGAGTACATTATAATGACTATTATTCACTATTTTGTTAATTCTCTCATGGTCGTAGAAAAAATATTGTATGCCACTGCACGTAATTAGCCTTTGTAACACTCGTGCTTTCTATTGTGCCATTCGGCTGCGCCTCATGGCACAAACTAGCACTCGTGTTACAAAGACTATCATTACTTGGCAGTGGCATAAATAACTATTGCACAACGTGTTTGCCTTATTACAATGCATTGTCACAGCCTGGGAGAAATTCTATTGTTAAATCTTAAGAACTCTATATCAACGGTTAAATGGCAATATGGCATAAGCGACTAAAACTAAATTGCTCAATAGAGCAGTTTAAAGTTTGAGATTGGAGAAAAATGGGATAATCTAATCTAATCTAAGTTGCAAAGATATGTGACATTGGAGATTCACATTACATGAATTCTCACAACCAGACACGTACAAGTTTGCGCTTGCACATGCCTCATGTGAACCTTCAACATAGGGGCCCTCCATAAATTGCGTCATTGAATTTGGCGATTTTTGACCCCCCCCCCCCCCCTTACAATCATCCTATAGTCATTATCTAATGACCCCTCCCCCCTCTTGCTGTAATAATGGATGAGCTTCTATATCTATCTATCTATAATCTAAGCTGCAAGGATATGTAAGCATTTAAGGCTCATATGAAATGCATGCCTACAGACAGGCACATGTAGGTTCGCGCCTACACATTCTGCATGTGTGCATACAAATAAAGAAAACCTCACATGGACATAAACCTTGCAACTCCTGCCGCCGTTCCCTGAACCGGGGTGGCATTGGCAAAAGTGAACCGATTTTTACAGCACAGGTGGTCAGCCTCGTACCAACCTATCAGTCAAGGAGCATAATTAATATTGTTATATATCTTACATAATATTTTGTAGAAATTTATATTTACAAGAACGACGTCCCTTTTGGTACTCGTATGTCATTTGCCATCATCTGCAGACCAGACTCCCCCCCCCTTAATTCGAATGACGTAATATATATATATATATTTTTTTTTTTTTTGTGCACAACAGGTTACCCTAATTACAGTGCACCCTCACAGCTATCAACACGCTGGGAGGAACTCTTTTGCTAAATTTTTAAATCTTAATAAATTACATTCAAAAATGTCTATATTTGACTTATTTAAGAGCTTTATACTCCGAGTCACAGGGTGTTGCGCCACGACATCAGTACGGCTTTTCGGTACATGAAATAGATCATGTCCTCGCCCTCGGGTGTAGTCGTCAGGCACATACAACCTGTAGCCCTCCAACAGGGTGGGACTGTCAATTAAGCCGTTGATGACCTTATGAGTGAGCACCATAAGGGACCTGTTGCGCCTCGTTTCAAGGCTTCTAAATCCAGTCTCCCGAAGTAGCTCCTCATGATGCATGAATTGTGGGTAACTTCCACACCGCCTCATGAGGAGATACCTGAGAAACTTTTTTTGGACTTGTTCTATCATATCTATGTACTTCCGCTGGTAATATGGACGGCCCCATAGGATAACTTTTTTATCATATCGTTAAAATCAAAACAGTCCGGTCGATAGCTCAGTTCGTAGAGCGCTTGCATTCTATGCTGTGAGCTCGGGTTCGAATCCCGCCGAGGGTGTCAGAAATGTTTGTTTGTTTATTTCAAACCTTAAATACAAAAACTGGCAAGGTTTACTCAGTTGTTTGCTTGGGCATAAACAACAAAAACATCATCGTAGAGCTATGGGAGTTAGCACATTAGAAAGAGCGGAAATTTTTAAGTAGGATAGCATTCATAACTCATTTTTGACCGAAATGTCGCTTATACTTCCTTTCAACTGTCGATATGTATGTAAAAGAATAAAAGCCATTTATTTTAGTTTACATTATATTTAGTAAATATTATAGGTAGAAACACACAAAGTTGATCTGTATAGTTAATCTGTAATGGAATATGCCACATTCAATCAGCCAACACCTGAAAAAGGAAAAGAAACAAACAATTAGAAATCACTACCAATATATTTCATGAACACATAGAATTTGCAATATTTTGGGGACTATATTCGGGTTTTTAGATTGTAGGTCCACATGCGGCATGTGTAAGCGCGAAATTATGCATGTCTGCTTGTGGGAATGCATTTAATATGAATCTCAAATGATACATATCTTTGCAGGTTAGATTTAGATTAAGATATTCCTTGACTTATAGGTTGGTATGAGGCTGACCACTAGAGGTGGCCGTTTAAACGAAAAGCAGTTTAAAATAGCTGCTTTTTATTTTAAGCAACTAAGCGCGCTTACAATTTAAACGAAAAGTCGTTTTGAAAAATAAGCGTATAAGCGTTTGAAAAATAAGCGTATAAAATAAGCATAAGCAACTTTCGTTTAATTAAGTTTTGTTGAATAAGCGCGCTACATTTTTTCAATCGTTTTGTAAACGATTTGTCTCGCGCGTGCAGCGTAGTAGATCATTTCTCAGTTGCTTCCCGGCCATTGACCTGCGTGGATATGCGACGCAAAATATTTAAATTAAAATCGTTTTTTTTTAATCGTATCAACACCCCCCTCCCCCCTCCGCCAGCGGAAAAATTTTTGTGGCTCGATAATCAATATTTACAATAAACCCAAAAAACGAAAAAACGCTTTTTAAGCTGCTTATTTTAAAAAAGCGTAAGCGTTTTTTCGTTTTTTTTACTAAGCCGTTTTTTCCATCTCTAATGACCACCCATACTATAAAAAATGGTTCACTTTGCCAATGTTACCCCTGTTTCAGGGAAGGTCGGCAAGAGTTGTTGCAGGGCTTATGTCCATTTGAGAATTGGGTTTTTATATTGAAGGTCCACGTGCGGCATGTGTGAGCGCGAAATTATGCGTGTCTGCTTGTGGGAATGCATTTAATATGAATCTCAAATGATACATATCCTTGCAGCTTAGATTTAGATTTAGATATCACAGTGGGGAAAGCTCAATAAAGGCTAATAGTTGTTTCTGTACTTAATTTATAACTAATAATAATAATATATTTTTTATTTCTATAGATTAATACAATTCCGTAATAAGTGAAAAATATTGAACTATATATTGAACAAACTTTATTTTGGAGGGCTGGAGCCTAAGCTAGGTCTTGCCTGTTCTTATAGGTCTCCAGTCACTCCGTGTGCGTGTGTGTGTGTGTGCGCGCGCAAGGGCGTCGCCAAGGGGGGGCAGGGAGGGGCAGCTGCCCCCCCTAGAGATTCTAAAAAAGTTGCCAAATATAATACAACCAAAGTCCTAAGTCTTTGAGTTGATTTGCTTGAAGTTCAAGCCTTGAACAATCATTCCCGTACGTCGAAACTCGAATGAATTCACCAATTCCACTCCTAATATTCCTTCTTCCTGAAATTCGAAACACCATGGGTACCACTAAAGATATTAAATCAAGCAACTAAAGATATTATTAATTTTTTTCGGGAATCTGTTTTGAGAAGAAAATTTGTACCTAATATTGCCAGGCTCTGCGAAACAAGATGGAGTGAGAAACATAAAACTATCAGAGTATTTAAGGAGAATTTTCTTGTTATATTGGAAGCCTTAGAAAACTTATCGCGTGAAGGAAACAGTGCGACTCGAAAAAACGCCTTTCAATTCCATGCGGCTGCTTTCAAAATTTCGTTTATACTTTGATAGCTAAATACTCTGCTTTGTTGGAACCTGTTGTCAACGCACTCCAATCCATAGCTTTGGATGTGGTTAAGGCTTCGCAACACGTCAAACGCATTTTGCAATTGCTTAAGAGCCACCGTGATAATCCCGAAAGAGTCACAGATGAAATTATAAAGGATGCTACTGTTATTGCGGAGAAAGTTGGCCTGGAGGAGGATATCACTTCAATGCCGCGCATTGTTGGGAAACAACATCATCGAAGCAATCACCCAGCAGAAAGCCCTTCAGAATTCTGGAAAAGATCATTAATAATACCATACTTGGACTCCGTTATTACATCGCTTGAAACACACTTTGCTGAAGAAAATACTCCATCATTTGCTTTCTCTAAATTACACCCCGCACAAATGCAAACGATGTCAGTCGAAAATCTCACAGGAACTTGTGAAACTATCGCTCAGTTTTATAATTTACCAAACATAAAAATTGAAGTCGATCTTTGGCAGCAATTCTGGCATAATAAACCAAACTCAACAGATCAAACCGTTGTTGACATCCTAAAAGAAGCAAAAACTTTCTTTCCCGACACGGAAAAAGCGTTAAAAATTTTGATCGCTCTTCCATGCACGACGTGTACGGTAGAGCGATCGTTTAGCAGCCTCAGGGGACTAAAAACCTGGCTAAGAAGCACTATGAGTGAAAATCGCCTCAATGGTTTGGCCATGATGAGTGTGCACCGAAAACTTATACATGGAAACTTACAAGATTTTAATAATAAAGTGGTCGAGAAGTTTACAATGAATCCCCGAAAATTATGTTTTAATTAACCTAATATAAACAAACAACGACCACTATAATATTAAAATCGGGCAATTTAAAAAAAATATGCTGTACACTTATTCAAATTCAAACTCCTTTTTATTTTATTTTTCTAATAAATGTTATTATAACTCATTTACAAGTTTTTTATTGCATAGTCAAGAGCTCGTGCTCGTGTAGCTTTACACATTGGACTCTGTACTGTCACAGAATATATATGTATATAGTACGAAGATACTGTTGTTATTACAATCGCTGTAGATGTAAGGCTCGTAGTAAAAGTGAAAAGTTTCATGTGCTGTCGACTTTACCTACAATTCATACCTACTTTTCTCATTCATAGAGAATGAGAAAAGTATGAATTGTAGTAGGTAAAGTCAACTTGACCCCCCCTGCGCCATCGGCTGGCGACGCCCTTGTACGCGCGTGTATGTGTGTGTGTGTGTGGGTGTGTATGTGGGTGTGTGCACTCATTTTCAACTTACAACCTCCAAGAGGGATTCTGTAGCGGCATAATCAAGGTCTTGTTACCAGGATGCCACCTTTCTTTTGCATTCCAACTTTGTCAAAGAGTATACATCCACCTTACTATCAATCCTGTTGTATAAAAATGGACCCAGAAAGTGAAAGCATCTTTGTGCAAACAATGTTGAGACCGTGTTTCTAGGACACATCGCACGCTTAATAATAAAGAGAAATAACTCAAAAAATAAGAATGTTGGGAAATCACGTTTGAAGTTCAGACAACTAGTACAACTTGTATGGGATGAAAAAGGTGACCGATGTTTTATCTCGGTCATATTCGTCCAAATTGAACGGCTGTCGCATTCTACCTATTCTTCTCGCATTGTTCTTGCGTTTTATTACAAAATCTCGATTTTCTCAATTTTTGAGTTATTTCTCTTTATTATTAATCGTGCGACATGCCACTTCGCCTCGACAGGGTTATGGAACGATCAAAACGAAATAGCTTGTGTTGTTTAAGAATCGTCTGCAAAATATACAACTGTCTGACAGTTAAGACTTGAGACCTCTAGTACAGCTCAACCGTTGGGAAACGGAAAGGCAGTAACATATATATTTGAATAGATTAAAAGTACTCTGAAATGATTTTAATTGCCCTGTCTTCACAAACAGACGTGATACATCCACTGTATTGTCCAAAGTCAACGAGCCAAATCCTGTACATTCAGGTATAAATAAAAACTATATATTCTATTATCTCACAATTTTTTTACGATATACTAAATTGTTCCTAGGATTCTTCCTTGACTAATAGGTTGGTATGAGGCTGATCCCACTGCTGTAAACACTTGGTTCACTTTTGGTTCAGGAGTTGCAAAGCTTATGTTCATTTGAGGTTTAGTATATTTTGTATTTGTGAATTTACCTGTGTATGCTTGTGGGCATGCATTAAATATTAACCTTAAATGTCAAAATACATTTGAAACTTAGATTATAGATTCTAAAGTACATTATCTCTTCTAGTGCCAAGTTCACTGTCAGGGAAGCAGAATCTGAGCGTTTGCCACCCTAGCTCTGAAAAAGAAAATGGTTGTGAAATCAACACTTGTAGACTTTAATCTTGGAAGTTTTAGGAATGTAAAAATGAGTTGAAGTGCTCTTCCTTTGATGTTCTGAAGATGGAAATCAGTTTAGAGAATATCCTGACTAATCATGTGATGAAAGTAAAGCCAACTAATGAATAATTTGCACAGTGTATGTCTTGTTTAAAGAAGGGCTGTGTAGGTCACGTTGCAAGACAGGATCACAAAAGGTGACTGAAAAGGAGCGTCAGATGGCGAGCCAAGTTGTCCAAACGGGGAGTGGGGAGACCCAAACTGAGGTGGCTGGATAACATCAAGGGAACTGCGGGCCGGGAATGGCTGAACACAGCAGCCTTCAGCAGAGAAGATTGGAGGAGGCCTACATCAAGACGAATGCTGAGGAAGAAGGACAAGGAAGAAATAATAAATGTTAACAAACCTTCATATTTTCATTTGTTAGCATTGGCGTTTATGTAGTGATAGAGAACTACCAGCAGAAATAATGATATCCCGAGGATATTGGAGAAGATGGCCAGTTGCACGTCGGTGATCATTTTGATCTGAAAATCAAACACGACATTATGAAGTTTTTTTCTTGTTTTGTAATTTTTTTGAGTTCAGTGAAGACAGCAGTAGGCAGCTTGGTGGTTGGAAGAATACTCAAGGAAAATCAGAGAAGAGTGATGCCATCACAAGTGTCACGCAAAACATAAAGCATCTAAGCTGCACACATAGCGCAACTTCCCGCCGCATTGTCCCGACGAAGTTGCATGTGGCGTGTGCAACGGTAAGGAGGTTGGCCTCACACCAACCACTTCATTTGAGTATGGGGCTCTCTGCTCCAGGGGGGACAAACACCAAATAATTTCTGTCACCCTTGATGGGGTTCGAATGCTAGCCCTCAGCATGGAATGCAAGCATTCTACCAACTGAGCTATTACAGGACTAGAAAAACCTTCAGTAACGAAGAATAAGAAAAAAAATGGTGAAAAAGCTTGAGGGAACAATGTAAAATGAACTGCAATCATTTCAACGAGTCCTAGGAGGCCTCCTTTATAAGACTGTTTGCGTTGGGATTGGCTGGACATGTTCACAGAATGCCAGGCACTTCTTCTTTTTGTGCTATTTCTATCAAAGATAGGCAATCATCATGGCTACTTGGTGCTTCTGCCGAACCTTTGTCGCAGGTTTTTCAGCCACAATGTCCTTCGGAATCCCTGAGATCGTGCCAGGCACACGGATTCCTAAAACAATGATGACCCAGGAGAAAGAAGAGTGTGAAGGCCCAGATTGTGATGGAGAGATGAAGTGGGGAGGAATGCGGCTCAGCTTCTACAAGTTGCGAACTGGAGAACGCTGTCGGCGGGCAGGCGGGGTTGGAGGGAGAGTTAGAGGAAGCCAAGGCTCGATTAGGGCTGTAGCGCCATTAAAGGAGGGCCTCCTTAGCCTCCTAAACCCGAAAGTACATGATTGCTTACAAATGTACAATATACGGTAAGTTGACAAAAGCAAATACAAATGATTTTTCGGCTTTAACAACTGGGAGATTTACGTTGTATTCAATCACCCTGGTTATCAAATTAGATAACTATGAACATACAAAATTATAAATAGAACGGAATATTTAAAATCTTTTCCATGAGTATTACTTACTTTTTTTATTTATTTGGGCCACGTAGATACCGGTGACAAAATTTTATAAATTTTCTGATTTTTGCGTATGTACTCAACCAGAATTTGACAGATAGCAATGAAGATGGTCATTCATTCTTTGTACCAACCTTCAAGAAAATACCTACTGGAGATATTTTAAAATAAAGTACGAAAAAATAAATGATGAAGCTATTTCTAAGACACATTTTAATTATTAAACGAACAATTTATTGTTACTTTATTTTTTGCACCCTTTTTTTTAACGACACAACTACCTACATTTATGGACACAACTCAATTTGTATAGAAGTTGTGAAATCATCAAACCATAGACGCGCATGCGCAATATTGACATAAAAATGACATTTTGTATTTGCTGTCAGTTCAAATCGAAATAGAATTTCTGTTACTAATTTCAAACCTTGTTTATAAAAATTGTGCTGATTACAGCTAAAAATAATTGAGTAATTAATTTATTCTCATCTTATCTTGTGAAGTTATTCCTGCATGTGCGTGTTTTTCATTACAATAAAACAGCTTAATTCGATTTGTCTTTCAGAATCCACCAAAGATGTATTTGGTCTCCATCAGCAACACTGTGAAGATTTACGAGTGTGACAACTGGAAGCACAAATTCAGCTTCGGGAACCACGAGGGCTTCATTCGCAGCATCGCCTGGAGCGACGATGGCAAATATATGCTGCAGGTAAATCTATTGAATTTATTTTAACCACAACTTTGTATATTAAACTGTTCCTGATACTATATCCAGCCGCCATTCCGCTAGGGGTGGCCAGTATCTCCTCAAATTCTTCTCTACTTTGTTCTGTCCTCAAATAATGCAACACAAGTAAGCTGCACATATAGTGCAACTTCTTGCCAGGATATCGCTGAAGGGTTTCACATGTGGCGAGTGGAAACTATTTATTTTTAAGTACTGATAAGGGGGCCGGCCTTACGCCAACCACTTGAGTTGTAGTGGGAGTTTCTCAGCTCCCGAGGGGGCTGGTACTCATTTCTTGTAAAGGCTGAGTAAACATTGCCGGTATTTTATTTTGGGTTTTGAAATAAACACCGAAACAGGAAATCATTTCTAATACCCTCGGTGGGATTCAAACCCAAGCTCTCGGCATGGAATGCAAGCACTCTACCAACTGAGCGATCGACCGGAAAGCTTCCTTGATTCCTCGACGTTCATCACACTTCATGTTTATCACTGTACCTCTAGCCTCATGCTGTGTGGGAGGCTAGTACTGTCACAGATGCAACTCCAATCTGTTGTCATTGATAATGTTGATTTCTTTGGAGCGCCATTTCCTGATATCATTCCAACGGGGCTCGTGCAAATGTTGCCAGAAATTTGCTTGTCTAATTCTTGTCAAGTTTCGTTTACGTAATGATGGTCTGAGTGGAATCAAGTGGAGATAAAACAGGTGCTTGTGTCCTCAACATTGAAATTGACCATCACCTGAAACTAGATAAGCAATATCCAAGACAACCAGAGCAGGTTTCTTTGCTCTTCGACGGATTGGAGCGATAAGAAGAAGTTTACTTATCAACAAACGCTCTAAAAGATGTTGTCAATGCTTATGTGGTGTCAAGTCAAGGATCGACTACTGCAACGTCACTTACGTCGGGCAGCCACAAATACAATTGAAGAGACTCAAGTCTGTGCTAAATGCAGTGGAAAAACTTATCCATGGCGCCTCAGAATTCTGCGTCATCACAATACTGAGGAGGGATATGGGTTGCAGCGGCATTAGAAAAACTTTTGGTTTGCGATTGTTCTAGGAGATCATGTATCTGATATTTAATTTGATGAAAAGGTCTTCCCTCTTGTCTACAGTTTTACCAAAGACATTGTATGCCAGAGACATTGTACGCTTAAGTAGGATAAGGTATTATAGTGTTAATTTCTGGATTTGATTCTTTTAAACTTTTAACAGTTCGTGTATTTTTTACACAGTGAAAATTCATTTTTATAAGAAGGTATAATTTTTTTTTAAAACACATGGTTTTATTTTTACAAATTGAGCATTTATTTCACCTCAAATACTTTTGACTTGTTTACGTCACTTTACTCAGTCCGCAGTGTCGAAAGTACTTGAGGTGAAAATAATACTCGGTGTTTTTAAAAGATCTTATACCTATAATCTATAATCTATAATCCTCATTGTTTTATGCATTTATGTACTAATGGTGACAATATTGAAGGTTTTCTCACTGGAATCTGAAGATAATGTTATTGTGTCATGCTGTACTCATGCAGTTTGTGTAAAACAAAGTATTTATTATGGAGATCAAGACTTCAATGTGTTCAATATAACTATGTAGAAGTAATGGCTACCGAGATGACCTGTGTGAAATGCCTCTTGAAAGCGCATTTCGAAACAAGTTAAAGACCTATCTGTTTGCATGCTTGTATGAGCAAGCCTTTGGCATGACCAAGACACTTTAAAATTATTATTATATACGTAGCTATTACTGCATCTTATTGTCTATGTTGAAATTTGATGTTTCCTGTCATAACTTTGATATAAATCAACATAATTTATATAAATATATTACTTAATGTTTGAATTATATGACTTCAGGTGAATGCCGCTGGTCTAGTTGAAGTACTTTGCGCAACGGAAGATGGAGTGCGGAGTCTTCAGCATGTTCCTGAGGAGGGATCCTGTTGCGCTGCCTTCCACTCCGGAGGCCACAGACAAGTCGCCGTGGGATTCAAGGACGGAGCCACCTTCGTCTGGGACACTAAGTTCAAGAACATCGTCAAAAGATTCCCGTCTGCCCAATCTCCAGTCAAACTCCTCGATTTCAACTCCAAAAACACTTTTTTAGCTGCAACTCTTGAAAACGGTGAAACCATGATTTACGGTTTAACGTCTAATAATCACATGGGAAGCGTTAAAGTCCCTCATTCCAGGAATGTTTCATGTTTATCTTTTCATAACGAGTTCCGTTCCCTGCTTGGATTAGCTACTGATGAAGGTAGTATATTGTTGAGAGATTTGGGGTTGGGAAAAGACCGAATGTTTCTGAAGGACGCTCACAATTCATCTGTGTCAGGAATGGTGTTTTCTCCGGTTAACAAAGATGTCCTGATCTCTTGTAGCTACGACAAGAAGATGCACATGCATGACACGAGACTGCAGACTGTTGTGTCTACCATTCAAACCGAGTGTGCCTTAACCTGTGTAGACATGAGCATTGATAACTTTGTCGCCTTGGGAAATAAGAAAGGAGAAATGTTGATTTATGATTTGCGATGTTTTGCTAAACCTCTTAAAGTCTTCCAGGACCACAAGAGCTCCGTTGTGAGAGTTGCTTTTCAGCCTTTAACTGCAAAGAACAAAAAGTTTGTTGCGATGGATGTGAGTTTGAAAGAGACGCTAACGCAGAAAGCTCCAATTACTAAAGTACTCTCACCAAACAAATCTTCCGACCTATTTGGCTCTTATGATATTGATAATATGAAATCACCTAAAATTGATATCACTTCTCCTGTTAGGGAAAAACCCATTTTTGTAAATGCCAGCCAAGATTCCTTTCTAGCAGTGATTGGAGACAATAATTCTGGAAACAGCAGACATCTGGACTCTTTCTTGAAAGACTCTCCAGGAATATTGAAGAGGAAGTTGAACAACAATTCTAGTTCATCAAAAATGAAATCATCCCCAGTGGTTACGAGCAGTTTAAAGGATTATAGCAATGGTAACTCTGGGGTGCTATCTCAAGCTTCTACTCCTATAACAGGTAAAATAATTGTTCATGATAATCCCTCTCCATCTCCCATAATGACAAAAAACGCATCTGGTGACGCCGATGTTAACGACAACTCCAGCACTCCCAAACACCAGAATATTTCCAAAAAATTTGGTGACTTTGTAGATTCAGTTGAGACTGTCAAAGGGCCGGGTTGTACGCCTCAAGAACTTACTTCTGAACTGAAAAACTTCATTCAGTTTGCCATGTTTGATGTTGTCCAGGAGTGCAAGCAAAACTTTTTATCAATCACAACAGAACAAATTAAAAACAGACTGTTCTTGGAAGATCAGCTGACGATGTTGACACAGAAAATACACGAGCTGCAGCAGTCACAGAAGGTCATCCTGGAAGAGAACAAAAAACTCCTCATAGAAGTTGAAATGCTACGAATCTCAAATAAATGAATCTTTGAAATATTTCTTATTATACCAATAACTTCCTACCACTGTATTATTTTTATGGATTACCTATTAATACTAATGCTGGATAACTGGATTACCTAAATATGTTTGCTAAATATAATTTGCTAAATATGTTTGATTGTAAACGTGCCATGAATTAATATTCTTATAGCTATTTGTAAAAACTAAGATTTGAATTAATATTTTTGCTAACATTTATTATAAAATATGAGTAAATATTTATTATAGTAACAAAGTGTATATTACAGGCACTCCATATACTCAACATGTTTCCATAGTGAAGCCGTGACCACGGCAATATTTTATGATTTTTTAAAAAAGAATTAAACAATTTAAAAAATAATTAAACAATAATAATTAAATAATTAAACAAAAGTGCTGTTTTCTGAAGTCACTGCAAGGGCACTGCAGAGCCATAACATCTCCTGAACAGGCACACCTTTAAAGTTGACATAAATACATTTTCATTCTTCACGGCCCTTATCTTGTGCAGTAAGGCATTCCACAACAGAAGGCCGGCAATGTAAAATCCACCAACCAAAGTATTGGTAATTTTGCACCTGCAGTGCTTTGTGTATAGATTTATTTGAGTTCTAGGAATGGAGACTAATAAACAACAATATCTAATAATTTGTTCACAAAGTGAAATTAAAAAATGGATATTTGACAAACCGTTATTAGATAAAATTCTTTATTCTCAACATTTTGTTGGTGTTGTAACCAATGTCCTCAGGAGACACCGTTGTTGTGCTGTGTTCAAAGATGTATTATACATGGAGGGATAAAGTAAGCTCGTCAATAACGGTTCATCTGATACACAAATTTTTAAATTAATTATTTTTTTAAACATGTTAAATGATCACAGTTTCAATATTTTAAAGGACTGGTAAGATTGTTTACTGCTAGTTTTTAAAATTATTTCATGTAAAGTTTGATGCATTTTTTTTAGATTTAAAACAAATGTACTGAATCAAAGAGACCAAATGTATATTAAGTATCTAGATTAATAGAAAAATACTACACGCTGTCTTTTCAGATATTTTTGTAAAAAAATTATATAACTAATAATTCATTGATAACCTATTGATTTTATTGAATCATTGATATTACCACCAAATTGTGTCTTAATAGTTTGAAATGATATTGAATGAATCTATTGAAAAATTTATATGAAAAAGGATATACCTATAGTAGTGCCTTTACACATGCATCCTAAAAATCCGTTAATGCTGGAGAGTTTTTTTCCGGGATCTGTTGCCATAGTATGTAGGAGCTGGAGCTTCAGGACGTTTTGACCATATCTACAATGGGCTTCTTCAACGTGAAGGTTAAGTGATGAAGATGATGTTGATGAAGCTGTTTTTAACCGTGCATAAATTGAAAGCCCATCGTAGACATGGGTGAAATGTCTGGAAGCTCCAGCTCCCACAGGCCACGGCAACAGATCCTGGAAAGCAACTCTGCAGCATCAACATCCGGCCGTGTAAACCTAAAACTCCTATTCAAAACACGTAATCTATGTGCCTTATAGAACCAAATTAGGCAATCTAGGATGTTTTCCCAAAGTGAGGAAATGCCATTTTTTGTTTCCATTCATGAATCTCATTTTCTGAAACAATCCTAGATCGCGGCATTTGATTCTATAGGAATCATATTTGAAGATGAAAAAGAATAAAATTGTGTATCTATTTTTATTGAGGAGGAATTTTTATATCTGAATAAAAAAAACCTCTTTTTTTAATAAAGAAATAACATATTACTAATGAACATTGTTTTTTTATGTATTTTAGTAAGTAAATAGATCTATTTATGTAGAGTAAAAGTGCTTGATAACTTTTTAAACCTTACTATAATATATTTTACCTCTAAGATGTGTTTGAAAATACTATATTTTTTTTCTGGACTTGAAATAACTCAAGATAAATAAAAAATATTTATCAGATAATTTATTGTTAAATATTAATTGTTACTTTGAAACATTATTATCTGTACAGCCCATCCATAACACATGTTTTATTTTTTTGGAACAGCAAAATATAAAACACAATGTAGGAAAATTACTTTTTAAAAAAAATATTCATAAAATAGTATGTAAGTATGTGCTATTCTTGAGCAGTGTAAAGCGATAGTGCTAGCTTATGTTTGAAAAAAAAAGTGCTGGTTTGATTCTCGCTGGATGATGATTTTGACATTTAAATGAATTATTAATTTGTTTAAAGATTTTAATCTTTTTAAATAAATTTTATAGTGAAAATAAACAGTGCTTTGTTTTGAATTCATCCAAAAATTATAAAATTAAACAATATGAATTTTCAGTGTTAATACACAAACAATACAAAATATAATTATTCATTGATGTAACCACCAGACAGGAATAAATTTTCTGTACCTTAGAGCATAAACAACGGAAGTCCACTTTTTTGTGTTTTTGAGTTAATGATGCAGAAATTATTACAATTAGCTGTTCTATAAGTGGTAAAAATATTGGAGTCCTCGGACTCATAGTTACTGAGATATCAAGTGTAATGAATATGGGATGCACATATAAATGCGAGCATAAACCACGGAAGTTCCACATACGTTGTTCACATTACTTCACATTAAATCTATAATCTATAATCTAAGTTGCAAGCATATATTCATTTAAAGCTCTCAGATGTATGCCCACAAACAAACACGTGTAGTTCGCGCTTACAAATGCTGAATGTGTACTTACAAATAAAATCCAAACTCAAATGAACATAAGCCCTGCAACTCCTGCCGACATTCCCTGAAACAGGGGTGACATTGGCAAAGTGAACCATTTTTTACAGTATGGGTGGTCAGCCTCATACCAACCTATAAGTCAAGGAATACGAGTAATAAATGACATTTAAGTTTACAAAAAAAAAAACAACAAAACCTTAAAAATAAATCTATACAAAAAAAGTCAAAAATTTCTTATGCAAAAAATGTAGCAAACTAATAAACCAACATTACAAATCAGCATTGCAGATTAGCCGCCACTTCTTCCTGTCCTTGCATACTTCTTTCATTTCATCCAGAGTCATAACCTTTTTCATACAAGCTCTCCTTTTATTATGACTCTGGATATTCCATTCACTCGCTATTTCGAAAATTTGGTCCATCCATACCTTTCTCGGTCTTCCTCTTCCACGACATCCATCTATTCTAGCAACATATACTTTCTTCGTCAATCTTTCATCACTCATTCTCTCCATGTGCCCGAACCATCTTAACATACTTCTTTTAATCTTCACTTTCACACTTTCCCTTACACCACATTCCTCTCTTACAAAATCATTCCTCACCCTGTCACTTCGTTTTTTCCCAATCATACTTCTTAGATAGTCCATTTCTACTGTATGGACTTTACTAATTTCCCTTTCACTCACCGTCCAGGCTTCACTTCCATACATCAAGGTGGGCACTAGTATACCACCGTGCACCGCCAATCTAACATTTTTTGAGAGATTTTGGTTCCTGGCGATGCAAGCGGTCGCACCCAGTACACACCTGCCTTTCATTATTCTTCTTTCAAATTCACCGGACATTCTTCCATCTTTTTCAAACTTACTTCCCAGATATACAAACTCATTTACGACATCAACATTCATTCCATTAATTTTAAATTCATAATTCATACTTTCATCATCTCTTTGAAAAATCAATACTTTCGTCTTACTTGCATTCAACTTCAAATGGTTACCTAACAAAGCTTCATTCAATCTAGAGAGCATTGTTTGCAATTCTACTGCTGATAAATAAATATCGATAAAAGAAGATAAACAGTTTTTACAGATCAAAAATATCTCGTCTAGTTTAGAAGTTATGATGGTTTTATAAAAGTGCACATTTTCGCTAAAACTCGTCTCCTGCACATTTTACTAAATGTGACTACCGTTGTTTATGCTCTAAGGTACAGATTTGTAAACTGTATTCATCATAATAATTATTGTTTTGATGGATCTTATTTTTGTATAGTTTTAAAAATTATGAAGATTTTATATTTTTAATTGATTAATATAATTAATACATACTAAAATGCTTCTCTTATTCACTATTCACCACATACCCTTTTTATGGAGTCGGAACATTCAAAATTTTTCCCTGTCAACGCTGCATTACAGATTGACTATGGGCATGACAACCAAGAAAACATGAACATCAACAGCTGATGACAAATTTGGAAACAATATACTAGGTGTCATAGCAACCAAGCAAGCAATGCTATCATAGCAAACCGGAGAGTATACGTCAAAATGGACTCGGCGCAAATTCCATAGAAAATGAAATTGTGATGTTACAAGGTCACTAGGGAAAGCAACCAATCACAAAAATATTTTGTGATTGGTTGCTAAGAACCCTAGCCACTTAGACCTGTATCAGGCTGTAATAATAATAATGCAAGATTTTTATAGCGCCTTTTCATGACTCTTGGTCATCCCAAAGGCGCTTCCTCATATGAGCGCGCGAACAGGTGGGTCTTCAACCCCTTTCTAAAAGTGCTCTCCAGATCCATTTCGCGCAGGTCATCTGGGAAGCCGTTCCATATCGTTGGAGCAGCCACCTTGAAGGCTCGATTTCTAAAAACGGGCTTCTTTTCCCTTCTTGGAAACTCTATCCGACTGCGACATGATGCTGCTGATCGCAGTGTTGCTGTTCTGCTGCTTGTGGTGGCTGTAGCATAGACTATTGCTATTCATAACATGCAGAACTAATCTACCAAAGGTTGACTGTAGGGATGGCAATGGCTATGCTCAATGAGATCTCCTCCTTGGTTGATATCTACCACCTGAGTAAGAATCAGCTTAGACAGAGGCTTACATTTCTGCTAAGCTGATCCATTTTTTAATTCTGATTTTGTTTTTTTTTTGTATTTATTGTAGAGGCATTCACTTTGTAATCGTTCATCTTAAAGGATAAAAATAAAAACAATTTTTTTTTCGATTACGGCGAGTATATTATAATTCCACGATCGGTTTCGCAAACAATCCGTTTGCATCTTCAGGGGGCTAAATAATTACTAAATGTACCAGATACGGGGAATCAATCGTTGAGTGTCATCGTGTGAGGGTATGTTGGAAGAAGGGGATGCAGGACGGCCATGTGTGGAGTTTGTATCATCTGGGTCATTTCTTAAAAATTAGCCACCTGAAGATGCAAATGGATTGTTTGCGAAACTGGTCGTGGAATTCTATTCTCGCCGTAATCGATAACAAAATTGTTTTTATTTTATCTTGTTTTTCTTTTCCTTTTTTTATTTTATTGATCGGATTTAAATATTTACCTTTACCTCATTTTTAAATTGAGATATGTATTAGGCGTTGCTTGTAAAGTGTAATATTTATTAAAATAAATTTATTGTCTATATTGTCTACCTGTTACATTTCTCCACTGAGAAATAATCTACTTCCAAATTTATTCTGAAGGACATATTTTCTTTCTTTGCCTTTTTTGTAATAACTCAATAAGATAATTGATGATTTTTTATTTGTTAAAAACACATTAAGAAAACTCCTAATAATTTATACATAGACAATGATTATTAGGTACATTGTAAGGATGTGCCATTATTTTTCAATATTTCATCTGTGTAATTAAAACTAGATTACCTATCAATTGACAACCAATTTTTTCCCTCCCACAATTATTTATACATTAATTCCTGTGAATTCCCCTCTCAGTAAACATTTATTTTGTCACAATACCCGTTGTCATATTGTGTTGGACTTCCCACAGAATGTGTCGCAGAGTTATAATGGCCGTTGCGGAGTGTTTCAGCTTCTTCTGGGATAGGAGGTCTCCAGGGTTTTGCTACGACACCAGGTGGATCCGTCGAGCTTATATTTTCCTTGGCATGATGCCACCGGTTTATCAAAAAGTGAATGGTAAGAGTATTTTTGTACCTGTTCTCTTTTTGATAATAATAAGACAATATTTATTGTGCCGTTTGGTGATAAATGACTGCAAGGGATTGATGATGCTATAGTCTAAATCCAGCCTTGTTCTCCCATAACATGTGTCTTCAAATCTTTCTATCAACACCCTTTGACTTTCAGATCAAAACCATGCCGAGAGTAAGGGTTCGATCCCCACAGAAGGTGTTTGAAAGGATTTCCCGTTTCAGTGTTTATTTCAAACCCAAAATAAAATGAGTACCAGCCCTCCCAGGAGCTGAGAAAACCCCACTTCAACTGAAGTCGTTGGCGTAAGGCCTAGCTATATGTGTAGCGTAGTTGTACAGTTACGTTACGTGGCAAGCCCATTGCCACTGACACCTGACACTCCATAACTCTATAGCTCTTTCATAAGTGTGTGAAAACTTAAAGATTCTCTGAAATTTGGGGAGTCCTGCATACGGGAATTTTTGAAAAAAAATCTCCATTTCATTTCAGGTCCCATGGTTTTGAAGTGGTTCACCATGCTTTACTCCTTCCTGGTGTACACCTTCCTGACGTCCATCGCCATAAACTACATCTTCATTCCGAGGATGAAGAATCTCATGGACAACATTCACAACTACGATACTTTCATCTTTCATCTGATGTTTGTGTCCTTCATGAAGACCCAGTATTTCTTCTCTGTGGGTGGATGGCTCTCCGCCAAGTATATTCTGGAGTATCATAATATGTGGATATCCTTTGAGGTTTGTATTAATGCATGTGCAAATCTTTTTTACTTGTATAAATATGACCAAACATTAAGGATCAAAAGGATTCCCAACAAAAAGATGTGACAGGAAGTAGAAGAGAGCTTATAAATCACATTTTGAAGAGGAAAATGGTAATGATGATGATGATTTATAGAGCGCAGTTTCATGACTACTATCACTGCATGGGCGCTTTCAGTCTTAAGGCGGGGTGAAGAAGTATCTCTTCATTCCCCTTTTGAAGCTCTCAATTCCTTCCTTTGGCGCACACTTCTGGGGGTAGTGATTCCAAGTGGATGGTCATGCAATGGCGAAAGCGTGGTGTCCAAACACTGAGCTTGTTTTTCTGTATGGTATACTGACAGTGGTTAGTGCACTGTCGGTAGATCGCAAAGTGAGCTCCCTCTCGCTCAGACAGACAGGATTATCAGTTTCTGCAGGTACTGGCGCCATGCCAAACTAAAACTAACGAAACTAATAGTAAACTCTCCCCTGGGTTGAAAAATGTTTATTTTTTCAGAGGATGTATACATAAATAAAGCAAAGCAGGCGCTTGTCCTTCACTGTATGGAGACAAGGAGTAAATGCTGTGTGCTCTACTTGGTCCTCTCTGTTTTTAGATTGCTGTCCGGACAGCTGTTTTTGCATGGAAGAGTTTCATGAAATGTGTATCACTTTTCAGAGGAAATATTTGAAGAAGCTGAAGCAGCCGCTGGTCCTCCACTCGCTGGAGAGGATGAGTAACCGCTTTGTGCTCTACTCGGTGATCTCCGTGTTTGGGATGCTGTACGGACAGCAGTGGTTGCTGCCGACCTTCACGGTGCAGGAGTTGTTTGGCTACATCCCGAGCTCCAGTGGCTTCTTCCTCTACATCACTCTTGTCCATGTGAATTGTGCGGCCATTGAGAAAGCCTCTGATCACCTCTTGAAGAATTTGAAGATGGTAAGGTATCCCATCATTTATGGAATTAAAGTTAAATTCCACTTCGCTAGGGGTAGCCAGAGCCGTCGTTCCGCTAGGGGTAGCCAGAGCCTCTGCAGAGCTGCCTCCATTTCTTCCTACCCTTACATACCTCTTTCAATTCATTCATATCCATCACCTTTTTCATACATTTTCTTTTAGACTCACTTTGTATATCCCATTCTTTCACAATCTCCTCAATCTGATCACTCCATTATGTTCTCGGTCGTCCCTTTACTCTTTTTCCTTTCATGGGAGAACTTAGTTTATTCTCGTTTCGTTGGCGATGTAGCTAACGTCTTCAGGAGGCATCCTCTTTGTATGAAAATTGAGGATGAACTACATTCATCGTCAATAAGAACTTCATCATTTTAACTAGACAACAGCTGTCAAAGCTTGACAGAAAGGTTTTAGATTTATCTCAAAATGCACTATTGAGTCATGGTTCTGATATTTCCATCTCTTTTTCAAGATGTAGGTCACATGGGATCTTTTGTATTACTGCCAACTGAACCCATGTTCTAAAAACTTATATGGATCACGGGCAGGTACCACGCCTTGATGTATTTTCTACTAGGATGGATAGATTGATACCAAAATGTTAAGGAGTGTTCTTGAAGTCATAAAGTTTATGCTTGACTGAATACTCAACTTTACTTTACTTTTACTTTACTTTCTTCGGCTCATAAGCCTTGAAGGCTCAGGGCCTCCCGCACCACTATCCTCCAGGACTCTCTGTCTTGTGCAGCTTCCCTCCATGGTCCCCTCACTCCCAGAATTTCGGCATCGGCTTCAATGTTGTCTGCCCACCGCATCCTGGGACGTCCGAGTGGTCTAACACCTGAAGGGGCACCATCCAAGACTGTTCTAATGATCCTGGAGTCCTCTGCACGTGCTACATGTCCTCAACAATAAATACTCAACAATGAATGAATCAACTCAACAATGAACAATGAATACTCAACAATGTTTTTAATTACTAGCATTGTGTTTTCATTTTAATGTTAGTTAATTCTTCTAGATTCACATAGATTTTCGATCTGTAATTCACAAAAACACTTCATATTGGCTTGTGGATCCTGAGATGAAGACGTCCAGCTATTTCTTCACCTTTTAGGAGGTTTTCCAGTTGGCTTATTGGCATCTCATTAGCTAAATGTGAGTGAGTCTCTCTGCTCTCATGACTCATTTTGGAGACATGATTTCTCTAAAATCATCTCTTGGATCTGCTCTGTATCACAATCTACATTATTTCACAGGTTTTTTGTATATTTGTAGTTATTGTGGTTATAAGTTTATTGAATAAAGGACTTTCTACCTACAGTAATAATTAAATAACTTAAAATAGGTACTCTGAATTTATTCTTTGCTTTATATAGGCCTTTATGTAATTGGTGACCAATACATTATTAAAAAACATAATTTTCACCAATGTATCATACTTTTATAAAGTTGTAGAGCAAGCTACCGAATAACAATAATCAACAACAACCGAACACGAAGACCGCCGCATCACTTTGATAACCAGCCTTTAGAATGCTTTATACTCGTGAAAATAAAACATCAGCAGACAGGAAAGCTGCAAATGGAACATGGCCTTACCCAAAGGAATTCAAAAACAATCTGTTATCATCATTTTATTTTGTATATAATATATTTTTTGAAAAACAAACCAATAAACATATTTTGAGACTATCATTGAATAAACCGCAGCACAACTAAGCTACAGATATAGTGTATCTTCTTGCTGCATTACCCCCGAAGAGTTTTGTAATTGGTGAGGGGAACCTATTTATTTTACAGATAAGGGGGCCGGCCTTATGCCAACCACTTCAGTTGAAATGGGAAGTTCCCAGCTCCCGAGCGGGCTGGTACTCATTTCTTGTGAAGGCAGTTAACTTTTCCGGTATTTTATTTTGGGTTTTGAAATAAACATTGAAACGGGAAATCATTCCTGACACCCTCGGATTTGAACCCGAGCTCTCGGCATGGAATACAAGCACAATACTAACTGAGCTATCGACCAGACAGCCATCCAATGAAATCATTGTACCACATAACCACATAGTTATTTATTGGAGAAGGACAATACAACCTTATATACATTTCCAGTCCTTCCACCGCACCCCGCTCACCCTGGATGTGGTGGAGACCTACAAGAGTCTCTGGCTGGACATCAGCAACATTACGCAGCACTTTGGGGCCGCGTCCTTCTACTATTCCTTTGTCATGCTGCTGGGCTTAATGATTGATCTCACTATAGCAGGTATTTCATCATAAAACTCCTTTACTTGCAAATATCATTTAAACGCGTCACAACGCTCATAGAACCAATGGAGAAGGAAGTTTCTCTTTCGAGTGGCGGTCACTGGAAGACACAGTATTGGACGACCACTTCCAGAGGGATAGCAAGCAACAGCAGCTTTCATGAAAACGAAAATGTTGACTAACTAGTACGTCTGCGCATGGTGTGATGCTACTTCTTTCTAATTGGTCTCTATGGCATGGAAGAGTGGACACTTACACTGTGCCTTGAGAAAAGACAAGCTCCAGGTCGAAGGAGAACATCTTGTTTGAAGAACTTGAGACAGCGGCTTGGCAGAAGCACAAGACCCCTCTTTCGTGCAGTAGTAATGAATGTGCAAACCACTATGATGATTACTAATCGTCACTGGAGATGCACACAAAGAAAAAGAAGAAGAAAGCTACAGCACAATTGGAGAAAGATTTATGACTTCTGTATACAGTAACTGCATGTTTCCTTTCAAGGTTACGGATATCTCACTCGCCTAATCACCAGACACCAGTCGGGCAACTACTTGATAGTCACCGTGGATGAGATGGGCTTCATGGTGGCCATCATTATATCCGCAGCAGTCATTGTCCACATCTGCAACGTGTGCCATTCAGCCACCAACAAAGTTAGTAAAATATAGAGGCACCTATTCGTAATATTACTAAAATTAATATATTATATTCATACGAACTGTTAATTGGAGAATTTCAGTGTTCTCAATGTTTCGTTGGCTTCTTATCCAACTTCATGAGACACATGCTTGTTCGGCGGAGCGCAAGGATGAATTGATTGGATTAAACTGTATTGGCATATTTTTTGAACAACAAGAGATCACAGTTTGTTATAATTATTATTACTTGACTTATAGGTTGATGACCGGTCCGTAGCTCAGTGGTAACACAGCGGACTCTGAATGGGAAGGTTGTGGGTTCGAATGCCGGCGGAGCACAAAAAATATACCATTTAAATTTTCAAATTGGCTCTTCGCTGGGTTGAAAAATTCATACACCTTTACCAATGACCGGTCACCAAAGGTCCTTCCAGCCTTACAGCAACTGGGTCTTGTTCGAGTATTGGCGCTTTGTAGCGACGACCAAGCTCGTACCCCTCTGCGGCACTACAACAAGTGTCATAGACCCCTAGAGTCTCTAGAATCTAGGGAGTCTCCCGCACAGGATTAAAAAAAAAAACTATAATCTTGAGCTGCAAATATACATAAACATTTCAAAATCTCCTGCACAGGATTTCTTACAAAAAAAAAAAAGTTTGTATGAGGCTGACCACCCATACTGTAAAAAGATGGTTCACTTTGCCAATGTCACCCCTGATTTCTGCAAGAGTTGCAGGGTTTATGTTCATTTGAGATTGGATTTTTATATTGTAGGTCCACATGCGGCATACAAACTTATATGTGTCTTATTGGGGAAATGCATTTTATATGAATCTCAAATAATATATATCTTTGCAACATTGATTTAGATTAAGATTAGATTATCTAATGTGCAACAATTATCATTTATACTGCTGCTGGAATCGGGTACTTGAGACATGGTACAACGCCATATCCCCTCCACCATCCCAGCAATTCTTCAGCGTGATGATGAATACGGCGTTGATGAAACTGTTATGGATTGTTATTGTTTGCAGGTGCAAGAAAGCTTCATAGACGTGCTATGTATGGAAGCAACCAAATCTTTGCATCCCAAAGTCCAGATGGAAATAGATTCCTTCTTGTGCGCCATCAAGAGGAACCCTCCTGTGATAGGGCTGGGCGGCTACATGAAACTGGATAGAACCTTTGTCACCAAGGTAATTCTGTCAACATGTATTTCATAGCATTTTCTTTTGTTATTTGTTTAATATTTTTCTTGGGCGCTGTACTATGCACATCACCTCAACGGTGTTTTTCCAAAAAAATGTGAAGCGAAATGCAATTACTTAACCTATTTTTGCCTGGCTAGAAACAGGTATTAGCATCATCAAATCTATAATCTATAATCTATAATCTATAATCTAAGATCATCAAATAATAATTCATATTTTTTTTATTTTGAAAGATTTATATTTATAATTACCAAATGACATCTGTTGAACCAGGGTTAAAGTTATATCATAAATAGGACAACGGGACTCGAACTTTCAATGGTTTAAAAAATGCTAATTCGAGAGACAGCACCTTATCCGCTTGACCGTAGCGTGGAGGTTGATTTTACTATTTTCAAGTGAGAAATGCATAAATAGAATTAAAGCATAATAAATTATACATGGATAAAAATAAAGATCTTTCCATAGATTGAACACCTCACACGTTTAATAATAAAGAGCAATAACTCAAAAAATAAGAATGTTGGGAAATCAAGTTTGAAGTTCAGACAACCAGTACAACTTGTATGGGATGAAAAAGGCGACCAATTTTTTATCTCGGTCATATTCGTCCAAATTGAACGGCTGTCGCATTCTACCTCTTCTTCTCGCATTGTTCTTGCGTTTTATTAAAAAATCTTGATTTTATCAATTTTTGAGTTATTTCTCTTTATTATTAAACCTTCTTCTGATCTTCTCCTGATTGTTTCATTTTGCAAACTAATATCTAAGATCTCTGATGGTTTGGTATTTTATTGTGAAGGAAATATTTGATGAATATTGTATAGGATAAAAACACAGATTTTAGGAACCATGCTGAAGAGAAGAACAGGTTTTTCAACATTTCGTAGACTCATAATAGAGTCGATTGAGATATACAGACACAAAAATTTCAACGGAGATGATAGTTACAATTTATCCATCATATGGGAGCCAGTTCTCACATCCATGGCCTACCAATCATCTACTGGAGTTTTTCTACCGATGGATCTGAATTTATTTGATGGTTTCATCGCATAAACATTGATTGTTAATTGTTCTTATTTCTGTTGCAGCTCTTCTCAACCATTGTGACGTATTTGGTCGTCTTGATTCAGTTTAGATCTGTACTCAAATAGAAACTGCGTGTTCTTATGCAATTACTATGATAATTCAGTCACAACAAACCAAAGCCGGCCATCTACGAGTAGGTTGTTATTTTTAAATCAGATAAATATATATGTATGTACAGGAAATCATTGTCTCATCTGTACAATAATTATAACTATACAGTTAAAATTTATTTATCGGAATTAAAAAAAACACAGTTTTAATTCACTTAAAATTTTATTTTTATTTTTTGGCTCAAATATTTTTACCTCAAAATGAATCCTCAGGAGCATCAAAAGACGAAGAAGAAAATTGACAATGTCGTCATCATCATCATTAGCGCTACAACCCGGTGTGAATCTTGGTCTCATGGAAGAGTTGTCTCCACCTTTCCCTCTCCATCACTTCTCGTCGCTAATGGACTCGACACATTGAAATATTGATATCACTTGGCTGTGCTAAAGGCAGGACTGAGAGTCATTACTTCAATGCAATGCCATGTGGATATTACTAATGTACGTATATAATACAACACAAGAAGGTTTACAGTTTTACATGCAAAATAAACAGATGTCACTGCTCCACAACACAACTCATATGCAGAGTGTCATCATTTTTCACATTTAAACCCCGTGTGTACACACACTTTCATCACAGCTTTCATCAAGATCATCTTCATCATCACACTTCACGCTGAAGAAGCCTATCGTAGACATGGGCGAAACGTCCGGAAGCTCCAGCTCCCATAGATCACGGCAACAGATCCCGGAAAACATCTCTCCAGGAACAAAGTTTTTCTTCACAAGTTCATTTATTTCCTCGAGTGCTTTCAATGTTATTACACTTGAGTTGTCCTCTTTACAATGGTGTGATAAAATCGAAAGCGCTTTTGTGTTATGATTTTACATCTATAATAATCTATAATCTTACTTGCACAGTTATATTAACATTCAAAATTCATCTTAAATGCATGCCTACAATCGGACACGGGTAAGTTCGCACTTACAAATGCTGACAGTGTATTTATAAATTAAAATCCACACCTCAAATGAACATAAACCCTGCAGCTTTTGCCGACCTTCCCTGAAACAGGCAATAACATTGGCAAAGTGAACCATTTTTTACAGTATGGGTGGTCAGCCTCATACCAACCTATAAGTCAAGAAATTTAATAAAATGAAGAAATTTAATAAGATGAATCTTCGCAATGTCAATACACAGCCCTTTAAACCAGGGATGCACAGACTTATTAAGACTAGGGGCCACTCGGGCAAATCATGAACTGATGGCGGGCCGCCAGAAGTATAGGTAATTAAAGACAATAAAGAATTGATAATAATTTATTAAAATTGAAAAATAATTTATTAATTTGAAGCATGGCACTGCATAGTGCTTACAATCTTTTTTATATTTGGCTCAAATTTACTTGTAACAACACGTAAAACTGCTGCTGTCGGCGGGCCACCAGTATTCGATCGGCGGGCCGCGGTCTGTGCATCCATGCTTTAAACTTTTATGCGGGTGTTTTGAAAAGACACTAAAACGCTATGTAGGTACCGCATTTAGCATATTTGTCAACTGCATACTGCACAAAGTAAATGCTTCGTCGCATTCTCAGACATGTATCTGAGGATGTAGATGACGGATCCGTATCAACTCCAGAGCTGAGGTCCGTATTTAGAGTCCCAAACATAGTGTTGGTAATGAAATCAAGAAGACTTCAGAGGCAGGACATGAAGTATGTGTAGAGGACCCAGAGTAATCAGAAATGTCTTGGAAGGTGTAAGACCACTCGGAGGTCCCAGGATACAGTAAAGAACAGCTACTTAGCTACACATATACTGTCACTTCTTGCCATGTTTTCTCCGAAGGTGTCGCATGTGGCAAGTGGAACCTATTTATTTTTACAGTTAAGGAGATCGGCCTTGCACCAACAACTTCTGTTGAAGTACTGGTTTTCCAGCTCCCAAGGGGGAGAAAGTATGGTACCGAAAGGAAGGTTATTATCACAATATTCTATTATTTAAGTTGCAAAGATACATGAGTATTTAAGTTTCATATTTAATTCCCACAAGAAGACACATTTCAGTTCGTGCTTACATATGCTGCATGTGAACTTATGGCATAGAAATTCTGTCTCAATGACCAACTTGATTTTGTGCAAAGAAGAGCGGTGAAGCTGATTGATGATCATACTCTCACAGCTAACCTACATTTTCTCGAGCACACATGGAAAGCTGGAATGATAAGTCTCTTCTCTACTATTCAAAACCAAGATCAATCGCAACTTCCTTTCAGTGTCTCAAAACAAAGCCAACGCAACGCAACACACGCTACAACACTACATAGCTAACAGGCAACAGCCCTGCAACAAATCACCAGGACATCAACCGCCACATCACCAACACCTCTACGGCACTACAGGAAGTGTCATAGACCCCTAGAGTCTCTGAAATCTATTCCTTAAAAATTCAGATGAACAGAAACCCCGCAACTCTTGCCGACCGTCCCTGAAACAGAGGTGACATTGGCAATCATTGAAGCTAATGTCTCAGCCTCTCATTTCCTGTGGCGGCTAAATGTAACTTGCCTGTACTATCTTTTTTTTGTTTTTTAAAAAAAAATAGATTTGTGGAAAGGAATGCAATCCACCAACCTATTTTACCTGGCCAGTTGTCTTCATGCGAAAGCAGAAGCTAATCTACTATAGCACTGTTGGCAAGATTCGAACCCAACCCCACTGGCTTTAAATGCATACTAATGAATGCATTCAAAGCGAACTGAGCTATCATACTGACTTCAAATTTTCTGTATTGTTAAGATTTTTCGCAATATGCATGTAGGTATTGATAATTAAAACAAAATTGGTAGGTATAGATATCATCAGTGTATGCAAAAATATTAAATATTTATGAGATCGAGTCCAGGAAAATATGTTCATCCATAATAATAACCCACAATTTATTAACATCTCCATTATTAATATTCTTTAGCATTAAAAATACAGGTAAATAAATAATGTTATTAAATAATTATTTTATGGATCTATATCAGAAGCAATTAATATTATATGAAAGTACAACATTATCAGCATAAAGCTTCATTTGATTAATTATAATACAAATATTTAATTGGCACATGCATTAATTTTTTTTTTTCTGCGCATTTTATTTTTCATGAATTTGGCTTTCAAATTCGGCCCCAAAAGGTTGTACAAACAATGCAGTCGAAAAAATCAGTTGTGCTGAACCAGGGGAGCGTGAAGCAGGATGTGGCATTTTAACGAAATCTCTCATTACTCCGTAAAGAAACGTGTCGAGGACATAAATACCGGATCGCATTCGGCTCGTCCAAAGGAAGGCGGTTATTTTTTGTTGTTGTATTTTAACTCGTGCAAGAATGATTTGGTTTTTGTCATGTGACGGACGCGTGGGAGTAATCAATTTGAATTCTTGTGACCCAATTTACACGGATGTGAATTTTTTCCTTGTGAAATAATTATATTCATACAAATAAAAATACTTAGGTACCTGCTTTTTAAGTGAAGTAACACATACTCGTACATAAGGGCCGAACATTTCAACGTTAATTCAACAGAGTAAAATATACCTAATCGTAATCATGTCACAGAAAATTCAAATTGGCATGAATTTTGTACAATAAGTTCGGAATATTTTTGAATTTGGAACTTTTTTCTCAGCGAGCAAACGTCAGTTCTGTATGGGACTGCCGTCATTGGTAACCAGTAACGAGATATTTGTATTCCTTTTTCCTAGCATCCAACCGGGGTAGCGACACAAAATTGTCAAAATTGTCTATTCACGTGCCGACCTCACTGAAATATACTTATTTACTCGGATACTACTACTCGTATTTACAGTTCCTCTTTCATGAAAACATTAGAAACCAAGTCAAGGAATAATAATTATAATAATCTATGATCTTTTGTTGTTCAAAAAATATGCCAATAAGGTTTAATCCAATCAGTTCATCCTTGCCCTCCGCCGAACAAGTAAGATATTATTTCATCCTTGCCCTCCGCCGAACAAGTAAGATATTATTTCATCCTTGCCCTCCGCCGAACAAGTAAGATATTATTTCATCCTTGCCCTCCGCCGAACAAGTAAGATATTATTTCATCCTTGCCCTCCGCCGAACAAGTAAGATATTATTTCATCCTTGCCCTCCGCCGAACAAGTAAGATATTATTTCATCCTTGCCCTCCGCCGAACAAGTAAGATATTATTTCATCCTTGCCCTCCGCCGAACAAGTAAGATATTATTGCATTCGGAACACATTTATGTGCTCATGTCTAATAAATTATTTTTCACACAAGCGTTCATTATATTATTTCTCTACATTATTCAATCGATTTCCTCATTGCCTGTTCAGCGTTATCGCGGAAACTTACCGTCTTTAATTTATGCAAAAAAAACTCTTTCTCATCGTTTTTCAAAAAGGTAATTCCTTCCGCAGATAAGCAAGAAAAATGTTCTAAAATCATTTTTAATTCCTTCCAATTTTCATCGCGGACGCTGATAAGATGAGTAATTAACGAGTTTAAAAAAATGCAGAATACCGCGCGCCCGCCAAGTGATAAAGATTCGCAGTAAAGATTGTCGTCCCACAGGGCTCGCTGCTTAGTCCGATACTAATTAATGGAGAAGGCGGGGCGAGATTCGTGGTGAGGGAGGACGAAACACCTCGTCCGAACAGATCCAATACAGAGACGGAACGCTCAATGTGAGGAGATGGATCTAATAACAAGGATAATTGAGAAATATTTATCATTTATTGGGTGGAATGGATTAGAGTTGGCTTTGTGTAAATCAAAATAAGATTTCTACCCCAAAGTTTATTTTCTAAAACAACGATCGGATGTTTTTTCGGAGACAGAAAATGATCATTGTTTTCTGATATGAATATATTTATAAGAGAAATGAAAATGAGTGTAGTATACTGTATACACACCTCACAAAGATATGAGGAGAACTAAAAAAAGTAATAAATATTTAAAAAAAATGGACATAAAATGACTGAAGAAAAAAGAGAAAGATACAATATTATGACTTTGTTGTCCATGTATTTTGTTAGTTCGTTATAAAATACCTTGAAGATTATAGATACCTAAGACGAGTTAAGATTATCCCCCAGTATCAAAGCTATAATTGAGTCAAGACGTTACTGATTGGCGTGTTTGAAATAATAACAATAAAAAACAACACCGGTTCGAGTCCCGTCAGGACCCTAGCCGATACCTTTGACCCTAAAGTTAACACATGTCATTGCGTAGTTATCAATTGACAATTCACTGAATAAAAAATCATAAAATAACCTGTTCCTGGCCAGGCAAAAAAGATTCTGTGAGTGTAATTCTCTTAACAAAATTATGTCCACTCCAATCAAATTCTTCAGTCTCTTCTTTCCTCTACCTTTTCAACGGACCAGCATTGTTATTTTGCAGTCCTCCGTTCCGCTTCTGCTCTTGTAGCGTCAGCACATCAGTACAGAGGGCATCCCCGCCCGCCACTAATTTTGGGAACCGTCATCCGTGACGTGCCCTCATTCTTCTCCCAGGCTGCACCAGACAATGCAGCCGAGGCTCTGATTTCGGCAGCGCACGCAGACCATGGCATCTTCTCGAATTGAATTTCCAGCCGAGCGGATGTTATGACCCGAGTGTTAATTTACTTAGAGGACGTTTTGTCCGTAAATTATAAGAGTTTTTTTTAATAACAGGTTAAGTGTGCGCTACAACTTTATTTGAAATTTTAAAGGTTAAACCAAACTCTTTTGTTGTAGATACTCAGATGTGGATAAATTATTTTAGCTCAATTTAAGAATATCCTTGACTTGTAGGTTATAGACCATAGATAGGTTGGTATGAGGCTGTCCCCCCATACTGTAAAAATTCTATTCACTTTTGCCAATGCCACCCCGATTTCAGGGAAAAGCGACAGAAGTTGCAATGTTCATGCGAGGTTTGGTTTATTTTGTATTTACACATGCAGCATGTGTAATCGTGAATCTACACGTGTCTGCTTCTGGGCATGCATTAAATGTCAATAATATATCTTTGCAACTCAGATTATAAACCCTCCACATGCTTGTTCATCGATATCAGTGTCAATTTTACAAGCAACACCCAGTTGTTAAACTGGTTTGATGAACTTTTGAGACCTTATACAGTGCTCCACTGGAATTTAACTCTCGTACTTTCCGATTACGAGTTCGCAGCGTTTACCATCATACTATGTTCCGTCAATTAGTAAGAAAAGGATCAAAGTACCTTCAGATTTGCAAAGTTTGCATAATAAGTGTTGATCCACTGCATTTCCCTGTCGCACTAAAACCTCATCAAGATGAATACTTAACAAAATTAACGAAATTAAATGCATACGTGTTTTTCACAATGGTGCAATACATTATAACGAATGGGAAAATGCAAATGACAAGCAAATTTGGAGAAACCCCATCCTGTGCCCCAAGTATAAACCATTTCGATTAAACTCAACCCTAACATTTTACCAAAACTTTGCTTCAGTGCTTCAAAAGGGCGTTTCAGTTTCTATACATTTTCGGGGAACATTATGATTCAGTTTAAACGCAAGGCTCTATACTTGGGATACTGCGCACAATGGCCCATTTTTTTTGCAGAATTAACCTTAAACTTCATTATCAGGTCGTCTTGTTTTTGGAAATCTCCCCTGCTGATAAGTTTAATGAAAATAAAACACTCCGCCTGCAGTCCTACCAAGCGATGCAATAAATCTTCTAAATTGCGCATAATGCTGGCAATTAAAAAACACCTTTTTTACGGAATGCACATGTACTGCAGTAAACATCTTTTATGTCCCTTTTTTGGTTTGCAAATGAACGACTGATGAGCGCAAAATAAAGCAAGAGAACGGACTTGGATTGTCGGAACATGCTCTCGGAAATTATTTGCATCATTAAATTTTTAGTACACACTTTTAAACGAAAAGAAGTCGAAGTAAAATAGAAGTTCCAGACAAATGTTATAAGAAATGTGAACATAGACGATGGTTACTTTCTAGATACAGAGCCAATCTACCAAAGGTTCTCAGAGTATAGGGAGGGCAATGGCTATGCTCAATGAGATCTCCTCTTCGTTATATATCTTCCACCTGAGTGAAAATCCAGTTTTTGTTTAAACCAATTGTTTAAATATTACATATTATATAAGTATGAATTAGGCATTTAATTTTTTTAAATTTTTTATAAATTTTTAATAAAAAAAAAAAAAACGATTTGTGAAGAGGAATGCAATCTATATCTATAATCTATAATCTAAGTTGCAAGGATATATTCATTTAAAGCTCTCAGATGTATGCCCACAAACCAACAAGTGTAGTTCGCGCTTACAAATGCTGAATGTGTACTTACAAATAAAATCCAAACCTCAAATGAACATAAGCCCCACAACTTTTGCCGACCTTCCCTGAAACAGGGGTGACATTGGCAAAGTGAACCATTTTTTACAGTATGGGTGGTCAGCCTCATACCAACCTATAAGTCAAGGAATATGAATAATAAATTACATTTAAATATAAAAAAGAACAAAACCTTACAAAGAAATCTATACAAAAAAAGTCAAAAATTTCCTATGCAAAAAATGAAGCAAATGAATACACCAACATTAGAAATCAACATTGCAGATTAGCCGCCACTTCTTCCTGTCCTTGCATACTTCTTTCATTTCATCCAGAGTCATAACCTTTTTCATACAAGTCCTCCTTTTATTATGACTCTGGATATCCCATTCATTCGCTATTTCAGAGATTTGATCCTTCCATACTTTTCTCGGGCTTTTCACGACATCCATCTATTCTAGCAACATATACTTTCTTCGTCAATCTTTCATCACTCATTCTCTCCAAATGCCCGAACCATCTTAACATACTTCTTTTAATCTTCACTTTCACACTTTCCCTTACACCACATTCTTCTCTTACAAAATCATTCCTCACCCTGTCACTTCGTTTTTTCCCAATCATAATTCTTAGATGGTCCATTTCTACTGTATGGACTTTACTAATTTCCCTTTCACCCACCGTCCAGGCTTCACTTCCATACATCAAGGTTGGCACTAGTATACCACCGTGCACCGCCAATCTAACATTTTTTGAGAGATTTTGGTTCCTGGCGATGCAAGCGGTCGCACCCAGTACACACCTGCCTTTCATTATTCTTCTTTCAAATTCACCGGCCATTCTTCCATCTTTTTCAAACTTACTTCCCAAATATACAAACTCATTTACAACATCAACATTCATTCCATTAATTTTAAATTCACCAACCTATTCTGCCTGGCTAGAAACAGGTATTAATATCATAAATTAATAATTCATTATTGTTTAGAATTACGTTTTACATTACATTGCCTGTAATATTGTATTTTTTTTAAAAATAAATACATTAATGATGATGATGCATGATTTATTTCCTGTTGCGCCATTTAATGGTCCAGGACCATCTCAAGGGCGCCATATTGTCTATTGTCAAAATAATGGTATTGAAGGACAAAGAAGAAAGCTTATAACTTCTTATAAGTCACATTTTGTATTGAAAAGGAATACCCAACTAATAGGACACTCGATTAGACATAGTACCTTTCTTACTCGTAGACAAAAATTGGGATGACGAACAAGAGGACGCCCAAGAATTTCATAAGTCTACAATCTATAATCTAAGTTGCAAAGATACATAAACATTTCAAAATCATATTAAATGCATTCCCACTAACAGACATGTGAAAGTTTGCGCTTACAAATGCTGCATGTATACTTATAAATCAAAGTCAAAAACTCAAAGGAATTTCAACCGTGCAGCTTTGCCGACCTTCCTTGAAACAGGAGTCAAGTCAAGGAAAGTCCAAGATTAATCAAACCACATGACGAGTATGTTTGTGAAATCGGTTGTGAATATTAGGTAGGTCAATTGTACCAAAAAATAATCGAAAAACAAAGCTGTTTGATTTCCCTCGATATTTTCGTGACATTTTATCTTGAGCTCAGCACGCGCCATAACGTGGCATCAGCAACAAATGCGCTTACAGACTCCAGCAGAAAGTTACAAAAGTTTCCCCATCAACTTAAACAAGATCGTTCAGTTCCATCGATACGCGATGCATTCACCGATTACAGAATGCTGCTCGCTACAAGTAGGTACCTATACAACTTCACGCTCCAACTCAACCTACGCTACTGCGCTTCTAAGCTACACATGTAGTGTAATTTTCAATCCTGCCTTAAGATTTAAAATCCTAGATCGACGCGGCAATCTGGGATTTTATAGAAAATGAATAAAATGTATGGAACCACACGAAAACAATTTTATCATCATTTCTATGTATTTTTTTTAAATAAATGTGCGGGAGACTTCCTAGATTTCAGAGACTCTAGGGGTCTATGGCACTTGTTGTAGTGTCGCAAAGGTGTTGTTTACGAGCTTAGTTGTCGCTACAAAACGCCAATACTCAAGCAAGACCCAGTTGCTGTAAGTCTGGATGGACCTTTAGTGGCCGGTCTTTGGTAAAGGTTTTATGATTTTTTTTAATCCAACGAAGAGCATAATTGAGAATATAAATGGTTTATTTTTTGTGCTCCAACCCATTACCTTCAATTTACGGGTCCAAAGTGTTACCACTGGACTAATGAGCGGTCAAAGTTTATTTCATTTAAAAAAAATCTAGATTGTCAGCTTTGTTTCTATACGACTCTCTGATACATTGAGCTTGGATGAACATGATGATTCGCATCTCATCTGACGTAATTACACCTGCTGATGCACTTGATGGGATAAGGAACGCTACCGTTTATGTAAGCGTACTCCAGCGTTACGTTTTAACCATTGAGGTATATATACTAGAGAAGTAACTCTTCTCGAAACACGTAGCACCCTGCAGTAGGTCAAAAATCGTACTCGAGAAAAACGGCCCGTCAGTCTCACGCAGACTTACTCAGTGAGCGGACGTGACAGGTGCTAATACATACTGCTATAAATGGCTAAATATTGTGATTGGAGTTTTCAAACACCTTTGTTTGTGAACTTGATCAATTATACTACATGCACAAATTAAAAAAATAGAAAATCCTAGCACAAATTAATTATTAAAACAATTGTTTAACTTTAAAAATTTCGTCGCTGTGAAGTCAGCCCGACATATCGAACGCATGAGTAGAGCTTCATATTTTTCCCCTACAAGTAGGGGAAAAAATATTAATGAAAATACGAAACAACGTATGAGCTACATTTTGTGTTTCAATCGATGTTTATCGACTCATGAACTGTTTGCAATTTTAAAATATTACGCGACCTTATCAAAGTTGCAAATAATATACTTTAATAATTTATTTTTCAAATAAAAAAATGCTAAAAAAGTATTTTGTAATTAATTTCACACATTTGACATGGACAATACGATTTTATACTGCCGGGTTGCCGTTGTTAACTCATACCCTTTTTAGTAGCTAAATACTCTAGTGTCAAGTTTGCCCGCCGAGAAAAATCAAATTTGGAACAGATATTATGTCGAGAACGTGTAGAATATATTGTGAGCATATATCTGAATATACTATTGAGTTATGGAATATACTGTAACTCAATGGAGTATACGGTAGCTCAATGGAATATATTTCCAGAGGAAAATACTACAGTTTTAAATTATAGTGGAATTAAGTGTTATTCTAACTTTCCATAGAGCATATTCAAATTATCTGAATTCTTTATCAAACCTTTGTTAATACATTTTACCATATAAAAATGTTAACTGTAATGTTAGTTTGGAAATTTCATTTAAATCTTACAACAATTAAATATTATTATTGTAGGGGAATTCTGTATCATAGAATAATGAGATCTCAACCCTTTTTGTCGTGTTTAAAGTGTGCCATGTGTTTCGTAAAATTATTGCTATCTCGTTTTAACCTGAGAGTACAGTGCGCGTTATTCGATGCAGAAGCGGGATAAAAACTGATTGTCTCCTTGCATCTGCATTAAAAGGACTTCGGCTTGACATTTTTTTCCTGATTGTATGATTGTTGCGACTCTATATATATACCTCAATGGTTTTAACTCAATAGTAGCGTTCACCCATACATGCATGGAAAATAAGACGCTCAATAGATGTGCTGTTTAAGTTTCAGAACAGTTTTCGAATGGAAAGTTTAACACTTGGGGTGGGCAATCATGATGATTGGGAAGTCTGGCCACCGAATTACATGGGATTGCCAGCGGCAAGACAGAATTATAGATGCAGGCACTGTTGGAGCATTGTGCCTTATGTGCCAAACCAAAAAAAAAAAAAAAAAACATCAGAATCATTGCATCTTGAAAAATTCTAGGAATAATCAAGAGATATCTTTTTTTAAGATGGCGAATACTTTTTTTGATTATTGTGTTTGATTGATTAAAGGAGGTCATTATGAGTTACATGATGTGCAATTGTACATTTATCCTTCACTAATGCTGGGCCCCTGTTCAACCACTTTTTCAACCACCTTCCATTTTCTCTTGTACGAATATGTCACACATATTGTTACATCAATGCCATTTTTGTTTTTCAATAAGTTTAAGAAAAAAATGTTTGATGCTCCTTAACTGATAGGTTGGTACGAGGCTGATCACCCGCGCTGTAAAAATCGGTTCACTTTTGCCAATGCCACCCCGGTTCAGGGAACGGCGGCAGGAGTTGCAAGGTTTATGTCCATGTGAGGTTTTCATTATTTATATTTTGTATTGTTTGTGTATTAACACTGTGAAAATTCATTTTGTTTCAATTTATAATTTTTGGATGAAATTTTTCAAGCAAAACACTGTTTATTTTCACTATAGACTTTATTTAAAAGATTAAAATCTTTAAAACAAAATTACGAACGTTTTCGACCTAGAAGGTCATCATCAGGTATCAATTTTATAATTATATAATTTTCATTATTTGTATGCACACATGCAGAATGTGTAGGCGCGAACCTACATCTGCCTGTCTGTAGGCATGCTTTTCATATGAGCCTTAAATGATAACATATCCTTGCAGCTTAGATTATAGATATATTATAGATGTGCTACAAAGTAAAATAATAAAATGTCAAAGGGGGTTTATGTTTACTTTACGGGCACGAAAAATCTTCTACATTTTTTTTGCTGTGAAATAAAATACAATGATTTTTCTTTCAAAAAAGACTAGTAATTTAACAAATTTTAGCCATAAAAATATAAGAAATTACAATATTGTGAGTATATTTTTCATGGCAAAACTGACTTCGCGCTGGCTCGAAGAAAAGTGTCCGACAGTGACAATTTTAAGAACGTCTGTCCTAGATGGACAAAGAATTTCACTGACAGATGTGGACTTGGGAATATGTAGCCAAAAAACGTCATTTTGAAAATGGCACCGTCCACATTGTGAGCATTATGCATTTCAGTATATTGCACTTAACTCCTATAGTTTGGTTGGTAAATCTTGGAGCAAAAACCGCGGTCCACAAAACGTTGTTTCACAATCAAATTTACAATAATAAAAACCCAAGCGGCGGACCAGTGACCTGTTATTACAGGACATTATGGGAGAGGAGAGACGGAGAGACGAGGGGATGGGAACCCTCCCGAATTAGGATCAGTAATCCAAGTATACTACGTTACATTTTAACTCAAATTTAGAGTTAACTAAAATTGTATTCAGATTAAAATAGCGCATCTTTTGAGTGTTATAGTTTCTGTATATCCTAAATAAAATGCTTTGGTTGAGTTTAAACGTGAGGTACTGCCTGACAGGGTGTATGATGGACAGGAATCTAAATTGGTGTTGAACCCTTGCGCTCAACAATTTGGGAAGTTATTTCTAAAATGCTCATACCGTGAATCAACAATCAGAATCTGAAGAATCATCTTGGGATGAATAGGTATGAAGGTATATTGAAGTTGCTTGCTTGTTCAGTAAGCCATTCTCTTCCACTGCTGAAAATAGGCCTTCCCCATATCCTCTCCAGGCATCTCCATCCTGGGCCTTCTGCATCCAATCACCTGCAATCCTTTTTATGTCATCTGACCATCGTATCAGAGACTTTCCTCTATTTATTTTGTCCTCAAGAGGTCTCCACTCCACTAGTCTCTTCTCTTGATCATATCAACAATGACGAGGCTCTCAGTAGAATTGAAGGAAGGGGGCATGTGATGAAAACCATCTCAGAGAGATGGGACCCCTAGATCGAGGTCTGGACTGAGTCTCCTGCATGATATAATAGAGGGGATTCTTCTTCTTGTGCCTTTTTAGTGAAAATTGTAATATCCATATCCATATCCATATCTATATGATAAACTATTGGAAATGAGCAATTATTTGGCAAAAATTTGGTATAGAAGAAGTAAAATAAATGTACAAAACATGATATGATCGAGGTAGCTTATTCCTCGTAGACAATGGCCTCCCAAACCTGTGCAATCCTGTACTGTTATTGTGGTTATGTAGACATGCCGGACTTGTGAGAGGTCGGGTCTGCCCTTCTGTGTTCTACTCGTAAAACTGGATATGACACGCCATTGTACGGCTATTATAATCTGAAATTTACATCTCACAATACTATCTAGTAATCGTTACTCTACTGTCTTGCAAGATTTTGTTTTGAGATTTTTTTTGTATGCCTGTGAAACTTGGACCATTTTAAAAAGAACCGTGTAGTGGTATTCGAGATGTGGATTTAGAAGAAAACCGACCACGACCACGATATCATGGTTCGAACGAAAGTCCAACGGAAAGGTGTTTGAGGAAGTAAAAGAAAGAAAAAAGCTTATAGTCATATATTGAAAAGGAAATCAAAATAATTTACTTAACACCTTTCTTTGTAATATCTTTGAAGGAAAAATCTTGGGGAAGCAAACAAGAGGTCACCCAAGAACTTCGTACTTCCACAATTAGAAGCAGATCATGGATGTCTCTGCTTATTTGCAGCTCAAGAAGATGGCAACCAAAAGAGACAAATAATGGCTACAGCAACAGGCTCTGTCTTTAGAAGATTTTGACGAGCACTTTATACCCTAAATCTGCGTTTTTGTTTCTTACACTTTATGGTCTTAGCAAAAGAGTTGCAGTAATGAAAAAAGTCAAGCATGTTTATTACTTTTTATCTTAATTATAAAGATTAAATATAGGTCCACATGCGGCATGTGTAAGCGCGAAATTATGCATGTCTGCTTGTGGGAATGCATTTAATATGAATCTCAAATGATACATATCTTTGCAGCTTAGATTTAGATTTTAGAAAAAAAAATTATAACTTAAAAATTGTCACCACAAAAATATAAAAAAAACACGTTTTTTTACATTTTTAGCGTTTTTTTCGTGTGTGCTATATTTAGATTTTTTTTTCTTTTTAATTACAGAACTATAGACTGTTTAGTGCAATATCGGGCCAATATTTTTTATAATGACAAGATTTCTTGAGTAAATATCGAAAAACTGTGTTCTTTGATTTAATTAAAATTTAATTAATTTAGTACATAGTTTCAAGTTTCCCTTGAATACAAGAGTGAGAAAAAGACAAGAGCATGCGTGATGAGAGTGATGTCAAGGAGATGAAATAAGCATGAAAGGACAGAACAAACTGGGTAACCTTATCAGCATACATCGATACTAGCACAAGTACAGAAAACCATTTATTTTCCTTTTTCATTTGACGCTTTCTTTAATTCACAAAAATCCAAGACCATATTTCAGGTTTGTCTTTTGGGTTGACAAATGAGAATGCCCGGGAAATCGCGCTCATATTTTACCGGCTCTGCGTGGTGGATGCGAGACCAGCAGGGGGAGAAGAATCTGGCGCCTAATTTTATTAAAGTATTAGCCTAATTGATTCCCCAAATTGGGGATTGATCACCATCCCCCCTCCCTACCCCCTTACAGGGGATGTACCCCCCCCCCCCTCCCTTCCGCTCCGCCGCAAGTAACTAAGTGCGACTATAAATTGTCGCTAATGTCTATTGAGGCAGGGTGAAGTGAACAGAATGCTAACCGATTTACGGTTAGAAAAAACAATTTTGGATTGAGAAACATTCATTTTGAAACTTTTATGATGTTTCTTTTTATTTATTCCTTCACAAGACATGACTAACAGCGGAATATGGGAAACCCCTATTTCAACTGAAGTGGTTGGTTTAAGGCCGGCCCCCTTACCTGTGAAAATAAATAGGTTCCACTTGTCACATGTGAAATCCTTCGGGGATAACGCGGTAAGACGCTACACTATGTGTGTAGCGTAGTTGCGTTGCGTTGTATGAACAGATATCATGCCCCGTTTCGGTGTTAATTGTAAATCCAAAAATCATAAAATATTTATTATACAGGTTAACTCAGCCCTCACGAGTTCAAGAAGAGAACACGTTCGTTGATAATTGTTTTAACTAATACTGTTAATTAAATAAACTAAAAATATGTTTCCAAGATTTAAATAGAAGGAACTGTTATTTTCAGAAGACATCATAATACCAGTTTAAATTATTTGCGTTTTAGAAAAATTTAGATCCATTACTTGTTTCGCTGTTAAATTACGTTCGAATTTTATTCCATATTTTGGCTAGTATACAAGTTGTGTGCAGATCATTTACGTTGATTTTTTGGGTTGAAATCTTGACAATCGTCAGCAGTAAGTTGATAACAAAATCTGGCGCTTAATATATTTGTTGATTTCAGTGGTCTATAAACGAAACCCAGTAAGTGAATTAAGAAATAACGCAAAAACGCAACTATGCTACGCATATAGTGCTACTCTTTGTCGCGTTCTCTACGAAAGGATATTGAAAAAAAAATAGTTTTACATACCCAAATTCAGATAGGCTTTGATATTGCGTACCGCATGAGTACCTTTCTTCACCACGAAAGAAAATATTCAACGTTATAAGCTGAAGGAAAGAAGGGACTTAAAAATTGTCCTTTACGTAAAGTATACAACATTACGTTCTAACTGTACCACAGCGCTTACCAACAATGTACATAGAATTATACAGTCACTCCTGTGAGCGTTTTAGTTTCCATATCTTTTTGGTAAACGTTGAAGTAATGTTTTTAACTTGGGTAACTGTCCCCACCAGCCAATGACTATGAAGAAGGAAATCTATTTTGAAAATTGATGGTGGCTTACCACATGAGAGCCGAGCTGGCTTGGACACGTTTTTGTAATATTGAAATTTTAGTTTTTTTTTTACGTTAATGGACCCCTAATGATTGTTATTTGGACTTGGAAAATACAGAGGACTTACAAAGGCAATAAAATGGTATTAACTTTTTTCATTATATTTAACAGAGCCCTGAAGATAATTATCTATCTGTAATCTTAGTTGCAAAGTTATGTTGAAATTTGAGACTCATATTCAATTCATGCCCATGTAAGTTCGCGTTTTCACATGCTGCATGTGTACATTAAAATACACCAAACCTCATATGAAAACAAAGCTTACAGCTCTTGCAGTCGTTCCCTGGAACCAGGGTAGCATTTGTAGTCAATGACATGACAATCTGGGGGGGGGGTCTTGGCTTCTTGCTGGACAAACTGGTTACGAATTGCCGTGCGGTAGGAGCATGGAACTGGAGGAAGATGTTGACAGGCAGCGATGGCTGTAGTTAGTCAAGAAGGCCAAGATCCACCCCAGGTTGTCATGCCAATGATTTTGAAACGATAACCACTAGTGTCCCAACACAAAAGCAACACGGCCCACAAAACAACACTACGCAGCTAACAGCACTATTACAAAGTATAAGGACATCAATCGCCACATCAGCAACGCCCACAGCTCTGCGGCCCTCCAGCAAATGTCATAGACGATTCCATGGCAAGATGTCAATAGACAGAATGTCTAACGACAACATATCCACAGATAAAATGTCCACCGATAAAACGTCCATCGACATAATGTACACGCGACAAAATATCCACCCATACATTTTGGACATTTTGTCAATGTACATTGTGTCGGTGGACATTCTGTCAGTGGACATTTTGTCGTGACACGGTCACATACCTCTGGATTCTCTGAAATCTATGGTGTCTCCCGGATAGATTCCTTAAAAAAATACTGGTTAATGTAATCTAAGTTATAGAAGATGCTGTGTGAAATAGCCTGTGATTTTCTGTGATGTGCTGTGATAAACTATGCTGTGCTGTCAGTGTGTTTGCGATATCTCGGCAGGCAGCGGAAATTAAATTTTACAACTAGCACGGACAGCAAACGTTCAAACTCTCATCCGCGGGGAATACCCGACCAGCTGATGGATTTACGGCTCAGATCCAGGTAGACGTCATGCACTAATAGACCATAAACTGCTGATTAATTAATTGGCTGCTGATTCATACATGCCAAACAAATTAATACATACTTAAACGCAAACGCAACTAAGCTACACGTATAGTGAAACTTCTTGCCACGTTATCCCCGAAGGGTAGGGAAGGGAAGGCGAATGGAACCTATTTATTTTTAAAGGTAAGGGGGCCGGCCTTACGCCAACCTCTTCATTTGAAGTGGAGGTTTCCCAACTCCCGAGGGGGCTGGTACTCATTTCTTGTGAAGGCTGAGTAAATCTTGCCGGTATTTTATTTTGGGGTTTGAAATAAGCACCGAAATGGGAAATCATTTCCGACACCATCGGGGGGATTTGAACCCGAGCTCACGGCATTGAATACAAGCACTCTACTAGCTGAGCTATCGACCGGACATTGCAGGGTTTATGTTTATCTGAAATTTGGGTGTCCACCGAAAAATGCTTTAGATCTCTTTACGTGATTGGGTCACGAATGAAGAAGTCCTCCGACGTATGCGCACCACAAAAGAACTTCTGCCACATAAGCAGAGAAAGCTGATGTTGGTACTTCGGTCACATTTTGAGAAATGAGAAATTCCGTTTTTTATGTAATCATACAGGGTAAGATTGAAGCGAGAAGGTCTCAGGTAGGCTAAAGGACTTTGTGGCTATTACACTTGCGAAAATGGTTCGGCTGAAGCACCAAGTACCTAATTCGTGCCGCAGCAAAGTCTTGTCGCTGGCGCCAATGGCGACGCGCTGTATCTCGAGAGCTCCGCGCTTTTTATTATTATAAATAATTTTTGCAGTCGGACTATTATTAATTCTGTGTTCTTGTGTTTTTAAAATCATTGTAATGTTTTAATTTTTAAATGAATTATGTGAATCATGTTTTATTAAATAAAATAATAGAGTGACAAGTACCAAGTGAGCAATAGTTATCCAAATTAAACTACCCACTCGAACTTAAAACAATAATAAGTGTCATTTGATTTAAAATTGAATAAAGCAAATTTAACGATTCAAATCTACTCGACAAAAGAACTCTCTGCACTTAAAGACTCAAAATATTTAATAAGTGATTCAACATTTAAAACTATCCGTGAGAATAACTTGTGCAGAGGAGTTAAAAGAAGACCAAGAGGCAGACGAGGCGGCCGCAATGACCGCAGAAACCCGGGGACAGCTGCAGACAAGGAGGGGCCCGTGGAAGCTGACAATGTCCACCGCCCGGAATCGAAGGAAGTGTCAAATGGCCTCTGCGGAGGTGTTGAAGCTGACAATTCTGTCAGGAATGGAAGTGTGTGTAAAAGGAAGTATGTGAAACAGGAAGAATGGATATTTGCAACGTGGAATGTTAGAGAATGGAATGACTGTAAAGAGAATGAAATTACTGATATTATGGAAAAGAGAAGAATACAAGTGATGTGCGTGACTGAAATAAAAATGATCGGGGATGGAGAAAAGGTATTGAAGAATGAGGAGTATTTTATTTGGAGTGGAATTAAGGATGGATATAAGAGACAAGGCGTGGGAGTAATTTTGAGCGAACGGGCTAAAATGTGTGTAAGTAATTATGAAAGAATATGTCCTAGGATTCTGTTGGTAAGAATGAGATTAGGACGTGTGAAAATTCTAATGGTAGCGTGTTATGCTCCAGTAGAATCTGATAGCAGAGAAGAAAGAGATGAATTCTGGGAGAGTGTAAATAATGTACTAAGAATGAAAGATGAGAATGAACGAATTATCTTATTAGGAGATATGAACGGATGGATTGGTATGAAACGAGATGATTGCGGAATGGTTGTGGGTCCGAGTGGTAGAGGAAGGATGAATAATAATGGACGAAAGCTTGTCAATACATGTATAGAACACAGACTTTTTGCAACAAACACCTGGTTTAAACACCAAGACTTGCATCTCTATACATGGCAAAATAGGGCAGGCAATCGAACAATTATTGATTATATATGCGTAGATGAAAGAATGAGAGGATATGTGAGAGATGCAAGAGTGTACCGTGGAGCTGAACTCAGCACAGACCACTATTTGTTATGCGCGAGAATAATGGTAGGGGATTGTAAGAAAGGAAAGAAAAAAATATTGTTAAGAATGAAAAGAATAAAAGTGGAAAATTTGAAAGATGACAAGGTGCAAGATGAATATCAAAGTGAGATTGCCAAAAGATTAAATATGGATGAACTACAAAAAATGAAAGATGAAGGATGTGTGGAAAAAGTGTGGCAAATGATGAAGAAAGAACTGACCGAATCTGCTAGGATGACATGCGGAGAAACAAATGTTGGTAAGAAAAAAGGTGATGCCTGGTGGAATGATGGAGTGAAAGAAGCAGTAGAGCAAAAGAAGGAAGCGTATATGAGATGGTTGAAAGATAAAGGTAATTTAAATTTGGAAATGATGTATAAAAGGGCAAAAATGAATACTAAAAAGCTTGTGTATGAAAGTAAGATGGAATTAGAGAAGAAAAATAATGAAAAGGCACAGCAGGACTTCCACACCAACAAAAAAATGTTCTGGAGTTGGGTTCGGAATAATAACGAAAGTGTGGGAGCAACAACTCCGGGCATAAAGAATGCGCAGGGAGTCTTGCTGTGGGATGAAGATGATGTATGTAATAGATGGAAAGAATACTTTGAAGAAATATTAGGACAGGGTGAAAGAAATTTATATGAATGTGACCCTACAAATGAAAGTAATGAGGATATTTTGAAAGAGGAAATAAAAGCAAGCATAAAAGAGCTGAAGAATGGAAAGGCTGCAAGTATGGATGGATTGAATGCTGAGATGTTAAAGGCAGGAGGAGAATATGTGGTAGAGTGGATGTTTGAATTATGCAAGATGTGTATGAAAGACAGGGTAGTACCGATGGACTGGAGAAAGGCGGTCATTGTCCCTATTTACAAGGGTAAAGGGGACAAGAAAGACTGCCGTAACTTCAGGCCCATTAGTCTCCTTAGTATACCTGGGAAAGTCTTATGCAAAATTGTCATAAAAAAAGTGAGAATGGCCACCGATCACAGGGTCTCTGATATTCAATCTGGCTTTATGCCAGGACGAGGTTGTGTGGACCAAATCTTTACTCTCAGACAGATTGTTGAAAAACATCTGGCTGTGGGGAGGGTGGTCTACGCAGCATTCGTAGATCTTGAGAGGGCCTTTGACTCGGTGGACAGATGTATGCTGTGGAATGTTCTCAGGAAGTACGGTGTGAATGATAATCTTCTGAATGTGATACGTGCCATCTATGAAAATAGTTCGGCATGTGTAAGAGTGGATGGGAGATATAGTGACTGGTTTGATGTATATAAGGGAGTGAGGCAAGGCTGCGTGATGAGTCCATGGTTGTTTAATATAATCATGGACAGTTGCATAAAAGAAGCTGGAATATCAGAGAGCGGAGTGAAAGTGGGTGAAACAAGAGTTGGAGTACTTCTTTATGCTGATGATGCTATAGTTTTAGCTGACTCGGCGGAGGAACTCCAAACGATGTTAACCAAACTAAATGATGCATTTTGTAAGAATAGCTTGAAAGTAAATGCGAATAAGACAAAAGTATTAGTTTTTGACAGGAATGAAGTATGTGAGGAACTTACAATTAATTTGAATGGAATAAAAGTTGAAGTAGTGAATGAGTTTGACTATTTAGGAAGTAAGTTTGAGGCGAATGGTAAGATGACGAAAGAATTAGAGAAGCGTGCCAGCAAAGGAAGATGCGTGATAGGAGCGTTTGGTAGAATAGCGAAGAATAAAAGGATACCAAAGAAAATGAAAATGGCGGTACACAATTGTATTTTGTTGCCGACCCTGATGTATGGAAGCGAGTCATGGACGTTGAATGAAAGAGAAGTAAATAAGGTATGCACCGTAGAAATGGCCCATCTGAGAAGTATGACAGGAAAAACACTGAAAGATAGAGTGAGAAACGAATGGGTTCTAAATGAATGCGGAGTAAAAGAAAGCGTGAAAGTGAAAGTTCAAAGAAGTGTGATGCGATGGTTTGGACATATTGAAAGGATGAATGAAGACCGACTGACAAAAAGAGTGTATAAAGGGAATGTAACAGGTAAGCGTGGAAGGGGAAGACCTAGGAAACAATGGATTGATCAGATAAATGAGATTGCGAATGAATGGAATCTACAGAGTGGAAACAAGAGAAGAGCATGCATGAAAAGAGTGATGAAATTAGATGAGATGAAAGAAGTATGCAAGGACAGAGTCAAGTGGAGGCACTTGTGTGGAGGTACTGGCCACCCCTAGAGGAAAGGCGGCAGGATACAAGACAAGACAAGACAAGCATCCAAAGTCAAAATAGCCATGATGATCGCCGATCTTCGATAGAAGTGGCACGGTAAGAAGAAGAGATTTGGGTTTTTATTTTGTAAGTACGTATAATATGGCATGTGTAAGAGCAAACTGATACGTGTCTACTTTTGGGAATACATTTTATATGAATCCTGAATGTTAATATATCTGCAACTTAGATTATAGAAACGCAAGGTTCACATGGTTCAAAATGGTTCACTTTGCCAATGTCACCCCTGCTTCAGGGAAGGTCGGCAAGAGTTGCAGGGCTTATGTTCATTTGAGATTGGGTTTTTCATATTGTAGGTCCACATGCGGCATGTGTAAGCGCTAAATTATGCGTGTCTCCTTGTGAGAATGCATTTAATATGAATCTTAAATGGTATATATCCTTGCAGCTTAGATTAGATTTAATAGTTTGTGTTTTGACACTAAAGACTCATAAGTATTTCAAAAAATGACTCTTAAAATATTTTAAAATTGATTGATCGACACCAAGCTTCACATTTCCTTAGAACAATGCGACTCACTCCCGAGGAAAGGAGTAGCTTCTCAATCGAAAAGTGTGACACTTTCACACACTATTTTTTTACTATTTCGTCGACATCACATATCACATACCCTTTGAATCCAGTAAAAAATCACAGAACCATCGCTTAAACTTTCTTATTTATTTGAAACACAGTCTGTAAATATAAGGTAATTTATTTTTTGTTTTTATTTTTTTACAAGATAAGTTTCTAGCTACTGCAACTAGTACAACTGCTGGTTCATGCTCCAAAAAAAAGCTCTCCTCACATACCAGCACTGTAAGCATCAGGCAAACGTCACACTTCAATGGGACCACGGTCCTTAGCAACCAATCAAAAAATATTTATTTAGAGATAAGGATCCCTAGCAGCCCGGCCGTCTGACGTCCTAATTTTGTCATGTGCGGACCTAATTATGCGATCCTATTCATTGAACAATATTTTCATACAAGCAAACCACAAAGAAAATTTGCAGGAAAATCACTGTTAGCTCTAGTCATGTCAAAGTACTTTGCACCACCCAGGGTGGGGTTTCCGGGGAAAGGGGAAGAGGGGGGACGGGGGAGGGGTAGGGACGCTAAGTAAATAAGTCCTGTAATTAGTGTACAACTTCCGAACTTAGGGAATTCCTCAGGGCTCACAGAAGGGGATGAAAGTGAAGAAGAAGAAGAAAAAATATACAGCTTGATGTCTCAACTCTACGCTACTTATGGTGTGTTGTTTCAATGTAAGCTTCTGTGATTTTAAGCTGCAAGAAATCTCAATCTACGACTTAAAAAGAAACCGTGAAGAGGAATGCAATTCATCACCCAATGTAGTCGTATTTTTGAGTGACTAGAAACGAGATTTACATAAGAAATTTAAATTGTGAATGTATTTTAATTTAGGTTCTTTTGTTGTAAGTCCACATGTGGCATGTGTAAATGCAAACTTTAGCGTGCATGCTTATGAGAATGCATGTTATATGAACTATAAATGTTATATATCTTTGTAACTTGGATTCTATATTATTAATTAATTGCTCAATGACATCTGTTGAAAAAGGATCAAAGTTATTGCCAATAGAGCATTGCTCTTCTCCGAGTTGAACAATTTAAGCATCTTTAACAAAGTTCCATCTAGCCATAAGGCAACGGGTCTGGCTTGAGCATTGGCGCTTACTATGGTACGGCTCTTGAGATGTGCACACACAAAATGATGTTCACCAAATAAATCATCTTACTATTTATTAGATATTATTATATACTACTTATATCAAAAGTTATGAAATACAATGTATTGTGGCTGAAAATGAAGTCATTCGAAAAATATCGTCCATCCTCTGATATAAAGTAAGAGTATAATATTTGGGAGACATTTTCTTTGTAGGCTCGGACAGGAAGCGAAAAGTTGACGTTTGACGCCTGACGTCTGACGCCACAGCCACTATCCCAAGTATACAACTTGGCGTTGAAACTCGATCATTCTGTTTATTAAAAAAATATGAAGTATAAAGCAGCGACTCTAGTGAATGACTTAGTTTCCTTACTTCTATACTTATAAATATGAAACTTTTAAAATTGACGCTCCCCATTCCTGACTAAACTGTTCAGCAAATTTTGAATAAATAAAAAATACGGCTGATTCTCGAGATCTGTGAAATTAAGCGTGCGTCGGTCAAGGTTTTTAAGAATTTTTGTATTCTCCTCCTATTTTTCTTCGTTTTTTCTTGAATTCTGTCTATTTCTTTGACTTAAATTGGGCCTGTTGCACCAAGCTCCAATCAGACAAAAATCAAAATTATGTGTGATTTAAACCTTTCAAATCAAGCATTTGGTTGCATACACGTAAATCAGCTATCTATAATCTAAGTTGCAAGGATATATTCATTTAAAGCTCTCAGATGTATGCCCACAAACCAACAAGTGTAGTTCGCGCTTACAAATGCTGAATGTGTACTTACAAATAAAATCCAAACCTCAAATGAACATAAGCCCCACAACTTTTGCCGACCTTCCCTGAAACAGGGGTGACATTGGCAAAGTGAACCATTTTTTACAGTATGGGTGGTCAGCCTCATACCAACCTATAAGTCAAGGAATATAATAAATAATAAGTCAAGCTGATGTACATTATATTTCCTGTTCAACTTCCATCATATTTTTACCCACTTTCGATAAATATTTAACCGAGGGCCTTACCAGAATGAAGCAATCAAATTTGATTTGTCAATTAAATATTGATTGGAGGTTGGTGCAACAGGCCCTTAAGAATGTAAGACATTTGAAAAAGCGCTATCTAAGAACGACTATCTGAAAAACGCCATCTAAAACACAAGAAAACGATGGTTCTGTGATTTTTTACTAGATTCAAAGGGTATTTTTGCTTGAGACCTCATTTAATCCTCCGAGTTATTTTTATTGTGCACAAGTTTCTCTAATTACAATGCACCCTCATAGCATGCTGGGAGGAATTCTATTGTTTAATTGGTACACCTAACTAAATTGAAGTAATTATTTAGTAACCTGAAGATGCAAGCGGATTGTTTGTGAAACCGGTCGTAGAACTGAATATACTCGTAATTAAAAACAAAGTTGCGTTATTTTTTGTCTGATGAATGATGTCAAAGTGAATGCCCCTACAATCAATAAAAATGCGTATTTTAGACTTATTATGTGTGTTGACATAAATACCGTCTCATTTTCGAAATGAAATAGTTTTCACATTGCGTAGTGAAACACGCTGGGTACTGCTGGTTTCTGAGGAACCGCTTAGGTTGAGTTTAAACGCGGAGTTTTATATTTTGGGGACAGAAAGGCGTCGGTGAGGGGACAGAAAGGCGTCGGTGAGGGGACAGAAAGGCGTCGGTGAGGGGACAGGGCGTCAGAAAAGGGACGCCAGTGGACACAGATAAAACCCTTCCTGTCCCCTTTGATGGGAAATGGATCGGATATCCCAGATATTCACTACAATGATTTTTTTCTATGTGGGGAAAGGAGAGTGGGAAGCGATGATGTGGTTGGATCAAACAGAAATATGTTTCTATTTGAAATTATGTTAGTAAATCATGCGAGAATTGAACAAATCTGAGTTGCAAACATGTTAAAACTCATATACTCACAATTCGCAATTAATGCCCGAAATTTTAAACGTTAGCGTAGCGACTTAATGCTGAATGAAAAGGACGAACTCATCTGAATCGTGTGGGTAGTATTTTTACATCAGTTTAAAGTCACATATAGTTACGTTGAAAAAACCGCGCCTATGCCAACCCCTTGCCGCGTTTTCCGCGAAAGGGTCGCATGCGGAGACTGGAACCTATTTGTTTTTATAGGTAAGCGGGTCGGCCTTACGCCAACCACTTCGTTGAAGTAAGGTTGTCACAGCTCCCAAGAAAGCTGGTATTCATTTCTTGTGAAAGCTGAATAAACCTTGCCAGTATTTTATTTTGGGCTTGGGATAACCACCGAAACGGGAAATCATTTCTGAGACTCTCGGCGAGATTTGAACGCGATCTCTCGGCATGGAATGAAAGCAACAACTGGACTATCGACCGGAGTGCTAAAATAATGTACTTAAGTTTGTATTTATTTTAAAGATGCAGCACAACAAAATGTGGGTTGTCGTAAGTGGAATAGGCTCTACCAGCGTGTGTTTCGTTCAGTGTTTAAGGGTAGGAAAGCAGTTTTAATTCGCTGCAGATATAAGGGGGTAGCCCGCCATCGGTTTTGCATAAATAATGCCTCGGGACTTTCTTAAAATCTCTGCCCGGGAATAAATCAGCATTTAGCGGCATGGCCTCCGCCGATGGATTAACACATATACGACTAGAAGACTACACAAAAGACCACGTCACGTAACTAAACTGCACGTATAGAGCAACTCCTTACCGTATTGTCTCCAAAGTGGTCGCATGTGGCGTATTTTTTAAGGTGAGTTTCACTTCAGTTAATGTGGAAGTTTCGCAAGCGATCGCAACAACGCTAAACGCAAGTAAGTTACACATATAGTATAAATTCTTACCGCGTTCTCTCCGAAGGAATCGCATGTAGCGTGTGGCACATATTTATTTTCACAGGTAGGGGGGCCTGTCTTGTGCTAACTACCTGTAGTGGAGGGTTCCGAGGACCCAAGGGCAATGGTTCTCATTCGACGCCAAGGCTGAGTGGACCTTGCTAATATTTTTATTTTGGGTCAGAAATAATTAAGGAAACAAGATGTCATTTCTGAAACTTTTGAAGGCTATCGAACCCTAACCTTCTGGTATAGAACCAACTGAGCTATCGACTGAACCAAATGCTTTATTGACTGTATTGTGATTCCTTCACATATAGGTTGGTATGAGGCTGGCCAGTGACCACCCATACTATAAAAATGGTTCACTTTGCCAATTTAACCAAGGAAGTTACGGATTTATGTCGTTAGTCCACATGCGGCATGTGTAAGAGCGAACTCACACGTGTCTGCTTATGAAAATGCATTTAATATCAACTTACATGTAATATATCTTTGCAACTTAAATTTCAGATTATGAACTTTAAAGATTAAATTTCCTTCACTTATACATAGGTTGGTAAGAGACGGACCACCCATACTGTAAAAAATGGTTCACTTTGCCAATGTCACCCCTGCTTCAGGGAAGGTCGACAAAATTTGCAGGGCTTATGTTAATTTGAGGTTTGGATTTTAATTTGTAAGTACACATGCCACGTTTGTACGTACGCGTCTGTTTGTGAGCATACATTCAATATGTATTTAAAATATTTATATTTCTTTGCAACTTTGATTGTAGATTATAGACGGTATTACAAACAAGAAAGGAAGATATTTAAAAAAAAACATGGAAATATGTTTGATGTACTACGAGATATTTTTGATACATTTTTGGGAAGCTTGAACCCTGGGTCATTAATGTTTTGTAAGGTCGTAGTAGGGTTATCACCGCGACAGGCATTTTATAAAATCGGCCTCGCGGCAGTAAAACATTGCAATTAAAAAGGCATAAATATGTATTAGAGGGAATCTCGGCTTTACCGCGGCTCTGGCCACCCCTACCACCACAAACCAACTTCAGTACTACGAGTATAAAAAACAATGCAAAAACTCCCCTCGATTGAAAAATGTGTGAAAACTAAATTACTCACTAGGAGTGTCGTTGTAACATCCATACATTTTTCTATTTACGCGATCGAGGGAACTTTATGTAATGTTGTATACTCGGGGTGCAGGATGGTACTATATTCTGTGGTAGCCAAAATATTAAAAAATGTTGAAACTTAATTATAGCGTTTTAAGCAAATATGTGTGTGAAAGCACTGAAAGCGGTGCTGTTTTAGCTTTACTCCCTCAAAAACGGGTTAAAAAATATAAAATAGTATGGGTTATAGGCCTCATTTCAACCTAAATTCAAGGAACAAAAATTAAAAAAATTAAAATATTTGTAAATAAAAACAATCAATAGATGAAAAAATCTATGAAATACAATTTATAGCAATTAAAATGGACATTCAAAATTTGAAAACATTTTCTGACAACATTGCAGATCAACTACATTTTTTTCCGGAACTACCTATTTTTTAATTATATCCAGAGTCCTTTTTCGCGCAAGCTCCTTTTACTTATCACTTTGGATGTTTGAAAAATAAAATGTTGAAAAAGAAAACAGATAATAAATTTAAATATTAGGATGATCTTTTTAAAATGTGAATCACACTTCAAGAGTCATATGCGAGCTTGGTAGTCGTGGAAGAAAGCGTCAATTCTTAAGCAAGGCCCAGTTGCTGTAAGGCTGAATTGACCTATGGTGAGCGAGCGGTATTTGAAAATGCAGAGTTATTTTACATCCAGCGAACAGCATATTTGAAAAATGAAATATTTTTTTGTTCTCCACCGGGTATCGAACCCACTACCATTCAATCACGAATCTGAAGAGTTAAACACTAGACTACGGACCGGTCAAATACACTTGTTTATAAATTATTAATTGGTAATATTAATACCTATTTCTTACCAGATAAAAATAGGTTATTGAATAGCATTCCTCTTCAGGAATTTATAGAATAAAAAAATAGTAAAACTACTCCTTGCCAAGGGAATTAGAACGGAAGTGTGTATAAATATCGTGAAATAAAGATTACAATCGCGCACCTCACCACGATAATTCACAGCTCGGTAATTTGGTATCATTTTGCTTCCTTTAATTCGACGTGAAGTCGGCATGGACGAAAATCCTTTTTTTGGTAATTTAATTCGGCAGGTCAACGAACTCCTGTTGGGTTTTTATTATAAAGGGTCAACAGCAGGGATGGGTACATTATTCATGTATCAGTTGGATCTGTATTCATGAATCAGTTCCTTCAAATTGAATAGAAATTCTAAGATTCACATTACACATATAACAGACATATATAAGTTCAGACTTACACGTGTCACATGTAGACTTCCAAAATAAAAATCCAAACTCAAATGAGCATAAGCCCTGCAACTTTTGCCGACCTTCCCTGAAACAGAGGGGACATTGGCGAAGTGAACCATTTTGTACAGTACGAGTGGTCAGCCTCATATCAAACTGTAAACCAAAGGAATACAAATAGTAGGTCGGCAAAAGTTGCAGGGCTTATGTTCATTTGAGATTTGAATTATAATTTGTAAGTACACATGCAGTATTTGAAGCGTGAACTTACACGCGTTTGTTTTTGGGTATGCATTTATTATGAATTTTAAATGTTGATATATCTTTGCAACCTAGATTATAGATTATCAATTGATGTTTTTTTTTGGAATATTTGAATTTTTAATTGAAAGAAACGTTATTCCCGTATTATAGAAATCTGCTTCGGTAAAACATACAAAATTCACACAAATGTGTACTTCCCAAAGGAACAGATGTATTGTTTAATCTTAATTATCGTAACTGCAACACGTATCCGTTGGTATCTAATACATTCAGTATTAGTTACTTCATGGCCTCTGCTTCCCTCACGATGCGGGGATCTTTCCTCTCCAATCCTCGACGTGGTCTTTTGTCATGCAAAATGCTGAACACTGCACAGACACACACAACATCACGCAACAATGGACGCGCTTCCTTTACACCAGGGACCAAGTACAAAGCATTTACAAAAAACCTCTCCTCGATCACGCAAATACAAAAAAATATATGAAAACTAAATCACTCACTAGGAGTGCTGTCGTATATTTCATACATGTAGATATTCATATACACATACATACTCCGACTGCACTATCCAAGTACTCAACTCTTCAGTTCAGTTCAAAAATGTATAAAAAAATAAAACGCTCATTAGGAGGCGACACTTTAGTTTCCACACATTATTTTGTGTTTTTTTTTTGCGTAATTTTTATATTTTAGATACAGGACATTGACGGTTTGTTCCCTGTGTACTTCGGTCCTTCTTTTATTAATGTTCAGAACAATAGACCAATTAGGCATATCATAATGTGCCTAGGCGCTTCAAGAAATGACAATATTTTATCTTATACATAAAAGTATGTGCTACGAATCGATTGTGAAATTTGATAGATCTTGATTATATGATGGTATGAGGCGGACCACCTAAACTATAAACAATATTTCACTTTGCCAATGTCACCGCTGTTCAGGATAGGTCTGTAAAAGTTGCAGGGTTTATGCCATTGACTAATAAACTCCATGGTTTATGCTCATTTGAGGGTGCAGCACATACAGAATTTGTGAGCGCGAAGTTGCGTTTCTTTTATTTATATCGATGGAGTATACAGATACAATGATCGATGAACCAAGCTGTTACAGTATGAGGGACAGCCTCATACCAACCCATTAGTTAAACAAATGTTTATATCCAAATATCCAGTAACGCCAGAAGCGCTTTGCGGCTAAATTACTTACACTTTGGATATCAATCCAAATCTTGCTAGCGCTTGCGAAAGAACTCCATTGATAAAAAATCACAGTAGAACATATTTTTGGATACAAATCGCTACCTTGTCACCTTGAGGTCGTAAGGGATTTAGCAGAATAGCGCTTCAGGGATGACATCCAAAGCGTCTTATCATTAAATAAAAATCGACTATCCACTGAGTTAGTCATTTAGCGAAACGCCTGGGAACATCATGACCTGTCTTGGGTGCTTGATTCTATGACCGGCAGGCAACACGTACGAGTGTGTATTTTTTGTTTGGCTGCAGGCAGGGATGCGTGCCCTTTAGCGTGTCCCGAAAACTGAATAATTGCCGAGCGATCGCCCGGTGATACGAAACTTGTGACGACTGCCCAATTTGCTGGAGCTGCGCCCCACGTTAAAAACGAACCTAAAGCGTTTTATAAAAGAGATTTGAAAACAAACAATCCAAGTAGAGTTGCTGTTTTAGTTTAAATACATTTTTGGTTTACTGTTTACGTTAAGCTTTGTACTTGACGCGAGCTTTACACACCGTTTCACAGGATAACTACGCCTTGGTGCAAGGGTAATTGGAGTGAGAAATCTAGATAGTGGAATTGCGGTCATCAAATACAGACGATTTGGAAACTTGTAGTTGTACTTGTAAGAAAAACACGTGTAAGGAGCATCATCATCATCATCATCATCTCATGAGCTCGACAGCTCTGGGTGGGCCTTGGCTGAATTCAATTAACTCCACCATATGTGATATAGAGAGCATTGAATGCTGTTTTTTTAAAATAATTACGCGTTTAAGCAAACTACCTAATCAATAGGTAAATCTACTAGAGTCGTAGACCATTAGGGAACAAGGATAGGAGTCAAGGAGTGATTATTATTATTATTATTTTTTTTTTTTTTTAAATAATTTATTCAACAAAACAGGAAAATACATTAAAATATATAAAATAATAATAAAAATATATACAATTGATGTTGTACCTTCCCAATTACAATGTTGACATTAAAATTAATATAAGTATTAAAAATAAAAAGAATATAAAAAAGAATATAAGTATAAATACTAATGACAGTAAGATATTTTTTTTCATACAATGTTGACATTAAATATAAGTATTAAATTAAAAAAGAATAAAAATATAAGTACTAATGATAGTAAGATATTTTTTTTTTTCAAACACAAAATATAAAATATAAAAACCTATTAAAATAATCATGATAACCGTAATGACACCAAACAATAAGAGATAAAAACAGAATTACATATATCAAATCAGCCTTACATTCACTTGAACATGCAAATATTTTTAATTACAATTTAAATTTTTCCCACTCACTAATACCTACACACTAAAATTCTAGTCAAAATTCATTATATTTCATGAACACGTTTCTATTATTATTACAATTACAATTATTATTATTATTATTTTACATCATTAATCAAGAATTAAGGGCAAAGTATGGCCGTCGTCGTTAACTTTTTCAAGGTATTGGTCGATTGGTAAAAAATGTCCAGTTCACTTAACGTTTCATTGAACAACCGCGAAGCTCTCAAGAGGAATGAGTTTCCATCTGAATTTGTTCTGTGAGACGGAATATAGAGCTGGATTTTGGTGTTTCTTGACGTCATCCTAGGCACTCGGATTCCCACTTCAGACAGGAGTTCGGAGCAAGACACGTTACCCCGGATGAGTTTGAATAGGAACATTAGGTCCAGAACACTCCGTCTCGCTTGGAGCAAAAACAAACCATAGTGTTGCAGCGCCGTATGATAGTCGGCAAGCTCTCGATGGAGACCGTCTCGGTACAAGAGTGTCCTGATGAGGCGTTTTTGGATGGCCTCTAATCTATTGACATAGATTGATTAATATGACTCATATCACTCCTGAATGATCTTCTTTTATAGTTTTGTGGTTCTTCTTATCTATCGCGCGTGACTTTTGATTATATTGAAGGGATTTCCCGTTTCAGTGTCTATTTCAAACCCAAAATAAACATCTGCAAGGTGTACTCAGCTTTCACAAGAAATGATAACCAAGCCGCTCCGGAAGCTGGAAAACCCCCACATTAACTGAAAGTGGTTGATGTGAGGCCGGCTCCCTTACCCGTAAAGATAATTAGATAACGCAGGCAAGAAGTAATACTTTATGTGTAGCTTAGTTGCGTTGCGTTTTTTTAGTTGCGAATGCAGCCATAAGCATTCTCTTTTTTGTGACATTAGACAATAACAGTTTCTTTTTTTGATAACACGTGTTGGAGAAATGTCAAAACATGTCAAATATACAATCTGATATGACAAGAAAAATACAATGGTGGTTAATCCGTTACTTGTAAATAGAGAAAAACTAAAGCAAAAGGAAAACTTGTTGACACGTAAGAATAAGAATTATGAATGGTGGATTAATGTGATTAGAAATGCGATTGTCTGATCACAAACTACTAACCTAAAGCTACTAACCCAATTATTTACAACTTCATCTACTGTTGTCTTGTACTGCATTATACGGTTTGTTCTGATTAAAATAGTTGGTAGCTGGTTAGCTATATTGGTAGCACCTCTGATGAAGGTTTTTCAATCAAGCGAGAATACAGTTCATAGATATTACAAATACATACACATGTTTCGATCTTCTGTCAAAATTCTGCCACTCCATTGTTTATCTTTTCGAAAAACTGTGTACGCACGCAAGTAATAAATATTGAGTTTACGCTTTTCGTTTTGTTATCTGTTTCCCTTACACTTGCTTACGTCCAATGCATTGGTCTGCAGTTTTGTGGTTAACGCTACGGAGTTCGATTCCAGTACGGAGCACATTTTTTTTTAAATCTGCTCTTCGCTGGTCACCAAAGATCTAGCCAGCCTCTCAACAACTGGGTCTTGCTTGAGAATTTTCGCTATCTATAGCGACGACCAAACTTGCAAAATATTGAATTATTAACTGAGAAATTATGTATAAAACCTGTTACTGGTCATATATAAGTTGATGAATGGAATTCTTCTTTACGAATTTATTTAAAAAAATCACTTGACTACTATTCCATCCCCTTGCATGGTGTAAACAGCCAGATAGTTTTTAAGGCAACATTATATGATTTTCTTGGGGTGGTTCCCCCCCCCCCCCCCAGATTTGTAGATGCGTCCTGTCAGGCGCCATGATGGACGATGCGTCACGCCGACTAAATATTTGAATTTGTCTATGATTAAATTGCCCAAAAGACGCACAGCGTAAAAATGTTATGAAATATTTTCGGGTGATGTATCACCCCGCCTGCCTCTGTGAGCGGCGCCACCAAGCTGAAAGCTTTGCAGGTTTTCCGCTAGGCGAAAAAAGTATATTTAAGCTTTAATTATATAATGATAATTAGCACAACTTTCTCAAATTTTGTTTTTTTTTAAACATATTCTCTTCATCTTTAACTTATTTTTGTTTGAATGATTTAACTGCCGTACATTTTTGGTAATTTTGTAATATTGAATTTCTAATACAAATATGTTTTAATATGCAACCTTTCCCAGAATAGAATAAGCAATACCACTAGAAAGAATTCCCACAACTTGAGTATGATGATGATGAGAGCTAGCCGGAAGTAAATATTCTAGATACATCCTGGAGGTACCTACCTCTTCATTCTAACATAACAATGAAAGGAGTAACAATTGTTAATTGATAGTTGTTATCTACTTATATAGGTTTGAATATGTTTCCTCATGGCTGAGACATAGGTTATTTCCTAGTTCAGGCATAGAGATACGGAGTTTTTTTAAAAAAAAAGACAAATATGTGAAAAGTGTACCTACAATGTAAATATTTTCAGAGAATTATTCATGAATAAAAAATAAAATTATTGATTACAAATTGTACCGACTAATAATATATGTAGGTATCATAAAAATATCTAAATCTGAAAAGTGAAAATCAAAATATGGAACTCGTGTAACTTGTACCATGATTCAGTCGTTTTACGAGCAACTACATACAAACATAAATAGTTTTATGTTATTTTTAGGGATGATATGGATATGAAATTTCGGAAACGGATATGGGAAAAGTATTATTTCGGTTTCATTATTTGGTTTCTATGCTCACCAATGCTAAAGTTGAAGATGTCAGCAAGTGTGATATTATATTGCTTACATATCCTATACGAACAATCGTTCATCCAATGATTAGTCTTGGGAATACGTAGGTGAAAAGTTGGACGAAGTCTCGTTTTATCTGGTAGTATAAAGTTGAGATTTGGTACTAAGTCAGGGCAATCAGTTGCATTGCTTACCAAATTGCAGAAGAACAATAGATTAACAATAACTCTCCTAAAGATCCGTAGTGTCACTGATGTCATACAGCGATAGGCCTGCTTAAAGTGGCGCTGGGCTGGTCACGTCGCAAGGCAGGACCGAGACAGTTGGTGGAAAAGGATCATTCAGTGGCGGCCCAGAATGTCCAAGCGGGGAGTGGGGAGACCCCAACTGAAGTAACTGGGCGACATCAAGGGAACTGCAGGCAGAGGATGGTTGAACACAACAGCGAAAAGACAGAAATGGAGAGGATTTAAGGAGGCTTACGTTCGGGAGTAGATTGAAAAAGGCTGAGGAAAAAATGAAGGAAGAAACTCTTGTAAATTCAAGTAAATGCATTGAGATCTGGATGTGATAAGATAAAATCTATAGGTATTTAACTTAGATATTGAAGAGCAAGGGATCAAGAATAGAGCCTTGGGGGACTTCTGAAAATAAAACAGAATGATTTGAATTCAGAATGAATATTTAAAATTCGCTCATACCTATCCAAAATTATGTCAAGCTATTTCTATCGGTTTCGGATACATTTATGAAATTATTTCGGATAGTCGATAGTTTTGGTTGTAGTTACAGATATCCGTAACACCCCTGGCTATTTTTCAATATCGCTTGTACCGAAAAGTGTTGTTTTTGTTTTTCGGCGATGATTGAATTACTTCATAATACTGTGCACCGTCATAAACGGAAGAGACCGTAAAATTTTTAAACATTTTCATTTTTATTGGAACGGAATAAAATGATATGAAATGGCGCTACTGCCTTTTATTGGTGGACGCAATCAGCAGTTTTGTCATTTTATATTATGGCTCCGTTCTCCGGAGAGGGACGTAAAAAAATGAAATCGCATTTCATATACAAAACACGGAAGCGTCTGCCGACAGTCCTTGAGGATTCGCTCTTCAGACGAAAATGTCACAATATTAATGTGAGATTCATTCAGGGTTATTCACAACATGTTTGATCCGTGGCTCATACATGGATCATCGATTTTTTATATCGACAATTCACGTTAGGTGGCGGCGGAGCCATGGATTTGCTGTGTGTGAATAAAATCAATTAAGTGTGTCATTGACGCTAAACACATATCAGTTGAGATCCTGCTTTTATAAATTTCTTGTCAAATCAGACCAAAAATAACAATGTATGGGTACTTTTTAACGGGGAATTTAATTTACTTCCATTTATTTTGGGAAAATGAATATATTACACACCCTATTACATGCGATTCGGAGACAACGAGGAAAAGTTACATTATGTCAAGTGCTTGGCGAAAGGCCGGCACCCTTACATGTTAAAATAAATAGGTTCTAATAACTTCATACCAGACCTTCAGGGATAATGCGACTAGATTTTTTATACATGAAACATAGTTGTGTGTTGCGAAAACCACGTAGTTTTTATTTTCTCCCTTTTTCAAAAGTAATTGAAGTGTTTTATTGTTTTTATTTTAGTGCAATTTTGATCGAAAAGTACAATGAAAGCAGCCACAACTAACTAACTTGCGTTGCCCATCGATGTTAGTCTCAAAATGATAATCGTACTGCGTTATTGTAATCCTGTGAAGCCTTCAGTATCGCCAGCTGAGTGCATTGTCTTCCATTCACTGTTTTATTATTCCTTTGCACAACCTGCTGTGTTTGTTTCTATTGTATAAATTCAAACAGCTAAATCTACATAAGGAGTATTTCCACTTTTATCGCCTAATTTTTTTGACTTGCAAAATACGTAAAAGCGTCATTTGAAATATTACTAAAATGATTCTTCCAGGTCTCAACCATAGTGTAGTGCTTTTCTTTGCTTACTTTTCGTCATCAACCATATTTTTTACGAGCTTGTTCGTCATTACAAAGATCCAGTTGCTGTAAAGGTAGATGGACCTTTGATGACTAGTATTTTGTGACCGGCCTTGAAGATGTATGAATATTTCAACTCAGCGAAGAGCATATCTGAAAATATAAATGGTATGTTTTTGGTGCTCCACCGGGATTCCAGCTCACGACCTTCCATTTACGAGTCCAAAGCGTTACCACTAGACAAACGACCGGTCTTAGAGCAATAAATACAATTATTTATGAAAATTGAAAACTTTGAACTGTTTGCAGTCGCAAGTCAAATGAAACACGCTCAAAACACTTGTGTGGAGCCTCCCTCCCCTTACCTCACCCTCCCATGCCCCGCCACTCTGTCAATCAATCAGACACGGGGTAATAAAACTTATTAAGGGAAAAATATTATCAAATAAAAAGGTTTTATTGGCGTGTTGTTCGGAGGAGGGAGAGGGGGTGCGGTATTCACTTGTGGCAAATCTCATTTTACAGCGAAGGGCGCGTCCTACACAACGCCTGCTTTCATTAAAGGCTTTATTGCATTATAGGCCGGTCGGTAGTCTAGTGGTTAACGCTAAAGAGTCATAAATGGAAGGTCCGGAGCTCGATTATGATGGAGCACAACAAAATATTTACATCTTCAAATATGTTTCTACAAATTTATTGTCCGTTTCCAAAGACTGGCCACCAAATTTACATCCAGCCTTACAGAACTTGAGTTGCAGTTTGCTCGTTGTTAGTTATTATTCTCTGTAAATAAAAAAAACTACAATAATGCCAAGACATACCAACCATACTGTAAAAAAATATTCACTTTGCCAATGTCACGCCTGTTTCAGGGAAGGTCGGCAAGAGTTGCAGGGCTTATGTTCATTTGAGATTGGGTTTTTATATTGTAGGTCCACATGCAGCATGTGTGAGCGCGAAATTATGCGTGTCTGCTTGTGGGAATGCATTTAATATGAACCTCAAATGATACATATCTTTGCAACTTAAATTTAGATTTAGATTTAGAGCTTGTAAAAGTTGCCTACTTAGATGACGTCATGCACACAACTGAGGAAGCCTTTTATTTTATAGTATGTATTGCTCTTACCCCCATACTACGAGTACAATCAAATTACCAAAGAGGCATTCCTCCCTTTATACGATCATTTAATAAAACCAAGAAGACAGGAGACTCTAGATGAGAGAACCCTACCTGCCAGTCTAACAGTGAAGCATTCTGATCCCTCTATAAAATATTCTGAATGTTTTTGAATACATTATTCTTGTTTTGGTGTTGCCACCTCAAGAGCTACGCAGTGGGGATCAAAATAAAATGTATTCGAATATCGCACAGCTTACTTGATAGAATCAGTCTGTGATAGACGCTTAATTTACATGATGTATTTATATTAGCATTGTTCAAAGAATGAAAGTGTTTTTTGATAAACCCGATTTGACTTTTGAAACCGAAAAATTCTTTAATAGTAAAAATAATTGACCAATTTTATATGGCGCCGTTTAGTGGCGCTAACCACACCAAGGGCGCTAATGACATTGTTTGCTACTCGAACTTTACAAGAAGGTATTTTTTGTAAAATTGAATTTTGTTTTCGGCTTAAATCTATTAATTATCTAAGTTTTAAAGAGGTATTTATTATATTTATTACATATTTTTACAGCACGCACACAAGCACACATTTTTTAAATTTGCTCTTAAACATCAAAATAAAAACCAAATCTTAAATGAACATAAACCCTACAACACTCTTCGATTTTTACTGTAACAGGAGTGAAATTGGCAACAGTGAATCCATTTTTAAGTATAAGTGGTCAACCTCCTACCCATGAGGCGAGTGTTGCAATAAGTAAGTCACATTTGAAGAGCAAAGACAAATAATAGGACATTAAAAAAAAACATAGCGCCTTTCTTAGCAACATAATTGAAAGAAAAATCTTGGAAAGACGAACAAGAGCTCACCCAAGCACTTCTATTTCCAGGATTTGAAGAGGATCATGGATGTCTCATCTTAACAGATCAACAGAGACAGATGGCTGGCACAACAAGGCACTGCCTTTACAAGATGATGTTGATTGAAGTTAAGAATCACTAAGTGCATCGTGTAATGAGGTCTGTACGTGAATTGATATACACAAAATTATGTTTTCACCCGGCCGGGTTATCAGAGAAAAGGCAAACAAATCTATTTTGTTATGGGTTGCTAAAGATGGCAGATTCATACTAAACTGACGTTTGCTCGCCGAGAAAAAGGTTCCTAATCCATTAGGTCAATTTTATAGATTACAGGGGTACAGGCGTGCGGGTGCGGGTACAGGCTTGATAGTTCATATATTTTCTTTGTCATTAGTTACCGGGCAGTGATGGTATTTTCAGTTCAGTGTAGGACATTAATTATGAGTGGACGTGATGTTTCGTGTGACGAGTCGCTTCTAAGTGCGACAGGTTGTTTTTAATTAGACCGACTTTATAAGTGGGCCTCGTTAATAACAATTCATTGTAAGACTTAGGGGGGGTAGAGGAGGGGTGAGAAAATGGGGACGGGGGGTGACCCGAAAAGAACAAACTTCAAAGTGTACAGAACCAAGTGAACTACACGCCAAGTATAAAACATTGAGGCTGAGTAAACCTTCTGTATTATATTTTAGGTTTGAAATAAATATCGAAACGGGAAATCATTTCTTACACCCTCGGTGGGATTCAAATCCGAGCTTTCTGCGTGGAATGCAAGCACTCTACCAACTGAGCCATCGACAGGATAGACCTTGAATTCTCCTCGATGGTATAAAAATGAAAAAAATACGGAAGCTCAATCATTGACTTGGGTTTCTTTTGTATCATTTATACATTTTTAATTGACGCAATCGAGGTGAGCTCATGTAAACGCTTTATACTCGGGGTACTGGTGTACTTAATTTTCTGTTTTTCAAATGATAAAAAATATCGTATTAACTCAAAATATATACACCCATGTTTATTGGGAATTATCTCAATGTTTCTGATATTTAAAATAAATAAATATTTATAACTTGATTAAAGCAATTTTCATTACAAATACAGCAAAATTTAATGTGACGTCATCATGAAAATTATTAAAAACATTTCGACGAAAATGGCAGCAGTTTACTTATAATGTAATTTGAGAAAAAAAAAAATTATGATTTTCAAAATGAATTCTAGCACATCACAATTTTGTGTCACGTCAACTCGATTAAACATAATTCGCCCACAGTCCATGGACAAATCATCCACACAACTTTTCGGTCAACGATATTTCGGTCACAGACAACTCGGCCACAGATAACTTGTCCACGGACAATTGGTCCCACGACTTTTTGCTCACATACAATATAAGTCCACAGACAGTTCAATCACATAACATTTGCTCTCTAAAAAACGTTTGTAAGTACTCTAGTTGTAATTAATTGTAGTTTTCTATGATGAAACTGTCTGTGAACCATAATTATATTGTATGTGACCAAAATATCGTTGACTGAAAAGTCGTGTGGACAAATTGTCGTTTGACGAAATTGTCCGTGATCTATGTATCTGTGTGCCTGTTATCTGTGGACGAGCTATCTGTGACTAAAATATCGTTGACTGAAAAGTCGTGTGGACAAATTGTCGTTTGACGAAATTGTCCGTGATCTATGTATCTGTGTGCCTGTTATCTGTGGACGAGCTATCTGTGACAAAAATATCGTTGACTGAAAAGTCGTGTGGACGAACTGTCGTGTCACCGATTCGTCCATGGCTGAGCTGTCTGTGAACAATTTGTCGTGGAACCTATTAGTCCATACTTGATATACATGATATACAAAAAATGCAAATTAATATTACGACGAGGTTGAAGTTCGCAATGAATTTACAGTTGTTTTGCTTTTAGTTTATATTTAATGGACTCGTTTATAATATATCTCTCGGCTGTGAGATGGATTAAATGATGCATAAAAAATAGTTCCACATTATCAGGGATTTTATTTATTACTTTACATCCCTGTGAAAACCGGTCCGTAGTGGTAAAGCTTCGGACTCGTATTTTTTTTTTTTTTTAATGGTGCACAACAGGTTACCCTAATTACAGTGCACCCTCTCAGCCATCAACAAGCTGGGAGGAACTCTTTTACCATGAATTTAAAGGTGTCTAAATTGTATTGAAATATATCAATCTTTGATTCGTTAATGAGTTTAACACTCCGAGCTAAAGGATGTTGCGCCAAGACGTCGGTGATGGAAGGTCGTGGGCTCGAATTCCATTAGAGCACAAAAAATACCATTTATATTTTCAAATATGCTCTTTGCTGCGTTGAAAAATTCACATACCAAAGACCGGTAACCAAAGGTCCATCCAGCCTTACAACAATTGGGTCTTCCTTGAGAATTAGTGCTTTCTATAGCGATAACCAACCTCGCAGAGGGCTCTTGAGGTGTGATTTACACAAAAACAGCGCTCACCAAGTAAATCATCCTAATATTATATAGGTCCATTAAGACTTACAGCAAATGGGTTTTACTTGAAAATTGTGTCTTTCCATAGCGACGACCAAGCCTGCAGAAGACTGTTGAGGTGTGATTCACTCAAAAAGCAGCGCTCACCAAATAAAACATCCTAATCTTTATTATACATCATGTGTAAAGATAACTAAGGGCATTTGGAATTCATTTTATTTTTGTAAATCAGTGCACTAAAGAACACACTCTTTCATGAGTATTATTTTTTTCAATTCAAAAATCCAAAAGAATGAAATCAAAAGTGTAAAGTCTTTAAATGGAGGTGCCGTTGTATGAATGTAAAATTAAATCAATACCCTTTATGTATTTCACGGCGTCATCGCTGCTTTATCAAGCCACGTGACTCGTATATTTTCCCGTGCCCCTAGTATAAACTACTGCATAAACTCACCGCCATTGAAAAAATGTACGGAAAATAAGTCACTCTCTAGGAGTGCCGTCGTGTGTTTCATACATTTTTATTTAAGAAATCGAGTTGAGATTCGCGCAATCGTTTTATGCTCGGAGCACTGTTTACACGACGCCTTTGTATCATGTTTGAATTTTAAATCACCTTTGAATGGTTTCATTATGGTGAAATGCTTGTGTGTTCCACTCTTTTGATTTAAAGCAGCGATATGAAAACACTTTGATATTGTTAGAATAAGGAGCTTTTACCCTAAAAAATTAAAATCAAATCTAAGCTGCAAAGATATCATTTAAGATTCATATTAAACGCATTCCCACAAGTAGACATGTATAATTTCGCGCTCACACATGCCGCATGTGAACCTACAGTTTAAAAACCCAATCTTAAATGAACATAAGCCCTGCAAATCTTGCCGACCTGCCCTGAAAAAGGGGTGACATTGTAGGTCCACATGCGGCATGTGTTAGCGCGAACTTATACATGTCTGCTTGTGGAAATGCGTTTAATATTAATCTTAAATGATGTATATCTTTGCAGCTTAGATTTAGATTTTTTAAAAGCCGATGTTAAAAAAATCTGATTTGATGATCTATTCTAACTTTTATTTTCTAAAAGTTCTTACCCTCATTGAAGCTGTCTAGTAAGTAATGCATCGTAGTTAAAGACTTGATGTGTTGATTGAAAGAAATGATAATCTTGAAAGATTTGATATTAGTATATCCAATTTTGAACTAATATATTGCTAAAACATGTTTTTCACTAACGGTGTTGTAGATATGAATGACTCTGTAAACGCTTAGACGAAGTAATATCTAATGCCATCAAGAGACGTGTTTCTTCTTCGACGAAGAAGCAAGAGTTTAGCTTTCAGAAATATTGTTGCTCATGATCGAAAATTGTAGGTAAATGACGTGATCTTTGGAGATTCATCAACAGATGTCGCGATGTCTAGTTTGTAACCTATCACAGGCGCGTGCAAATACATTTCAGAATAAATATTTTCTCCTATTCTTTTAGAATAACTCACTAGAAATTGACTGAAGTGCTAACATTGGCTCCAATCGAATTTAAATCTGGAATTTTATACGTGAATATCAAGCTTAAATGGTCTTTTACCATATATTGCCTACCTATTAGGCGCATGTGCCTGTATGGGATGCACGCCCCTGAGCTATTGTAGCTGGCGGGCGTAGGTCTTCATTTCATCCTCTCATCTCAGCCTATGTCAAACAATCCTTTTGTGGGTCCTTCTGACACATACATACAGGACTGGTATGAGAAGGGTTTGAGGATTCTATGTACCACCTAGAAGCCTCTCAAAGTTCCTTTTTTCTTCCCTGTTCAATCTTAAAGTCTTTAAAAATAAAAACATAATGTTTCACATTTGATACACACACGTATCGCACTTTGATGGTTGTAATTTACATGTAACGCGTAGTCCATGTGAATAAGCGTCATCGTTTTAAGCGCTGCTATTTGTCATCAATCATAGTTGACATCCGTTTGATGTTTTACAGTAATTCAACAATGAAAACTTACTTGCCCATACAACAAGAGCGATATAGAAACATTCAGCTAAGTCAATACAATATTAAACCAACGTAAACAGTGATTCTTTTTCTGAGCCTTTAGTAGTAAATACAGTTTTAAAATGAATCACAATCATCCTTTGAAAATGGTTCACTTTGCCAATGTCACCCCTTTTCTGTGAAAGTCAGCGAAAGTATCTTTAACCGCCCTCATTTCAGGCGATTTCCTACAGGTATACTGTGTAATCTAAGTTGCAAATATATATTCACATTAAAATTCATATTCAATTCATACCCACAAACAGATGCGTGTAAATTCGCGCCTACGCATTCTTACGCTACTGCATGTGTACTTATCAAACCTCAAATGAACACAAAACCTGCAACTTTTCCGACCTCCCCTCAATCAAAGGTGACATTGGCAGAGTGAACCATTTTTTTACAGTGTGGGTGTTCACCCTATAAGTCAAGGAATATCATTGATCTAAATGAGGGAAAAACAAGATATCTAAAAATATTTGTGATACCGGCTTTTTTTGCAACGTAAATAGAAAGTTTTGAATTCATAATGAAAAATAAAAAAAACATTTTTAACTCTAAGATAGTGCTTAAAGACAGCTTATATCGCCTTAAAAAGAGTTCATGTAAGTCTTGTATAGAAGAAATACATTTAAACTTTTCCCCGAGAGGCGGGATTAAGGCTCTCGTTAAATATAATCCAAAGAGGCCGACTAGCATCGTATAAAAATTAAAATAAATTTCGAAAAACAATGTAGAAAGTTTTTAATTTTTCTCCGCAACAACCGTTCATTACACGGGGAGGTTTTTTTGTAGAAAGAAAATTTCGTGGAAAAAAATGTAAAGGTCGTTGTGTTGTTCTTTCCAGAGTTAGTAAATTAGAAAAAATGTTTTAATGTATCATTAAAATGGCATAATCTTTATTTTCTGTAAGCCGAGGCTTTAAGTTCTTTGGGCTTGTTGTTTGCAAAGTTAAATTGTCTTTGTGAAGCAATTACATATTTTTGAAATTGTAAATATTGTTTTTAAGAACATTTTGCATCTTTCAGGAGAAAAAATTTCATCAATTTTTTGTTCTACTTAATATCATTGTTACGAAAAGGCTTCCAAGATATTCTCATTAGTAATGAGAACCTGCTCATTCGAGAAAAGGGAAAATCCCCCAGTAGTTGCCAAAAATGAACCCTTTTAATTACGAAAATACCTATGTTAGACCACTTCTGAATTATTTTCCTTGTTCTTTTTTATCGTTTCAGATCTGTCCGATGTTGATTGTTACTTCAACGTAGGCCTGTCTGTCTTGGGTACAGTTCCATAGTCTAGTGGTTAACACTTCTGACTCGTAATTGAAAGGTTGTGGGTTCGAATCTCGGCGGAGCACAAAATATATACTATTTATATATTCAAATATGCTCTTCTATGGGTGAAAAATCACATACTATTACCAAAGACAGGTCACTAAAGGTCCATCCAGCCTTACAGCAACTGAGTCTTCCTTGAGAATTGACGCTTTCTACAGCGACAACTAAGGTAGCACAGGGCTCTTGAGGTGTGATACACGCAAAAACAGCGCTCACTAAATAAATCATGTTAATATTCTTATTATTTTGTGTAGCTCTAAGCAGCTCGTCCACAATTCACAGTCCCGCCTAGTCTCTGGTGTTTCTTAAGAATTATTCGCTTCCTTTGTCGATCCAGCATTTTTACTTTAAGGATCAGGTGCAAAAATGCGTACATATTTCCTTTTAGTAGATGCCCCAAGTAAGACACTTTCCGGGCTTTGACATTGGTCAGCCACTTCCTATCACTTTTGGTTCTGTGAAGAACATTTGAAATATGGTCATCAACTGAAATGTGATCCAGAGAGCTAGAATTAAGGGACAATTGCTGACAAATCTCAAAATCAGAAAGATGTAGTACTTGGGGCATGTGCTTAGAGGGAAACAGTACGGGCTGATGTTGCATCTGATCACTAGAGAAAAGGTCGAAGGAAAACGAAGTGTCGGCAGGAAGCAGATCTCATGGCTCTAAAATAAAAATATATGAGATTGGACATGGAGAAGAACAGTGGAGGAGCTGTTTCAAGTTGCAGCATATAAAGAGATTCTCTCAAGTGATAAGGCAACACGCTTCTAAGCTACACATATAGTGTAACTTCTTGATGAGTTTTCCCTGAAAATGTCGCATGTGGCGAGTGGAACCTGTTTATTACAGTTAACCTTACGCCAACCACTTCAATTGAAGTGGGGATTTTCCCAGCTCTTGATGAAGCTGGTACTCATTTGTTGTGAAGGCTGAGCAAATCTTGTCGGTGTGTTATTTTGGGTTTGAAATAAACACCGAAACGGAAAATCATTTTGGACACCCTTGGAGGGATTCGGACCCGAGCTCTCAGCATGGAACGCAAGGACTTTACCAACTGAGCTATCGACCGAACTTAGAAGAAGTGGAGAAAATAACACTCTTGTTGCGTACCATGTCCGTCCAAGAAACTGAAGAGTATTTTCTCACATTTTTTCTCTCTTCAATTGATTTTAATTTGCTTTTTATTAAATTAAATTGTATACCTAAGATGGCCAAGATGCGAATATTTACGTTAGTAAAAAATACCAATTTTATGTCAACGGGAAAGGTAATATTACTACCGCATCACGATTCTATTGAGGCATTTCCCCATCGGTCTAGAATATATTTTATTGTCTCTTGGTTTAGTACTCCGGTAGATACAGAACCCTCCCCTCCCCTCCGCTCTGCTACCCCTGCCGACCAATACTTAATAATAAATAGCCGGTTACCATCGTGAAAACCTCCCCGATAAAAAAACGTCAAATACTCTTAGAGAGAGTCCATATTTTGCATCCCTAATGTTAGTTGCGAAGAAGAAGAAAAATCTTTTAATATTTATTTTTAAATTTAAATTTATTTCACAGGATTTATTTTTCACAATATGGATTACAATGTATACTGTTTACTCTCTGCGTACAGATTTTTGCGTTACAATGGTCAAAGCAGCTCTCTCTGTCCCACAGAATCTTTGCTCGAATTTATATGGGCGGCAGAAACGATTCTTGCATGTTCTCGAACATGGTAGATACTTTCACTAAGATTGTTCGACACTATATTGTTACGTTTTTCCTGAGGGTTCTTTTAATTAAAACACAAGTTTAACACAAGTTAGCCATACAGTTTATTTACACAGACTTTCTTACAATAGATTTATTTTCACAGACTTATTTTAACAGATTTATTTTAACACACTTATTTATTTCGTACAGATTACATTTATTTTACACCATATTGGTCGCCCTAGTAACTAGATATTCCACTGTGTGAGTGCTTCGAAAGACTGACTCCCTTCAGCCGAATGTCGCCCTTCTTATAGCGGAACCTAGGGGCCATTCCAGCCTGCCCTAGAAAGTTCCACTACCACAGTTGTATAGACGATTCTGGACATATTTATTTCATGAAGAGTCCATTTCCTACCTACATACACACCTTACAATTACAATCGTCTGGGCCAGAACATTCTCTCAAAACACACGTACACCAATAAGCATCTACCAGTGTATTTCGTTACAATATCATATTGTTTGACACACCAATCAGCGTGCCTAGGCTCACGTCAACATGAACTCATACGTTCGTAACAAAATGTATTCGAAAACAACATTTTTTTTTACATTTGAGTCGAAATTCATGTATTGTTGTTGGTAGGTACTTGTATCTACCCGCTATTCTGCTACCTTCCCAATTTGTTCTATCCTTGCACACTTCTTTCATCTCCTAGAAATTCATCACTCTCTTTATCTCTCTTTTTCGTTTTGTTTCCATTGCTCCTTGACTTATAGGTTGGTATGCGGCTGACCACCCATGTTGCAGAAAACAGTTCACTTTGCCAATGTCACCCCTGTTTCAGGGAAGGTCGGCAGGAGTTGCAGGGTTTATGTTCATTTGAGATTCGGGTTTTTATATTGTAGGACTACATGCGGCATGTTTAAGCGCGAACTTACACATGTCTGTTTTGTGAAAATGCGTATAATGTGAATCTCTAATGTCACTTATATTTTTCAACTTAGATTAGATTAGATTAGATTAGATTTCAATCAAATTGAAACCTGTGGTCTGAACATCTACTCCAATATTTGAGATTCATTACCATTAAGCGCCGTGTCCTCCGTTACGATTGTGCCACGAAGGTTGTATTCCTGCATCCAAGAAAGGCTTTTTATTCTACGCCAAGATGCCTACACAATCCTCATATCTCAGATTTACGAGCGCGTAAACTTTTTTACTTGTTTATTTAATCGCGAGCTTCATCGTCATCTGAATTTTGAGCGTCCACTTGGCTTTTATAGATGCACGATAAAATATTTGACGACCGTATCGCCCAACAAGTCAATGCCATCGTTTACGTTTATTCCGGCCGTGGAATCCCAAATGACGGAGGACTGTGCCGTGTTATATATACAACTGTATAAATATCTGAAACTCCTAGTCGTTAACAAAATCTACACGTCTTAAAACGGTTTATTCGTTTACTTTTTCTTATTAAAAAAAAACAGAAGAGGAATGAAATTCTTATTTGTTTATTTAAACACAAAACAACTAAGCTACAGATATAGTGCATATTCTTGCCACGTTATCCTCAAAGGGGTTGCATGTAGTGAATTGAACCTATTTTCATCTACAATATACCATTTATATTCTCAAATATGTTTTTCGCTGTGTTGAAAAATTCACATACCTTTACCAAAGACTGGCCACCAAAGGTCCATCAAGCCTTACAGATACTGGGTCTTTCTTGAGAATTGGCGCTTTGTAGCGCCGACCAAGCCCGTAAAAAATCCGGATGATACTTGGATGATTTCTCGTATCGATGTTTACTTGAAACCTCCGCGATCTTTACTCAGCCTTCACAAAAATATATAAATACTCAAAGTGTGCTCCGCAAAGCCTCTGTAGGTGCTCATCGAGAATACTGAAAACAAATCATGATTATACCTCACCTGTATATCTGGTCGACAGTTCAATACAGAGGGACGCTCCTTGTAGTTTGTTAGTTTGTTTATTTTAGGGTTTCGTCCAATATCTCGTTTCCCAAAAGAATCGCTTGTCTATAATATATAATGTAAGATGCAAAGATAAATTTTAAGGCTTATATTAATCGCATTCCTTGACTTATAGGTTGGTATAAGAATGACCACCCATACTGTAAAAAATAGTTCAATTTGCCAATGTCCCTGCTTCAGGGAAGGTTGGCAAAAGTTACAGGGATTCTGTTCATTTGAGGTTTGGATTTTAATTTGCAAGTAAACATGCAGCATTTGAAAGCGTGAAGGTATATGTTGGGAAGCATGCGTTTAATATGAAATTTCAATGTTAATACATCTTTGCAACTTAGATAATAGATTAGTATCGTAATTTTTTTTAATTTTCTGTTTAGGTACAAAATCGTCAAAACATTTTTTTTTATCCTATGATTAAAGGATGCGACATGAAACATAATTAATGACGTTGAATTCCAGACGACACATTTTGACGGGACATGTAAATTTAGTTAGTTTTACATTCGTTGTCATTAAGTGAACCGTGTAAGGGGGCGCTGTAATGTGGGCGCTATGAGCATTAAGCGCGGTGCCATAATAAATTGTGTATTCCCTAGAGGATGTGACGTACAATACATGAAACTAGAGGCAGGCTTGAAAAACTACAATGCGACAAAAATATTGCGTATTAGTGAAAACTTGTTTCAGGTTATCAGAGGAGTTAAACGTAGGTACTTTATAATTTTAAAATTTGAACTTTTTTCATTGATGTATTTTAAGAAATAAATTACGCGTAACACCCCCACTTCAACTGAAGTGGTTGGTGTGAGGCCGCCCCCCTCACCCGTAAAAATAAATAGATCCCGGATCGCCACATGCGACCCCTTTGAGTATAACGCTGGCGAAAAGTTAAATTATATGTGTAGCTTACTTAGCTTTCACAATAAATAAGTATCAGCCCTTTCGGCAGCTTGAAAATCCCCACTCCATCTGAAATGGTTGGCGTAAGGCCGACCCGTTTACCTGTAAAAATAAATAGGTTCCACTCGTCACATGTAACTTCTAGTCTCTAGATGTAGGTAGTTAAATAATTGTATTTGTATTTGTTCGAGATTGTGTGAGTGTTCACTCGAATATTCTAAGTAGAATGTTCTGGCGACATCTCGTATGTGCCATTGTCAATGTTAACAATGACCTTTTCTCAACTCAATGCTAACAATATGTTAAAAATAACCCTTATTTTCACCTATAACTAGAAACTGAGATGTTCTGTAGCCTGACTAGTATCTAAGCCGTCTAGCTATGCAGTTCAAAAACTCTGTGTACAAATCGGACGTGATCCGTATCTGAAATAAATTGTGCAAGATAAATAACCGCAATTTTTATTAAATTGATCCCGGTGAAATTATCACAATAGATTTCAGTTAAAGGAAACAGCACATGGCAAAAAGGTGTGTGAAAAGAACGAAGGCGTAGAAAAAAATTGCCTCTTGTTAAACACACGAGTTACAATAATTGAAGGCGTGTTTGTATTGCGCACGCCTGTCTTGCAATACATAATACGCTCTCCCAGTTCTTGTTTGCCGTATAGACCAATTTTGTCAAATATGACCTTTTAATGCAGCTGTCTTAAGAATCAAATTCTACACAATCTGAGCTAATAAAAATACTTATTTGTCTTCAATGTGTGAGCTATTCAACATTTTCACATACGATTTTCTGTGTTCGAAATTTTATTTCAGTGCTCCAGTGCCGTATATCCACTAAACGCTGGAGGCGCATGCGTGACTACGTCATCTACAATTGTAAGCCAATCACAGACGCGCGTGCGCATGACTTCGTACCGACATATGTTATATCTATTTTGGCGGTTACGCCAAACCAGCACTAAAAGATTATCGCGAGCGTCCGGTCAAGGTCCAATCATTTTGCCGTATCTCCACTTTACGCAATTTTCGTTGCGCATCTGCGTGGCGTATATCCATTTTAAAACGCTATTTTTAGAATTAAACGTAAAATTATAAAGATTTGTATGGATTATTATAATGCCAGACCTATGTACATTCTATTGGCTATAATCTATAATCTAAGTTGCAAGGATATATTCATTCAAAGCTCTCAGATGTTTGCCCACAAACAAACACGTGTAGTTCGCGCTTACAAATGCTGATTGTGTACTTACAAATAAAATCCAAACCTCAAATGAACATAAGCCCTGCAACTCTTGCCGACATTCCCTGAAACAGGGGTGACATTGGCAAAGTGAACCATTTACATTACTTTCGGTTAAATATGTAATTGAATTACGGTTTTGTCAATTACAAAAACAAAACACAAAAACATTGCTCCTGTTAAATTAACTTCATGGTCTATACGGCAAACAAGAACTAAGGCATATAATTAATGTATGGAAATGACGCTATGACGTGTCTCACGGCACGCCTCTGCAGCTTGTGTATCCTTGATTGATCTCTTTTAATTACGCCTCCCTTATAAAACGTTTTACATGGGAGTGTCACAGACCACGATATGGGGGTGCAAAAGACTGAAAAAATGTTTCAAATGGGCGAATAAACTTCTCGATTTAAGTAAGCTGTAGCTGTTACACTAATAATAAAGAAACAATGAAAAACTATAGGAGGTGGTGAAATAAGTTCTGAAGAAAATGTAGGTCTACGACCTATCAAAGATTTGATTTCCTATGTATTAACATAACGTATACCTACGATCTTTCAAAGCTCTGATTCCCTTTGTATTAAAAAAATGTAGGTCTACGATTTTATAAAGTTGTGATTTCTTATTTATTAACAAAATGTAGGTCTACGATCTATCAAAGCTTTGATATCTCATGTATTAACATAACGTAGACTACGATATATCAAAGTTTTGATTTCTGATGTATTAAGAAAATGTAGGATCTATAAAAGCTTTGATTTCCTATGTATTTACAAAATATAGGTCTACGGTCTATCAAAGCTTAGATTCACTTATTATTATTTAACATTATTATTAAATTAACAAAATTTAGATCTATGATCTTTAAAGCTTTTATTTCCTTTGTATTAACATAACGTAGGTCTACGATCTATCAAAGTTCTGATTTCCTATGACTATGAGTTATCAAAAATTAGGTCTACGATATGTTGAAGCTTTGATTTCCTATGTATTAAGAAAATGTAGGTCTACGATCTATCAATGCTTTAATTTCCTAATGATTATTTAACATTATTATTAAATTAACAAAATTTAGATCTTTGATCTATATAAACTTTTATTAACTTTGTATTAACATAACGTAGGTCTACGATCTATCAAAGCGTTGATTTCCTATGAATTAACAAAATGTAAGTCTACGATCCATAAAAGCTTTGATTTATGATTTGTGAACAAAAAGTAGGTCTACAATTGTAAAAACACTTTTAAGCAACTAAGCTCCACGCATAGTTGTACTTCTTGTTGCGTTTTTCTCGAAAAGGTTGCATGTGGCGAGTGGAACCTATTTATTTTTACACGCAAACAGGCCGGCCTTACGCCAACTACTTCAGTTGTAGTGGGGTTTCCAGCTACGGAGAGTGCTGGTACACATTTATTGTGAAAGTTTACTCAGTCTAAGTAGAGTAAACCTTGTCGGTATTATATTTGAGTTTTGAAATAAACACCAAAACGAGAAATCATTTCTGACACCCTCGGTGGGATTCGAACCTGAGCTCTCGATATGAAATAAAACAAAGGACAGAGGCCTATGATATTTTTGTTAGATAAATGTTCCATAAATAACAACTACTAAACTAGAGCTCTGAAAACTTTCTGAGAAAAAGTAGTGAAAGAATTTCATTTTGTTTTTTTTTTCTTAAAAAACGAATCAAAATCAAACAGTGTATAGTTCATCATAACGTTAGTGAATAAATACACATAACTGTCTCTGTAGGTCATAAATAATGCGAGAGCGAAGTGTGCAGATCCCAAACTTAATAAATAATAATTAAGTGTCGCCCTTAGCAAAGCCTCACTGTGAATAGCACTCGTAATTCACGATGTCAGATGTCCCAGCTGCAGATCTGCTGTGATATATGGACAAACGTACTCTTATTCATAAACAATGCTGTGAGTTAATTCTAAGAGTATGACTATTTGTTTTGACTGCATGAGGTATTACGGACATATAATTCACGTAGTGAATACGGGTATAAATATTGTTTCGATTTTCTTGGGTTCAATTTAAAGAAAATAAATTTAATCAATCTATTCAAAGATTAATATTAACAATTATTTTAGGGGTTTATTTTACAATATTACAAAGCTACGAATACTGAAACGCCCCATTTTCTATAAAACTTCGATTAATTTATATTAGGATTCACGGTTAACTTTTGTTCTGGTGGTCGGCGCCTCTTTTACGAGTCTCCCTTCAAAGAGTCGCGATCTCTATTTATAGGTGTATAAGGGTTACCCTGGCATACTCCAGACCATGTTGGAATATTCTTGATAAGAAACTTCGAAACGCTGACCACTCATGCTATAAAAAGATGGTTCATTTTTCCGATGTCATCCCTATTTCAGGGAAGGTCAGCAAAAGTTGCATGGCTAATGGTCATATGAAGTTTGAATTTTAATAAGTAATTACACATGCAGCATTTGTAAGCGATAACTTCCACGCGTCTTTTTGTGGGCATGCATTTATTACGAATTTTTAAATATATCTTTGCGACTTAGATGAAAGATAACAGACTGCATTGGCTGGGTTCCATCTAGAGAATGGACCATCGGATCCTGGATATGATCCGACTCCATTGCAGATCAACCACCATTTTTTTTGAGCTAACAGAGTCACTAAATACACAGATATGAAGTCTAAGTATGCGACTAGAACTTATGTGTATCTTTATGCATGATGCATGTTGGCCCAAAGGTAAGTATTTGTATGGAAAGTGGACTTGAAATTTTAAAACATCTCCGCTTCATTTCTATGATAGAACGACACAGTGACAAAACAACACAAAACACAACGACACATGACATAACGACACATGACAGAACATCACATTACAAAACCTCATTACTTCACAATGACAATAAATCACATGATAAAACATTACAATGACAAAACAGCACAGGAACGTAAATCACAATGATAAAACATCATATACCTTAAAGTTAAACAGAACATACCATAAAAACTTACTTTTGTGATGTTTTGTCATGTGATGTTCTTTCATATGCCATTTATGGTATGTTCTATTTTAGGAATGTGATATTATGTTTTATGATGTGATGTACTGTCATTGTGATGCTCTGCCATTTGCTGTTCTGTCATGTGTCGTTCTGTTATGTGTTGTTATGCCATGTGTCGTTTTGTCATGTGTTATTATGCCATGCGCCGTTTTGTAACTTTGCCGTTCTATCGTGTCACCTTCTGCAGCAGTACACCATCTGAAGCTTCCTCCTTCAGCTGAGAATTCATGAACAAGCGGCCGCGCAAAAACACCGAGCACACAGAAGCGTAGCCGCTCAGTTAAATGCCTATCTCAAATAATATATTATTGTAACAGTTATTCCCACAGTCGGGAATTCCTCGGGCACCTATTCCCGGGAATTTACTGTTTCCCGTCGGGGGGGTCACGGTGCTGGGGTGGGGGGGGGGGGGGAATACAACCCTATTTATCTTGCGTAACGCCCGGCAAGAAAACCTAAACGGGGTGGGCTAGGCAAGAGATACAAATTATGTATGATCGCTTGATTGGAGGAGTTGAAAAATAGGGAATAGAGAGAACGCAGTAAAATTGAATAGTGAGTAGTATGAAATGTATGAAGTAATTTCTCTTTCATGGAATGCAAGCACTTTAACAACTGAGCTATCATGGACTGGACTAAGCATGATCAAAATTCATACTATACAAAACAGAGTAGGTAAAAAATTCTGAAAAAATATTTTTTTCATGATAAAATTACTTGGATTCGTAACGTCATAGATTGATGGAGAATTAAAGAAAGAATTTCGTTTTTAAAACTTGCGAATGGAATTTGCCAATAATTTTTGCACTGAAAATAAATTTCACATGTCAGGATTGAACGAACGTGTAAGAAAGAATGTACTGATGGAATATTAAAAAAAATATTGTATTTTCTAAACAATACTCGTACACTTTTGAAGTTGTCATAAAAAAAACGTTACAAATGGTTTTGTACGATAAACGAGGCAAAAAAAACTCAATAAGTAAGTTTTCACAGAACACTGATCATCAAAGTTTCATTTCCAATGAATCAAAGCTGGTGCTATTCGAAAAAAACTGTTCTTAGATAAAAAAAATTATACACCCAAGTATATTAAATTACATAGTTATTATTGTTAAGTTATCATAAATAAGCATTCTATATATTTGCATTATTTGCATACTATTAATCCTCACCCAAAAACAAAACTTGAGTACCTACCTACTCTAGACGTTTATGGTATCGAGAGGGGTAGTTTGTGGGGAAAAAGAGAGAAGGAGCAGGGTGTGGGTGAGCCTGTATCGCTTCTGCTCACCGCGGATAATGTGTCGGGTGCGTAAGATTATACATCAGCTACACTATAGGACGCGTCACTGGGTTTTTCATGTAAACAAGACGTGTATATTGAAGCCTCAATATTCATAATGTACAAAACAAGAGCCTTGTGCCTATAAACAGTGCCATTAGCGTGAATTTTTTGAGTAATGTTAGTACAAAATAAAGTTTGGTGAGAGATGCAACAAAAAGTTCTATAACATCTACAGAGAGCACGATGGGATCAGTTCCATCAAAATGTCTGGAATTAAATAAAAAAGACGACGCCAACCCCATTATGAGCTTAATATTCTCAGAACCACAAGGTCTAAGGAGACTAGGAAAGTAAAAAAATATGATGGATAGACAGTGGTAATGCACATGCAGCCAAAGAAGACTTCCGCAGCTGAAAAGCAAAAGTGATGGACAGGTAAAAGTGGAGAAGAATCCTGGATTCGGTCAATGTCCAACGTCGAGTTTATTTTGATAATGATGATATAACAAAAATAATCTTAAAAATGCCCAGGATGAAGGGAAGAAGGCTTTTAAAAATACAATGCAGATTTAAGTTTATCATTTTACATGTTGATCAAATCCAATTTAACTACTGCATTGATAGAAAAAAAAGTTGCCGGCACACAGCGAGTATTTAAGGCGTGCGACACAGCTTTATCCCTCAGTCGTTCTTTGTCTTTCGATAGAGCCAAATCTCTCCGTTTTCACGCTTATGATACTGAACTCTGAGTCGTAGCTTTTTAAATGGTGATGTCTGTCTTCTTAAACTAAATATGTAAAATCTATGAAAATATATGTTAATAATTAAAATGATGAAATAAAACAGTAAGGGCTGAAATGTTCTGTTTGGCGATGCGTCAAGCAAAGGCGCCTACGGGCGGATCGCGTACATATCAAAGTACACAGAGCTGAATAAATATGTTTTTCGCAAATATTTAGAGTGTGACTCGATTGCTGTAAAGTGTAAGACACGCTCGAGGGGCGGAATCACTTAACAACACATAATATTGTTATTCAAATGAATTCACATTCGGGTAGTTTCATTAGCAGTGTAATTTAATATTCACACTGAGAACAGACATCGCTCGCAGGGTGGAAGTAACGCAAGAACGAATTCTCGTGAATTTCATGTTTACAATGTGAAAAACAACAACAAACAATATCATGCATGTTTACGTGAAAGTTCTTCTTCTTAATCTTGCTCCTCATTACTGAGGGTTGTGACCCTTATGGAAGCAACCACTCTTCTACGGTTATCTCTTGACTGCGCTGCTCGTAGCGCTTCAATCATGGAGGTGCCTGCTGCTGTCTTCACTGGATGTGTCCATCGTGTGGGGGATATTTTTCTTCTTCTCTTACCCTATAAGCCACCGATCAAAATCAGTCTTTCAAGGCTATCTTCATTGCCACGGACAAAGTGTCCGAAGAATACGGCGGCGTGTGCATATACTGGTCAGAGTCAAGCCATCCAAACGCAGCTCTCGACGAATGGACTCGTTGCTACGTCTAGCTGTCCGTGGGATTCGAAGCATACACCTTCAACGCCACATTTAGAAAGCGTCATTATTTTCTGTTTTTATCGTCGATGTCTCAGCAGCATAGAGAAAAATAGAATGGACCAGACTCCTGACAAGCTTTATATTGGTGCTGTCACTCACACCCCGGTTTTTCCATATTTTGCCCAGCTAAGACATGCCACTTTTGGCAATGGCGAAACGACGTCTGATTTTTTGAGATACAACGCCTAATAGAAAATTACACATGTAATAATATCAGAACAATGCAGAAATTTATAACACTAAAAATATTGTGCTACGATAAATCGTAGCACGATAATGATCACGTATTGCTGTCCAATAGATAAATGAAATTCTTGATTATAAGAATTGAAAAAAACAGGTGCAAAGATTTTTCTTCTACTTCCTCATAAGTGTTTCTCAGTCCACTCCTGGACGACGGCCTCTTCCAATCATCTCCCTGCCATTTCAATCGGAAGTCGTTCTCCTGCTCATAACTTGTAGAAGCTAAGCTGCATCTTTCCCCACTTATCCCTTCATCTCAGTCTGGGTATTTTCACTATTTTAATTGCTTCCGTATGGTCGGTCATCTTTCTTTCATCGGAAATTTTTCTAGGGATCCGTGCACATGGCATGCGATGAACATATTCAACGCAGTTGAACAGAACGGTGTTTGGGGACAAGGTTGCTGTGCATCCAGCCTTACAGCAACTGAATCTTGCTTGAGAATGGGTGTTTTTTAGTGACGATCAAGCTCATAAAAAGTTCGACCGATAGCTCAGATAGTAGAATGTTTGCATTCCTTGTCGAGAACCAAGGTTCGACCCCTACCGAGGGTGCCAGAAATGATTTCCTATTCCGGTATTTATTTTATACCAAAAATAAATACTGTGAAGGTTTACTCAGATTTTACACAAAATGAGAACCAGCCCCCTCAGGAGTCGGGAAACCCCCACTTTAACTGAAGTGGTTGGCGTGTGGCCGGCCCCTTACCCCAAAAAATAAATAGACCCCGAAGCGCCACATGCCACTCCTTCGGGCATAACGTAGGCAAGCAGACACACTTTATGTGTAACTTAGTTGCGTGATGTAATCTTGCCTGTAGTCTGTTTTTTCATAATTGCACTACGATTTTTACCCACTTTTCAGTGTCTATGCAATCGATTTCAGATTATTGCGTGCTACCCCTTCGGACATAGCGTAGGCAAGAAGTCACACTTTATGTGGAGCTAAGTTGCTTTATGTAATCTTGCCTTCAGCCTGTCTTTCCATAATTGCACTCCGATGCTTACCCAGCTCTCAGTGTCTCCGCATACGATTTCAGTTTCACGCATGCTACCGCTTCGGGTATAACGTAGGCAAGCAGACACACTTTATGTATAGCTAAGTTGCTTTATGTAATCTTGCCTTCAGCCTGTCTTTCCATAATTGCACTCCGATGCTTACCCAGCTCTCAGTGTCTCCGCATACGATTTCAGTTTCACGCATGCTACCGCTTCGGGTATAACGTAGGCAAGCAGACACACTTTATGTATAGCTAAGTTGCTTTATGTAATCTTGCCTTCAGCCTGTCTTTCCATAATTGCACTCCGATGTTTACCCAGCTCTCAGTGTCTCCGCATACGATTTCAGTTTCACGGCATCGGGCAAACTATCCGACAGATCAGATCGCATCAAAGAGGCGCCACTATCTCGTCGGTTCGCAAAGTTTCGTCAAGTTGATCAGAGTTTGTATGGCGGTAGGCGTGACCGATCATGAATCCTCTGCCGGGCAATCTCCCCCGCCCACTGTTCCCTGAGAAGAAGGAAACTGTTTATTGATCCCGTCCCCTGTCTTTGATAAGCATGATTGAGCGCCACTGGGCGATGCTTGTAAGCAGCTTCTGCCCCCCGCCCCTTCCCCCCGCCAGGACCCAAAATACAAAATTTAACGTTTAAACTCAACAATGGCGTTTCACAAAAACTATTAGCCCAGGTAAAATAGACCAAAAACATCGGAAAATATGAATAATTCTCATAGTGGCACATTTTGTACAGAATTAAAGCTTCTTGCGTATTTTTTATAAAATAAATAATCAGAAGGGAGCAGAGCTCCGAAGAAGTGACACACGTCTAATCTAATCTAAGTTGCAATTTTTCAACTATATTACATTGGAGATTCACATTACATGCATTTTCACAAGCAGACACGAACAAGTTCGCGCTTGCACATGCCGCATGTGAACCTACAACATAAAAACCAAATCTCAAATGAACAAACACCCTGAAACTCTTGCCGTCCTTCCCTGAGACAGGGGTGACATTGGCAAAGTGAACCATTTTTACAGCATGGGTGGTCAGCCCTACACGACAAATAACATTTTGTAGTGGGGGCGAAACGTAAGCTGAAATCTTCAAGAAGTCTCAAGAAGAAGAAAAAAGTAAAACCATGGAGCACGGTCAAAGCCCGGAAAGACAAAATCAAGCATCTCCTATAACGGTTCGTATGATATCCTGTGTAGTTATTAAAATTAAAGATATTTTTATCTTTTTACTTCCTTTGGGTACAATTTTTTAGCACATATGGGAACGGTGGGGTTTGATATTTTACTTATAACAGTGCAATGTGACTGTAGTGCTGTCGTCGTTGCACATGGGGTGGCCAGAACCTCTTCAAAGTGTCCTCCACTTATTGCTTTACTTCATTAGCAAAGATGGATTGTAATTTGTAAGTACACACGCAGCAATTGTAATCGCGAACTTACACGTGTCTGTGGGCATGCATTTAATATGAATCCTAAATGTTAACATACCTTTGCAACTTAGATTATAGATTATAGTCATACTAAATTTCAGCTCTATGCGAATTACTCTCATTTCAAATTGTTATTTTGCCTGGGCTATTGAAATACAGAAAAGAAGCGATGTTTGAGATTCCATACACTCCTCAGTAAAACGCAATGGCTGAGTTTACACGTAATGCTGTATACTTGGCGCAGTGATCAGGGAGCAGCGGCCTCTTGTATCGATAGATAACAGTGAGTGATGTGAAGTGCTGTGATATTGGCGAGGAAAACTGAACAAACTTACCTGTGAAGAAACTAACGCAAAAAAAGGAATTGAGAAGATTGTTATATGAGATGTATATTTTTTTTGTGTTTTCAAAATAAAAAGATTGAGAAACATATGTCGCCAATTGCCGCATGCGACCCCGTCGGGGATAACGCGGCAAGAAGTTACACTTTATATCTAGCTTAGAAACAAAAACAAGTTGAAGAAAATATACATAAACAAGGTACTAGTTCAATGGTGAAATGGAGTTTATGTAAAAGTATAAGAAAATGACAATGGTCAATAGTGGTAAGAACTAGGAAGAATAGCTAAGAACAAGCGATTGACAATGGATCTGAGAATGGCGGTACACAATGGCATATTGTTACCGACTTTGTTGTATGGAAGTGAAGCATGGACAGTGAACGATAGCGAAATGAGTAAAGTATGTACGGTGGAAATGAAGCATTTGAGAAGCATGATAGGAAAAACTCTGAGGGATAGAGTTAGGAATGAATGGGTAAAAAAAGAATGTAATTTGAAAGAGGATGTGAAAGTTAAGGTACAAAAGAATGTGATGAGATGGTTTGGACATGTGGAAAGAATGAATGATGATAGACTGACAAAGTATGTATACAAAGAAAGTGTGAAAGGAAAAAGAGGGAAGGGACGACCGAGAAAAGTATGGAGTGATCAGATTGAGGAGATTGTGAAAGAATGGGATATACAAAGTGAGCGTAAAAGAAGAAAATGCATGAAAAAGGTGATGGATATGAATGAATTGAAGGAGGTATGTAAGGATAGGAAAAAATGGAGGCAACTCTGCAGAGGCTCTGGCCACCCCTAGCGGAATGGCGACAGAGTTACAGTTACAGTTACTAAAATAGTCTTCAGGAAAGTGATTAAAATTTTGAGACTGCTGGAGGAAAGGTATGTCGTAAAATCCCTGAAATTATGTTTTTTCACTTTCAATAACTTCAAGATGAATCAATCATTGTGATTTGTGTATACCAAGTAGGTTTACTAGTAAGTTTATCTATTCATACTAAACATGTGTTTCTCTAGTTGGCACTTTTTACAGTCTAAGTTAGATTTTTTTTTTTTATTGATTGTAGAGGCATTAACTTTGTAATCGTTCATCTTAAGAGATAAAAAGAAAAACCACTTTGTTTTCAGATTTTGTAGGGTTTGTTTGTCACTTTGTTTTCGATTACTATAAGTATTTTATTTTATTTAATACCACAACCGGTTTCGCAAACATCCGTTCGCATCATCAGGTGGATAAATTAATACTAAATGGTGTAGAAACGGAATCAATCTTAGATTTTTTAATTTAAACAATGTTGCCATGAACACATCGATCAGGATATAAGACATAGATGGTATTTTTCAGTTTCTCCATGGAACGTAATAGGACTTATAGGTAAACAATTAAAAAGAGATGTAAAATGTCCAGGATTTTTACTGTAGTAGTCGGATCTTCCGGACGTTTCGCTCACGTCTATGATGTACATCTTTAGCGTGAAGGTGAAGTGATGAAGATTTTGTTGATGAAACTGTTTCAGTTTATACAGTTTACAGTTTCATCAACATCATCTTTATCATCTTTACGCTGAAGAAGCCCATCGTAGACATAGACGAAACGTCTTAAAGCTCCAGCTCCAACAGACCACGGAAATCCACGGATATCCCGGAAAGCAACTCTCTAGACGGGTGTGTGAGCCTACAACTCCAATACAACATTTTTTGTTTGATAGTTTTTGTTAACGATTGCCAGGAAACTGATTATACAAAGACGTTGTTTTATTTGTCGTGTATGTTCCTTGACTTATAGGTTGGTATGCGGCTGACCACCCATGCTGTAAAAATGGTTCACTGTGCCAATGTCACCCCTGTCTTAGGGAAGGACGGCAAGAGTTTCAGGGTTTATGTCCATTTGAGATTTGGTTTTTATGTTGTAGGTTCACATGAGGCCTGTGCAAGCGCGAACTTTACGTGTCTGGTTGTGAGAATGCATGTAATGTGAATCTACAATGTAACATATCTTTGCAACTTAGATTAGATTAGATTAGATTATTTTACTAGTACTACGCCTAAGAGCGTAGTTTTTTTGGCACACTAGATGCTGCATAGAAAATAATTCAGGAAATCAATGAATATAAAATACAGAATCCGAAAAAAAACTTGATCCGTAATAAAGACCGCATTTATTCGCAATAAATGAAAAACGATACAATAAATTATTTTATGATATCTTTTTCTCCACTTCAATCGGACGTCATTTCTTCCCCTTCCGATCTGGTCATTTCCTCGCATCCCTTCTTCCTCCATACCGGAATGTTTCAGGCATTTCTCTCTCCAAGGGTAGAACACACACTAAGGATCTAGGGATGCCGTGGATCTGAAATTTCGGATATGAATACGGATATAGTTATATCATTTAGATTGCAGAGACGTTTATTGAACTAATTTGGATGTCTGTTAGTTTCAGATAGTTTTGATAGTCCGGTCGATAGCTCAGGTGGTAGGGTGCTTGCATTCCATGCCGAAAGCTCGGGTTCGAATCCCACCGAGGGTGTCAGAAATGATTACCCGTTTCGGTGTTTATTTCAAACCCCAACATAAAATACCGGCAAGGTTTACTCAACCTTCACAAGAAATGAGTACCAGCACTCTCGGGAGCTGGGAAACCTCCACTTCAACTGAAGTGGTTGGCGTAAGGCCGGCCCCCTTACCTGTAAAAATAAATAGGTTCAACTCGCCACATGCGACCCCTTCGGGGATAACGCGGCAAGAAGTTAACTATATGTGTAGCTTAGTTGCGTTTTGATTATGGATATTAGATTCTTAAGAAATAGTGCAAGTATACTACCTTCAAATAAGAACAAATATTATGCCACTTTCTTTCAAGCTTATCATTTGGTTGTAAAATCAGTCAGATTAGTGATTGTTTTTAATTAATAATAAAAAAAACACAGTTTTTATTTACGAGTTGAGTTTAATATCAAGTCAATTTCAAAATGTAATGAATTTCAGCACACCTTTTTTCAAGAAAACATTATTCACTGAAAAACATAAAAATAGCTCTCACCACTTCTGTTACATTTTTTTTAAATTATTCAATATATTTCTTAACTTATGTATATGTTAGTTAAGGCTGACCACTCAAACTGTAAAAAATCGTTTACTTTGCCAATGTCACCCCTGTTTCAGAGAAAGTCGACAGAGGTGGCAGGGTTTATGTTTATTTGAGGTTTGGATTTTAATTTGTAAATACACAACATTTGTAAGCGCGAACTTTCACGTATCTGTTTATGGGTATGAATTTTATATGTGAATGCATTTTTGTTACTTAGATTAAAGATTACTTATAGATTTACTTTCATTTCGGATATCAGATAGTTTTGGTTACGGATACGCATATCAACAACACCCCTGCTTGTTATTAGGGTGCGTAGAGACGCTAAAGGGTGGTATGAGGAAGGAGAAGGAGGGGTCTGAAATGTTAGAGAAAAGGATACACTCCTGGGAAAAGACGAGTTTCCGAGGTATCTCTGTCAAGATTGTCCGAAGAATACCCCGAAGACTTCGGATATTCGGAGAGAGTTCGTTGGCTAATGTATTTTTTAGATACCCCCTGACATTTCATATTGATTTTTTTTGTTCATGTTTGAATGGTTGATACAAAAAAGTCAATAAGTTAAATTTAAAATTGTCGTGCAGAGAAAGTGCCTCCTGATAATGTTGGCTACGTCACCAGGAAGATTAAAGAATAACGTGGATAAGTTTTTTCATCACGCTTTGTCTTATTTACGAAAAGTGTAATATGTTTGTCATTTTTAAAAATTAATTATAATATTAGGTAAATGGTACTAAATATAAAACTTTTAAGTGGACAAAAAAACTCGCCCAAAGACCTCATAATTTCAGGATTTGAAGCGGCGATTAGATATTTAATAATACCATTAACAGATTAAAATAAAAAATACTTTGTTTTAATTCACATAAGTTTTATTTTTGTTTAACACGACCAGTTTGTTGCGTTGCGTATTTCACGGTCGTAGAAAAAGTATTGTATGCCACTGTACGTAATTAGTTTTTGTAACACTCTTGCTGTCTATTGTGCCATTCGGCAGCGCCTCATGGCACAAACTAGCACTCGTGCTACAAATACTATCATTACTAGGCAGTGGCATAAAAAACTATTTTTTTGGACTATTGAACCAAACTAATATTACTTAATTTAAAATTGATTATTTTGGTGCTCAGTTCCTCCTTTCAATCAACCACTCGTTTTATGTTGGCGTTTTGTTTGAGCCTGGCAGTTTACTTGTTTGCCGAGTGGTTTCCTACATATGTCTGTTCGCGTTTACTTTTGCGAATATTGCTCCTGAATTATGGATGCTATCTTTCATAAAAAAAACTGTTATGTGATGTAAGTATATCAATTTAAAAAAATGTTAAACTCAAGGTAAATTCATGTACTTATTAATTTAAAGTGGCGACTATCACAAACTTGAAACAAGAGTTATTTTTGCGTATGGTGAGATGCTACATCATTCCGATTGTACCCTTTAGCATGGAAGAGTGGACACTTACACAGTGCCTTGAGAACATAATCACTGTCTTCGAAATGTGGGTCTAGCATCGGATGTTAAAGGTTTCCTGGAAGAATCGAGTCACAAATGCTGAACTGAGGTAGTTGGCGTGAGGCCGGCCCCCTAATTCGTAAAAAATATTAAAAGGTCCCAAATTGCCACATGAGACTCTTTCAGGGATTGCACTGGCAAGAAATGACACTATGTGTGTAGCTTAGTTGCGTTGCGTCTATCAATATTCACCTTCAATACTGCGTCACAATAGGCAGATCTTTTGCTTCTTCAAAAACAACTGTCTCAGGTTCTTTGACCAAGATGTATTCCATGGGTCCTGCTTTTACCATGGTGTAAACTTCATACCAACCAAATCAGTCAAGGATCAGAAAAAATACTGATACAGAAAAAAAGATGATATTATGATGATTTTTTTGGTGAGCGCTGTTTTAGTGTGAATCACACGGCACACCTCAAAAGCCCTTCGCGAGCATGATCGTCGCTATGAAAGACTGGAGGGACCTTGGGTGACCGGTTTTTAGTAAAGGTGCATAATATGATTTTTCAATGCAGCGAAGAAGATATTTGAAAATATTAATTTTGTGGCTCCGCCAGAACCCACAACCTTCCATTTACGAATCCAAAGCGTTACCACTAGACTAAGGACCGATCCAATCTATATATTATGTCCACAGCTGTACCTGTATACATACTTTGCACGAAACAAGCGTTGATCTGTGGGCCAATTATGGAATAAACTCTTGTGAATAACACTGAAAGGCACAAGCGCCTTGATTAGCACTCATCCTTGAACTAAGTCCACACCCGTACTTACATAACATTCCAGCTATAGTTTGTAGGGTGTGGTGTGAGGCTGGGTGCTCGGTATTTGAGCCCCGGGCGCCTGCGGAGAGGCTGTGAAGTTAACCCTTCTGGAGATCATCGATAAACATCTTAATCCATCAACATGTAATCTTATACATGGACGGCGCTGGTGTGGCGACAGCTAGAGTGCCAGCTCCGTGGGACAGTGGTTAAAATTACTGGTATAATAATGCCTTATTGGTAGTCGATGGATATCAGTTCATATATATATGTAGTTGGATAATTTTTATCTTCTGCGAGCCATTTAGTGGTTCCAGCCACCCCAAGGTCACCCATCCTTCACTTGCTTCTTGGAAAACATGAACGTCTTCAACCTTCTTGAAACGTTCTTAACCGCTCTCCGTCCTCAGCTTCAGAGGTAGCTGCTTACAGTCATAATACCCATAGAACACATATTAAGAGTACCATATTATTATTACCATATTATTATTAAATTGGAATTTGTTTTTGTTTGTAAATGGATATTTTGTATTTGGATATTATTATTTAATGATGTATAAAATGTAATTTGTCGTGTGTGTGTGTTTCTTGACTTATAGGTTGGTATGCGGCTGACCACCCATGCTGTAAAAATGGTTCACTTTGCCAATGTCACCCCTGTCTCAGGGAAGGACGGCAAAAGTTGCAGGGTGTATGTCCATTTGAGATTTGGTTTTTATGTTGTAGGTTCACATGAGGCATGTGCAAGCGCGAACTTGTACGTGTCTGGTTGTGAGAATGCATGTAATGTGAATCTCCAATGTAACATATCCTTGCAACTTAGATTAGATTAGATTAGATATTTAAGAGTATGACAGGAAAAACTCTAAGAGATAGAGTTAAGAATGAATGAATGAAAGGCATATGCAAGTTGAAAGAGGATGTGAAAGTTAGGTACAAGAGGATGTGATAAAATTGCTTGGACATGATATATATAAAATAAAAGGTTTAGCGCTAAAATTTATGCTTCCAGCGACACAATGTTGCATACATTGGCATTTTGTCGACATTTTATCCACACGAAGAAATTTACACAGACAAAATGTCCACCGACGAAATATCCACCGACATAATGTCCACGCAAAAAAACGTCCACCGGCAAAATGTATTCAAAATCATATAATATAGACATTATGTCGGTAGACATTATGACTCTCCAACAGGGTGGGACTGTCAATGAGGTCGCTAAAGATTGTGTGACCGACATTTATCAATGCCGACAAATACTTTTATTTATTAAGTTAAACGGGGATGAAGCTACCCCAGTAGCTGTGTAGTATGACGTAAGGGTTGCGCCCTCCTTGGATTTCAGTGCACCCTCCCACCCACCACCCCCTCCTACCCCGTAAGTGATGACCGGTACAGTGATGTATTGGAAGAGAGAACTCCCGGCTTATTACAGAAAGCGCTCTACACACATTTTGTCCAGCACTCCGAGTATAACACATTGCGTACAGCTCACCTTAAACACAACTAAGCTACACATAGTGTGCAACTTCTTGCCCACGTTATCTCTAGCGCATAAACTGTGGTCAAATTTTGAAAATGGATGTATTAAATCTAATTAAATTTTATATATATTTCCTTGACTTATACGTTGGTATGAGGCTGACTCCACATAATGTAAAAAATGATTTACTTTGCCAATGTCACCCCTGTGTCAGGGAAGGTCGGAAAAAGTTGTAGGGCTTATGTTCATTTGAGATTTGGATTTTATTTGTAAGTACACATTCAGCATTTGTAAGCGCGAACTACACATGTTTGTTTGTGGGCATGCATTTGATATTTATACGTAGATACTAATTTTTTTTTTTAATTTCCATAAACATGCAAACTTGTGAAAGATTTCTCACTTACGGCGTTTACACTAAAATAGCAATCCGGTGTTGGACCGGCTTATTGCGATCATTTTTGCGCGAGTCATCGCGTCAAACCACTCCCCCCCCCGCGCCTCCAACTGCTGCCCTTAGATACCCTAGTTTGTCGTAACTGCAGGCCGGTGGTCTCGTCAGGAATTAAGATTCGGGGGCGTTCGGGAGTGTTCGTCCGTCTGCAGCTTTATTTTACACGATCGAATGAAGATTACACGGTTTGAAAAGAAAAGACAGGTTGTTAGTTTATTTATACTAATTAAGTTAATACTTTTATAGATTAGGTACTTTTTGCGCAATTTTAAAAGGGAAGCCGATGAGGATCGTGTTATTGGGACCCTGCGCCACTGGTACCTACACTCCATAATTACTTTAAGTATTCATTTATTTACATTTTTTATGATAAGCGTTTAAAAACACCATACGAATAAAAACCGTTATGTGCCTCAAGTACACAATATAAAAATTTGAAAAGATTTTTGTGAAACACTGTGGAAATTCATTTAAAAAAATTTATTATTGTTCAATAAAAAATAAAAAAATAACAGAAATTAAAAACTTTGTTTTATTCCATTTTTATTGTTTTTGAGTAAGTTACAAATATTTTCGGAATTTACCCGAAGATGGAAGTAATTCCGAAAATATTTGTAACATACTCAAAAACAATAAAAGTGGAATAAAACAAAGTTTTTAATTTCTTTTATTTTTTTTATTTTTTATTGAAAAATAATCATTTTTTTACAAAATATTACGTAAACTTTCCTCGATCGCGTTTAATCGTATAAATATATAAACACTTAATCTCTCATTTGGAGTGCTGATGTATATTCCATACATTTTCGATATAAATGATCGGAGTGTAAATGTGGGTGTATGGAATAGGATACTGTATTTCAAATCAATAAACATCAATTACGAAGTAAGAAGGAGGCGTATCCCATTTCTTGCGTTGAAAGAAAACAATATATAAATATTAGAATATATATATATAAATATTCGCGTTTCTTATAAAGCACTGTGTATGTTATTTAATTTTCCATAAATACGAATTATCGTATATTTTATTCAAATGCCCATTTCTTACTGCTGCCAATTCGCAGGTATATGTACACATTAATAACAGAATACCGGCTGGATGGAAACACGGGCCGCGCAATAAACCATACATTATTGAGGTGACAGGAAAAACTGCATACGATAGTATATTGTTATTTCCCATGCCCTGAGCATGTGTGTTATCCAGCAAAGAGCTTGAAAAGCATTGAATACGCATATTGAACCAAATTCGAAGCAGGAATTTCCTAATTTTTGCCTTTGGTCTAAAAATGTTTCGGATGTAAGGATAAGAAAGGATGGTAGGGAAGAGAGGAATCCTGGGCAAAACTGGAGACGACTACAGCTCGCAGAAATCAAACTTGATGTTTTTCAACACGTCATTTATTTGGCTCACTGCCGCAAACACATGTTGACGGTCGTAGAGCCGGAACACAAGAGAGTTTTACAACTAAAAAAATGACATACGACGTCAGACAAGTCTTCTTCCTCTTTTATCGTTTGCGTTGTTAGACAAAATGATGTTAGACGTCAGAATTATCTTCTTCTTCTTTTAATATAAGTTATCATATTAAATTCAGACCAGCCTTTGTTTCTTTCTCTTTCTGCGTTATCCCCGAATAAGTTCACTCGCTATATGCGATCCCACCGGGAGAATAGCGATAAGAAGTTACACTATATGTGTAGCGTTGCAGCGTAGCATTATTGAAAAGTATTTTAATTATTGTATTCCTTGACTTATAGATTGGTATGAGGCTGACCCCCCATACTGTAAAAAATGGTTCTCTTTGCCAATGTCACCTTTGTTTCAGGGAAGTTTGGCAAAAGTTGCAGATTTTATGTTAAACAACTAAAACAACTAAGCTACACATATAGTGTAACTTCTTGCCGCGTTATCCCCGAAGGGGTCGCATGTGGCGAGTTGAACCTATTTATTTTTACAGGTAAGGGGGTCGGCCTTACGCCAACCACTTCAGTTGAAGTGGAGGTTTCCCAGCTCTCGAGAGTGCTGGTACTCATTTCTTGTGAAGGCTGAGTAAACCTTGCCGGTATTTTATTTTGGGGTTTGAAATAAACACCGAAACGGGAAATCATTTCTGACACCCTCGGTGGGATTCGAACCCGAGCTTTCGGCATGGAATGCAAGCACTCTACCACCTGAGCTATCGACCGGACCTATGTTCATTCGAGCTTTGAATTTTAATTTGTTAGTACACATGCAGCATTTGAACGTTAAAATATACACATACCTGCTTGTGAGCATGCATGCATTTAATATTTTTTATGTTAATATATCTTTCCAACATAGATTATTATAGATGTGAAGTTTTAAGATAACAGATTATAGAAGAGCCAGTTGCTAAAAGACTGGATGGACTATTTGTAAAGGCGAACAACCCAGCGAAAGAAAAATTGGAAAAATAATGTTTCTTTGTGCTTTGCTCGGATTCAAACTCGTGTCTTTTTGTGGGCATGCATTTAATAAGAATTTTAAATGTTCATATATCTTTGCAACATAGATTATTATAGATGTGAATTTTTTTTTTCGTAGAACTTTTCCATGTTGCTTCAGCGTCTGTTACATTATTGCGATACAAAGGACCGTTTGTAATAATTTATATGGGCAGTGTATTATTCTTCTGGAAAAATCTTTGCAATTGTAAAGCGATTCAAAAGTCTGCCCGCTGAAAAACTGTGAACCTTTCAGGCATAAATCATACACGGGGCGCGGCACCTGCTCTCCCTCCCTCCCTCTTTCTCTATCTTTCTTTCTATATCTATCTATCTTTCTATATCTATCTATCATTCTGCCTTTCTACCGCTACGATGTTGGCACAGACATAGGAAATCGTAGCTAGCCCTAAAACAAAGGCGTAGCATGTGAGTGCTACGATCCGAAAAATATGCTTATAATCTACGGCTTATAATGACAATATAAATCTTAATAAAGCAAGTCCCAGTTACTGTACGGCTGGATGGACCTTTGATGACCGGTTTTTTGTACAGATATATGAATTTTTCTACCCAGCAAAGAGAATATTTGAAAATGTTAATGGTGTTTGTTTTGTGCTTCGACGGGATAAGAATCTACGAACTTCCATTTGCGAATCCGATGCGTTACCATTAGACTACGGACCGGTCGTAAGTAAGTTGTTTAGAAATAAAAAAAAATATGGTCAAGGTTAAATTTGGAAATGTTGGTGATTAATTAATGTATTATTTACTTAGTCTATGGTTAGAAAGACTTGACAATGTTGCTATTTTTAACGCGAGCGTGAAATCAGTCGGTAGTACGTTCTCTCTCAAGTAACATGTACCCGCTGAAGTAGCTGTAAAACCAAGTTCAAATGAAAGTTTAACAGAAACTTATATTATTGTCTACTCCACAACTTCACATTCTCAAAAAAATAAAAACGAAGCATTAACAAAAACTCTATAATACTGCCTTCCCCTGAAACAGACGCGTCTGTTTCAGGGGAAGGCAGTGTTATAGAGTTTTTGTTAATGCTTCGTTTTTATTTGACGTGGCATTGGCAAAAGTGAACCATTTGTTTTTACAACATAGTAGGTCAGCTTTTAACCAACCTATTCTATCTATAAAGTGTAATCTAAGTTGCAAAGATTTATTTTAAATGCATGCTCACAATAAGATGCGTGTAAATTCGTTCTGTTCGTAAGAAAATTTTGCATGTGTACTTACAAAATTAAAACCAAAATCTGAAACAAACTTGGAAATTTTTGCCGCTCTTCGCTGAAACAGGGGAACAGGCCATGGAAATTTATATAATAAGTGAAATAATTTATAATATAAGTTGCCCAGATGTGTACGTTTTTCTCTATATTTATTTTTCGATTGACAAAAGTTAGTTTATAGTGCTACGCTACTGCTGTCAAATATATGAATTGTATGGAAAACCGATCACCAGTCTTAGTGGACGATATTTGTAAAACATATCGTTGGCAAGGGGGAATATTCTTGACTGGGAACAAAAAATAAGTAGAATTTTCGCAAGCATTGCAGTTCTATCATACTCTTTCCCTTCCTCAGACTTCCTCAGTCCACTCCTGGACGTAGGCCTCCTACAATTCTCTCCATTCCTGTCTATCGGCTGCTGTGTTCAGTTTTTTGTGGGAACCATCTACAGTTCCCTTAAAATGTCATACCGCCCCCTCAGTTGGAGTCTCTAATGTAATTTTATAAATAAGTTATTAATTAAAAAGAATAAATAATGAATTATTAACTGCGTTGCTGGTAATCTTAATACCTGTTTCTTTCCAGGCAAAGACGTTTGGTGAATTGCATTCCAGTTCAAAAATTTATTTAGAAAACAGAAACAAAGTGATCAATCAATACATATTCACGAAGAAAAATAATATATTTTTAATGGCTTCACGTAACGTTTAAAATCACCAACTGTTTTCATGTTTTTTCCTGAAAATATATTTCCTCTTTGATGCAAAGTCTTCATGATAATGGAAGAAGCGAGCATGAAGTGTAAGGAGCGAGAAGAAGAGACGTATTCTTCATTGTCTTCTTGTGTTTCCTCCGAATGGTTGATCAATTATTGACGTCAATATTTCTGAAAGGAATACATTTTTCAAAGCGTTGTTTATTTCCCCTTTCACAAATGTGGTTTGGCTTGAAAGGAACTCGGTTTTTATTGCTTTTTTTTCGCTCGGCTGTTTTGTTTCGCAAATAAGCGAATACCTTATCTGAATGAGCACCGTATTGATCCCTTTTTGACAAAAATCTGTACGGTAGGGCATCGATTACCCGAGCCCCTGTAGACCGGCCTACTTTAGGTAATCAATACATCGGATCTATATAAAAATCTATAAACTGAGTTGTAAAATGACATATTAACATTACAGGTTCAAATTTACTGTAATATGTGAATCCATAAGCAGATACCAAAATAAAAATCTAATTTTCAAATGAGCATAAGTCCTGCGACGTTTCCTGCCCTTCCCTGAAACAGGGATGAAATTGGCAAACTGAAACGATTGTTACAGTATGAGTGGTCATTCCAATAGTAATATAAATGAAAAAGTACGTAACTTATATAATTTGCAAACTAATTTACTTAATGAGTGCTATTCTAATAATCGTCCTTCAAGAGCTCTATACACGCTTGGTCATTGTTATTCAGCGTAAATTTTGTATACACGACTCATTTCATGTAAAGCTGGATGAACCTTTGTGAACGGTGTTACGTTATTATCACATTTTCGTCGCTATGCCTCTCTATTTATTCATTACAAAAATCTCTTCTAACATTTATTAATTATGCAATTCCATACAAGCCAAAGCAGTTTCAAATGAAAATCAACCTTCAAACTTCATAAAAAATATTTTGCCATGATTTTTCTTGGGTCCGCTCTAGCTGTTTCGTTGGAATCGGTGATTTGCAAATCCAGTTGGGCTTCGGATTAACCGGACACAAATAATCGAGGTTCTACTATATTCCCACAAAAAACGAGTAATAAGATTCCTTTGTATGCGCAGCGATATGTTTACGATTTTCTTTGAAAATGTTACAAGCGCTCTATTTTGGAGGGAATAGTTACATATTGCAAATTATGTTAGGCTACATTCTTACAATATATATATATATATTTTGAAAACCACTAAAGATTTCAATGCATGGAATTAAATTGTGGCTGGACGATATAGATTGGTGAATTGCATTACGCTTCACAAATAGATTTATGAAGAAAAAAATACCGAGATTATTTCTCGAGAATTTATGAAAATCTATTATCTAAGTAACAAGGATATTACTTACTACCACATATATTTATTTCATTTACTATGAGAAGTTACACCCAAGAAAATGTTTATCAACGATTTCTTAAATCAGTGGACTAACGCTTATTCAGTTTTACCTTTAAAGTGGCGAAATACAACAAGATTGATAATTATTTGAAAGTAAAAAATCGGTTAACAAACAAAAGAGCCTGATGTAATATTTGTGCATGTGTGTGTGTGTGCAAAGATGGAGCCAAATCCAATTAAGCCAGAGTGGCCCGGCTTACGCTAGACGCGCAACAATCTAAACAGTCTAATTTATATAATTTCGGGTCGAGTCTCAGGAATGATGACGAGAAAAGGGAGATCAGATCTCCAGAAAACATGGGCAAACACCCCGAGCGTCGGCACACGTTGCGTGCGGTATATCGCTGTAGCACTAACAGTTCCCTAAAAGTTAGACTCTACGCTTTAACTCAAATACATTGTTCAAAAAATGTAACTGCGCCTCTAGAGAGTATTTTGGTTAATCAACATTTTGAAGAAACGCTGCGGTTGCGTTTATACGTTGTGTTTTGTACTTGGTGAATAGTAAAGGACCACAAGCGTATCCCTGGCGCACACCCTTTAATTAACAGGCTGTGCGTAACAGGGTAGGGCGTGGAGCGGCGGAGACTCCTGATTCCCGTGTGATGCGAGCAGGTTGTATAGCGCAGTGGTTGAAATGATGTTTATTAGTTATATTACACATAGAAGCATAGGAACTTTGTGCAGTTTTTTTTCACAGGTCTTGATTGTAGCGTCATTATTTCGGGTAATTCAGTATTTTACCAACTAAACTGATTAAAGGAATCAAGATATCAAGGTGTAAAAAGAAAATCTAATAATTGAACCAAAAATTGGGTCATGCGATTATTTTTAAATAAGGCGTTCATAGTGCTTAAAAAAACTCCTTTATTTCTAAAACAACAGTTTCATAAAATAGATTCCAAATAACACGGTATAAAGTTGCACTGTATGTGCAGTAACTTCTGGGTTTTTTTTAAACATTTATCGACACGTTAATATTTTGTGATAATCATCGATCCATTTTTTTTTTAATTTAGAAAGATTGCGATAATACGTCATAATATCTGAAATCTATCGTTTTTTCTTTACCGAGAGTAGTATGGCTGTTAAACTGAAATCAAATTTGTACCTCATCTTTACAGATATGTAGACGTTAATGAGACTTTCGATATACGTCTCCTCAACATCCACCCTTCTGCTTTTACGACTGCAGCCACAATTGTCGCAGGGATTTCGAAACCCTTGGCGGTTACACTGGCAGGGACGCCCCACGCATTATTTCAGAGTCCATTTAAACTGTGTTTTACATAATAATCCATCCGGCTTACACGGAAAACATTCAAGCTTCATTTGTTATATGGCGCAGCTCGGGGCAGAGTCACTTGCTAGACGAGAATCTCAAGATGGTATCTCGCTTGTGGAATATTTTTTCATGTTATGAGCACTTTCTGAGAAAGATATTTTGTAGTGGACGTAAAAAAAAGTGAATAATTATCATAAAAAAACGGTTTAATCAAAAAAGCATTCCTCCCTTCTTCAGTGTGTTTTTTTTTATTATGAAGGTTGGTACCTACCCACAATTAAATACCGGCAAGGTTTACTCAGCCGTCACAAGAAATAAGTACCAGCACCGTAGGAAGCTGGGCAAACCCTACTTCGACTGAAGTGGCTTGCTTAAAGCCGAGCCTCTTACCTATAAAAAGAAATAGGTTCCACTGAACATATGCGACATTGTCACATGTGGTAAACTCGGCAAGAAATTACACTATATGTGCAGCTGAGTAGCGTTTTTGCAGTACTTTTATATTTGTGTAACCTGATTTATACATACGAAAAGTAATTAAGTTAAAAAATAAAAGTCTCGTAGTTGCCTAACGATGTTTCAAATATTGTGCACGTCTCCGCTTATTACCTCCTACATTATAATTCTTTTTACAGATGTCGGTAAATATTCTTTCAGCATCCTTAGCCAATCGTTAAAATAAAAACAAAAAAATATTGACTTTTTTTTTGACGAGATTGCGTATAGATTCAGTAAAGGAAAAAGGGGTGCCGCAATATTTGGAAATCGTTCAGATGGAATAAATTAATGATGTCTCTGGGGAGGCAAGAAGATGAAGAAGGGTCTACTCTGGAGTATGGGACGAGGAAAAAGACGAACGTCTGCCAGCCCATCTTCCGATCGAATTTTTTTCAAGGGTTCAAAATTTTTTCGAAGATTTTGATCAGTTTTTAGGTTTATACTGGAATTACGGTCGTTTGACATATTCACAATTATAATAATTACACAATTAAAAGTTTTGGATATTAGACGACGCGTTATGGGAGAACTTACATCATTCGACGTTTCGTTGGTGGCGTAGCCACCTTCTTGAACAGCAAATACCATTTCCGTACGACAACAACAATTCAGCTACGTTTCCAACAAAACGTCGAGATTGATGAAGTTCATAGCGGTTCGTCTAATATCCGAAAATTTTAATTACCTTATTGTGTCCGGTCGATAGTTATGGTAATAGAGAGCTCGCACTCCATGCCGAATGCTGGGGTTCGAATCCCAACAAGAGTGTCAGAAATTATTTCTTGTTTCGGTGTTTCTTTCAAAGCCAAAATAGAATAACGGCTTACTTGAAAATTGGTAATGTGTGTTGTTGTCCCTCACAGAAAGATCTCAAAAAAATGCCGTAGATGGGGAAGAATGGTGAAAAACAATCATGAAAATTGCTTAGAATTGAGACAGACGAAGAATGTTAACAAAATACGTTTAATTGTTAACATAAGTTGTCACTTAGCATGTTTCATACGTCTAAGGCACAAGATAACAAATAGACAAGCACGTTTTAATGGTTTACACACAAAGTTTCGACAAATGATGGAGCTTTCAGATGTTTATGTTTCATTATTATTGTAACTATGTTTGCATTAAATAAATTAAACAACATTTAAACCAACATCTTTGTGTTTATATTAATAAATAGTAATTGGGATGCTTACTGGTGCTTAGTACAGAATTAAAAAAAAATTGATTTCTGAACTGCGGTATAGAAGAAAACGGGTTAATAATATATAATTTATAATCTAAGTTACAAAGATATATAAACGTTTCAAATTCATATTAAATGCATTTTATTTCCATGTTTTTTTTTGGATTGACTATAAATTTCAATTATCATCAGGTAAATTAAATTAATAATCAATACAACAAATATTGTAAATACAATCTATTATTTAAGTTTCAAGGATTTATTACATTTAAGATCCATATTAAATGCATTCCCATAAGCAGACACGTATAACTTTGCACTTATACATGCCGCATGTAGACCTACAATATAAAAACCCAAATCTCAAATGAACATAAACACTGCAATTCTTGTCGACCTTCCCTGAAATAGGAGTGACATTGGCAAAAGTGAACCGTTTTATTAACAGTATAAGTGGTCAGCCTCATACTAACGTATAAGTCAAGGAATCAGCCTCATACCAAGCTATAAGTCGAGGAATCAATACTGTTTAAATAAAAAATGACTGTATTTATCTATAGTTATTTGTAAGATTGATAAAAAAAAACAGTTTTAATATACACAAACCATTAAAAATATAATCAAATTTAAATTACATTCCGATATTTTTACCGTTAAATCAACAACAAATTTATATGCATCAAGTTTACTGAGTACAAAAATCGTTTTAATTTTAGTTTTCAAATTAAAATGGACTTAATATGAAAAATGTGAGATACGTATTAAAAAGGGGATACGAAATATGAATATTGCTAATAAAAAACAGCGAAACCCTCCCCTAATTGGACGTGCAGAGATATTTCGCATATGCGGGGGCAGGTCATCCGACTCTCTGCTGTTTCATCCCTTCGCAGGTTTAATTGCGACCCCCTGAGGTATTTTATTTCGAATGGCAAAGCGTAATTGCATGTATGTTTATCTGCAATTTTGCAACCTTTCGTACAATGAAAACATAATAAAATGTGTATGGGAACATGTTATGAATTTTGATATAGCGCCGCAGACATCTACCGTCAGATGGGCGAAACTTTTTGTGAATTGAATTTTTTTATGTCAAAACATTGCTTGGTGTAAAATAATTATTTTTCATGACAACTCTCCATGAGCAAATTTATGTTCATGATTAAAAATATTGTATTTATGTACCTCCTCCATTAACGTCTATAAAGAGACATAACTTTACAGCAATTTTTGTATGACAGTCCTCGTTGATGGTTACCTGGGAACTGATTATAACAAGATCTCACTGATGCTCTAAAACGTCAATAATTTGGCACTCCAAACAGCTCTGATGCTCCATTTTTATACTGATCAATGGCAGACGTACATGCAGTAGGGTTTCGCAAAAAGTGCATATAAACTAAAACACTCAATAGATGCGCTGTACTATTTTTTCATACATTTTTTGGTCGAGTTGAAACGTTAAATTTTATACTTCGGAAACTGTGCTCATCTTTTCACTGTGCACCCATAAGGCCTGAAGAGGGGAAGGGGGGAATCATGAACGCGTGAATTATTTGCACGTGTCAAACCTAATTCCAAACCTGCGGCTCATATTCCCTACATAAGCCTCCCCTGCCTACCTATGTACCTGCCTTTATAGGTAAGTAGGTAGGCAAACAGATATGAGGTATCCATAGAGATGGAGACGAAACTAGCTTATGACATTGTAACATACTATGAGACTAATCTGTCAACCGGACCTGTCAACCGGAGAATTGTCAAACACCATACTGAATTACTCGTATGTAAGGGTAATAAAATATAAATAATAAAAAATGTAATAAATAATCAAAGTTTTAATTCAATTTTTTTTTTGCTCAAACGTTTTCACCTAATAAGGCATCTTAATATAAAGTGAAAAGATTTGTAACAATAATGCTCCTGAAGATGCCTTAAAAGGCGAAAAATTTGAGCAAAAAAATAAATAAAAGTAAATTAAAACTTTGGTGTTTCCTATTGAATAATGAATTCATAAAAAAAACATACTGAATACTTAAAAAAACTTAAAAAAAATACGAGTAGGTACATAGGATGCCACATGATTATTTAATATTCTTTGACTTATAGGTTGGTATGAAGCTGACGACCCATACTGTAAAAAAATGGTTCACTTTGCCAATGTCACCCCTGTTTCAAGGAATGTCGGCAAAAGTATTACTTCAAAAGTTAGCCATCTCCATCTTGTTTTTCGACACGTAATTATTACGCATGCCGTTATGTTTTATATGAACGCCATTTTTCTTCAAAAATTGCCAAATTCACCAACCAAAACAAGAAAAAACACGTGCGCACAATGTTTGCGCCGACATTAATTTCACAACTGCCACCTTTTTGGAAAGATTATCTAGCTTCACCCAAGTTTTTTTGTTAACAATCAAATCACATTGTGAACATCTTTGTTCTCTTTCTAACTAAAGACGATTTGTGGTTAAGTAGGTTGAAACGGATTGAGTCTATTTTCGTTAAAATAGTGTCTAGTCCACAGATATTATACAGAAGTCAATGAGGTATATCTCCATACTTCATTTTGTACAGGAACACCTACAGAGTATGGGGATACCTATATTATTATAAGATGGTATTGCTCTGCTAATCTGTAACGCATTTCTGAGAAATTTGATTTACCTAAGACGGGGATTTTGAGTATTATTTTGAATAAAACTCTTAGTACAAGTATGTTAAACTTAAAAAATATTTAAACGATAGCAGTATGGAAACATGAAAGAAGTAGGTAAGTAAAATGAGAATCAAATGGCTATTGGCGAACACTCTGAACGCGCTCGAGAAATTAAACTAACTTGTGAAGAAAAACGTTGTGTTTATTTTTGCATTATTAGATAATATCAAATATATAAATGGAGCATCAGAGCCCTTTGGTGTGCCAAAAAGAGTGCGTCTTAAGCGTCCTCTTTATACAAAGGATTTTTGCTATAATCAGTTTCCAGGCAACCGTCATGCTTATATCTCTTTTTGACGTATGACGTTAATATCTTGTGTCTCATTTCTTCGTTGCACAGTTATCGTGCATCATGGCACGTTTGTTACTATGGGAAGAAACCGATGTTCCCCATCTATTTCTTTTATATTAATTGATGCTGGAATGCGATCGTTATGAGGTCTCGTTTGTATGAAGAGGACGCCCTAGGGTGCACTATTTTTTACCACACCATACATCTCTTATGATCCATCTATTTCTTTCATCTCATGACTATTTTACTTCAGATTTCCTCACTCGTCAATCTTCAAGTGCTCAATACAAGTACAAAGATTGCGTAAATCTCACTTTGATTGTGTTGTTGGAAAATTAAGGTAATATACGACGGTACTCCTGGAGAGTGAATAAGTTTGCATGCATTTTTTTGACTCACTCAATCGAGGTGAGTCGACGCAACGTTTTATACTCGCGGTAAAGTTGTTATTGAATAAATAATACAACTTCACGTAGAAAACGTTGCCATCAAAATAACAAAGTCTTCATGTAAAAAATGCATACTGCAAATACACACTCTCGGCTTGTTATTAATATTTATTTTGTATTCATAAAAGTACGTTGCCATGGCGACGCCTTCTGAAGGGCTGCACGCAATAGGGGCACGTATCGCGTACAGCATAAGGTCGTAACTCGCTTGCGGGCGCTATAAGTCTTTTTCGCCATACATTTGACTCCGGGTCATTTGCTTTATAGGTTTTTCGTGTTCGATTTTCAATGCCCTTTGGCGTAGCGCTTTGACACGTTCCGTCTCTTCACCCCCTCCAACCCCCCCCCCCCTTTCCACCCACATTTTCATGTTTTTCCAACCCCAGCCCCTCGATGCCTTAGATGCAGTCTTTATCAAACAAGACAATATTGTTACGAATGTGTAGTTGTGTGTTGCGGGTTGTCTGTGTGAGTTAATAATAATGTTTGTGAAATCTATCTAAGAATAAATATATAGACACCGTCGATTCGAGGGTTAAAAGGCATAAGCGAAATTTTGATCAAAAATGAGTTATGAATGCTATCCTACTTGAAATTTTCCGTTCTTTCTAATGCGCTAACTCCCATAGCTCTACGATGATTTTTGTGTTGTTTATGCCCAAGCAAACAACTGCGTTTTCGAAGTATGATTTTTGTGTAACCGACAGGATTTTGGTCATTGTTGTTCTTAAGGCGCTTGTGACATAAGAAAATTGTAAAACCACATTAATAGAAATTGCAATAAATGCCTTTTTTTAAATTTTAAAGCTGTTTTGATTTTAGCGATATTATAAAAAAGTTATGCCATTTTTCTGCAATCTCAAACTTTACAGTGCTCTTTTGAACAATTTAGTTTATGTCGCTTATGCCCTACTGCCTTTTAACCGTCGATATGTTAGCCTTTGGGATGATCTAGTATCATGGAAAGGCGCTTTAAAAACTATGAATTTTAATTTATATAATTTGTATTTAATATTGCTTTGTATTATTCGAGATTGATTGAGTGTCTGGTTGGATATTCTAGTAAAGTCTCGTATGTACCTTACATATATTATTTTATTTATAAAACAATAGGACCACATTTTGTTCCCCCAGTGCTTGTTTGGCTTATTCACTGTTTGATTCAAAGATGACCTTTCAATGAATTTGTCTTAAGAATGAAACTCTACACATGTAATAGTTTACAATCTGAGCTAGGAAAAAAACGAACAATACTTATAACGTGAGAGTTATTTTTAATAATTTTATATCAATTTCCAATTTTCATACGACAGATTGGTCCAGTACACATTGCTCATGTGAAATTACCTCTGATGGAGATAAGACAAACAAGCACTAAGGGCACAATAATGAATCATTAATTGATGATTTTAAAACCTGTTTTTGAGCAGGCAGAACAGGTTGATGAATTGCATTCCTCTTCACAAATCAATTTTTTTATAAAATATAAAAAAAATATATAAGAGGATCGTCTCGGGTGAGTCAATTTTTTTTAAGGAGGTCATTTGATAAGGAAAAAACAGTGACTTCAAAAATTCATCAATACTTTAGAGACTTGCTAATCACGTCAAAATTAAACTAATTATGAAATCAGTCCAAGCTAAATATAAATTGAAACAACAGCAATTAGCTTTAATATAGCACTTGCTTTGGTTTTAATTTTTTTGACCAAATTCTTTATAATTTTCACTTCCTGATTTGTTATTCTTGAGTTAAAGAATTAGCTCAATGTAACGGTTTATGCACTCTTGCCAACAATTAAGCAGAGAAATCTGATGAACTTCGGTCACGTTATGAGAAATACCGCCTTCTTCACCTTATTATACAGGGTGAGATTGTGGGGAGAAGATCTCAGGGACGCCGAAGGACATCGTGGCGGAAAAACCTGCCGTTTCAAGCTGAGGAACCCCTTCTTTAAATGAAACGGTTGCTCTCTTACCCGTAAAAATAAATAGGTTGCACACGAAACATGCAATCCCTCGGGGACAAAGCTTAGTTACGTTCTAGGTGTACGTTTTCTAACGTTGTAGATTTTCATACATTTTTTGCATAAATAATTGGCGTATGCTTGCATCACAAATATGCTTCAATATTTTCGCCCCACTGAAAACTGTCTCAATAGAAATAGCGTTGAAAATGACGCAACCATCTTATATTGAATTGAAGGCAATGGATGAGATGCTAGATCAGTGATTTCCAACCTATTTTAACCCATCCCCCTTTATGCGTACATAAATAAACCCATCGCCCCCTTATCCTTAAACGAAAATCGTTGATTAGGCACGCAAGAATATTTATGTCAAAAAGGACGTCAATAAGTAAACGTGGAACTCGCAAAAAAACCGCTACTAAACTACATATATAGTGTAACATCTTGCCACGTTTTCCTGAAGGGTCGAAAGAAGTGAACAGTGAAACCTATTTATTTTACAGGTAAGGGGGCCAGCCAACCACTTCAGTTGAAGGAGGGGTTTCTCAACTCCCGAGGGGGCTGTAATCATTTTTTGCTAAACCTTGCCGGTATTTTTATTTTGGGTTTGAAATAAACATGGAAATGGGAAATCATTTCTAACATCCTTGGTGGGGATCGCACCAAGCTCTCGACATGGAATGAAAGCACTCTTCCAACTTAGCTATCGACCAGACACGGATTTACAAGAATTTCATTGTCCGGTTTTATGTCAAAGCACCGTTGACGGAGAGGGGGGTAAGCTCAGGCTTCAGGCAACTATTGCTCCTCAGTCGTTCAATCGCCTCTCACACAATTTTCGCCCCCTTTAAGGCCCAATCGCCCCAGGTTGGATATCACTGTACTAGATGGAGACGGATCAAAAGAGATTCTCGTCCTTTAGGAGAACAACTGCATCGTTCTGATCTCCACACGCCCAAAGAACTGCACTACAAGTGTAAAAATTGAGTTTGAACTTAATCTTAAAATGTATTAAAACTAAAACGCTAAATAAAGTCGCTTTTTCAGTTTCTTTACATTCTACTATACGTTTTAGTTTCTAAACGTTTTGATCTCCACACTCTTAATGAATTGTTACAGCTTTATATAGCTTTAAAATTCAAACCGAAAATGTTGAAACTAAAGCGTTAATAAGGGGTGCTGCTTTATTGCTTATACATTTTTATTTGTAGTTTACGCGCTGCTTGGGTTACTGAGAGATTTATATGCAAAGAAAGTTGGAAAAACGTTCAGAATCGAGAGAGCGTTCATATTTTGATTTTTAAGCACTTTATTTTTTCAAATATAAAATTTAGAGTTTTTGTCTTACACGAAAACCAAATGATCTTATTGAGATATCTATCTAAATCTAAGTATAATCTAAGCTGCAAAGATATGTAACATTTAAGGCTCATATGAAATGCATGCCACAGACAGGCACATGTAGGTTCGCGCCTACACATTCTGCATGTGTGCATACAAATAAACAAAACCTCACCTGAACATAAACCTTGCAACTCCTGGCCGCCGTTCCTGAACCGGGGTGGCATTGGCAAATGTGAACCGATTTTTTACAGCACGGGTGGTCAACCTCATACCAACCTATCAGTCAAGGAGCAGATATCTATAATCTATAATCTAAGTTGCAAGGATATATTCATTCAAAGCTCTCAGATGTATGCCCACAAACAACACGTGTAGTTCGCGCTTACAAATGCTGATTGTGTACTTACAAATAAAATTCAAACTCAAATGAACATAAGCCCTGCAACTCTTGCCGACATTCCCTGAAACAGGGGTGACATTGGCAAAGTGAACCACTTTTTACAGTATGGGTGGTCAGCCTCATATATTCTTATTTTAAAACAAATACGGTGTTATTCACACACAGCAAATCCTCGGCTCAACCGCACCTGACGTGAATTTTCCATAAAAAAAAATAGATCTATGGATCAGTTGTCTATCGAATGTTTTGTGAATAACACTGATACAAATTAAACTGACAGTGTGTACTTTTATACCACTATTATTTTGGATACTTACATAAACACTTGATATATACTTAAGCACTGTCCTATCCACTTGAACTGTGTATATTCTACAATACACTACACTCTCTTTGATCTGTATAAAACAATTCATTTATAAAATATCCCCGCACTGTTTTATTTGGGAAGTTTGAAATGTGGGGGTGAAAGATGGAAGAGTGTCTGTGTCTGTACCCGTAGAGACATTGCCTATCCGATGCTTGGTTATTTTGCATTACTACCCTACTTAAAAATTATGTGAATTTATAAATAAATCAAGATTTCAACTTCATTTTCACTTTCATGGTCAGTGGTGTATGAC